>CM044555.2:33552370-33774371 GCA_024416835.2 Perccottus glenii | reverse complement strand
TAGACGTAGACATAACTTTTCACAGGAGGACTTCTGCACCTGGAGCTTGTGCCTTGAGGAGGGTGTATGAAAGATACGCCTTCTACAGCTTTCACTGCAGTGATATAAAATCTAATGTTTTGTTTACTTCCCCAAGCAAACCTTCCTCTGTAGCCTTGATACATGTTTGTCTGTTTTGTTCATTCTTGCAAGAAACCTGGCTATTGCTTTTTAAATTAAACTCTGTCTACGTGTCTCTCTGGATAACATAAGGATATAGAATTCTAAACATTAAGAAAAATTCCTCTTGTTCAATGAGTAACCCTCTAAATAATAATGTTTTAACCACTTTTACAATCTATTGACTCTATACAAAATTTTACTGGAAGTGCGGGCAAAGTATAACCCCATACTGCGGGCAAAGATTGCACTAAAACTACATAATATTGTACATATTTTTTCAACTGACTAATTAAGATAAGTCCGAAAGGTAATTTATTTAAAACATCTCACAAGTCCGTATAGCTCGACTAACTATTATTATTATTATTATTATATTATTGTGTCTTTCCCTCCACTGTGATTACCTGCTCCGCCCCTAATGTGTTCCACCTGTGCCTCATTGTGTTGTCTTTATAGTGTGTGTGTTTTCCCCTGTCCTGTGCTAGATTGTCTCTACCCCTGTGTGAGCTGTCCAGCGGGTCCTAGTGTATTGTATAGCAGTTTTCTAGTGTTTATGACCTTGTTTTTGATCATGTCTTCTGGATTTCGGACTTTGTACTTTTGCTTTGGAATTAAACTATTGTGAAACATCTGTCTTTTGTGGGACCTGCTTTGAGTCCTTTTGCCTGTTCCTGACAAAAACAATTCTTTGCCATTAATATAAACCCTGCAATTGCCAAACCTTTAATTTGAAATTCTTGTGTGACTCATCTAGCTAAAGATTTTATCCATTGGTAAAATAAATTATTATATGGACTGACTCTTTTCCTGCTTCTGCTCTGACGAATTGAATTAACCTCTTTTCTCTCTGTTCTCCATTTTCAATCTTCACTAATTTTATTTATTCATTCCCATCATTACGTCTGGCTATGCAGTATATGCTCAAAACTAGCACACATCTCCTCTGTTTAAAACCGTCTTGTCTTCCACATTATCTCCTACATTAATATCAGTCCTATTATCAAAATTATTAAAGTTAAAGTATTATAAGTCAGAATCACCCATTGGGCAAAACAGTTAAATATTAAGGGCGCTGTGGCTTCCAGGCGCCAAAAAAAGTGAACTACTGGCTGAACAACTTGACGAGACGACGGGCAAGGGCAGACTGACATAGTAGCCAGCCAGATAAAGCAATGGTAGAGAACATATTCAACTGTTTGCCCCGTATAAAGTGGTTCAGAAAGCAGCCTGTTAACAGCAATACAAAAATTCATGTAGCAACAGTTTATCAGGGTTTTACAAACTTCTCTCTGAATGTTACCATGGAGATCCAGACAAGCGCCTTTTACTCACAAGCTGCTGTTGTATTACTACTGTAGAGTTTTATTCATTAAAATGAAACCCATATAGAAGCCTATTGCAAAACCTGGTTTGTTAAATGAAGGCAGAGCTGTGAAAGTAACATCACAAATAAATCATGCTCCAAATACCAAAAATGTAATTATTCTAATCTGTTTACTTTCTGTAAGAAGTCTGCATGTCCTCCATGTGTTAGTGTGGGTTCTCTCCGGGTACTCCGGTTCCTCCGCCGTTCAAAGACATGCATGTGGTTAATGCAGGTTAATTGGCAACTCTAAAGTGTCCCTAGTGAATGAATGTGAGTAAGAGGACCCCCTCGAAATCAAGATGATTCATCTCAAGGGATTAATCCTTGAGATGAAATAAAATTTAGGTCCACTGCACAGTTAAGTTTAATAAAATCTGACTTCAAATGTATCCCATTATACAGCCAACCATTATATAGCCTACTTCTTCATTCCCCCCTTTGATTCTGTTTAAAGAATCATATAGAAATCATCATTAACAGTCTGTTTGATTATCCTGTTCCACTCACAGTTCTTCCTTATTTTCATTCAGTCTCTAAGAGCCTCTCCTTGTCTCTAACATCCCTAAATTTACCTGGCATCGTATTTGCTTCCTCGGGTAACCGAGGGACCAGAGTGGGCCTCTGGTCCTGGTTCTCAAAAAACTTTCTTTAATCTTTTTGAACCTTTGCACCCTGTTAGAGGGCATGAGGGTGAATACAGTAGACCAGATTTGGGGGCCCTAATCCTTAAGATGGCCGAGATATAGCAATCCCACTTTAGATTTATTCAATGTAACAAAATAGTGTGTCCGTGGACAGGGTGTTTTGTACAGTTTATTTTAAATTATTCTGATAAAAACTATTTAACTGGTGTCAGCAAAGCCCCCTGGGTAGGGCAAATCAAGTCCCGTTGTCAAATTCCACTGTCCAGGAATGGACAAGAATGGCTCATGTATTCATCCTCGGGCCCTCTAACGGGTTGCCGAGTTTCAAAAAGATTGGATAAACTACAGAGGTGACATAGATGATGACATTACCTGTTCCTTGGGGGCCCTCTTGTCATTATATACATTGTATTAGCCTATGATTATAGCTGATGGACTTACTTTTTATATGTATTTATGTGTTTAGCTCGGGTCTAGTGGTAATACTATAGCACACCACACCTGTATTAAATATTTTAAATATATTTATTAATAAAACCAAATATTAGAACATGTAGTTAAATTTTATCAAACATATAGACAAAAAATTGAACACTATTAAAACACTATTATACTAATAAAATATAAAAAATACTATAAAAATACTAAAGAAATTACAGCTTCCTTCTAACAGTTCGGTTCAATATCAATAAATCCGAAAACTTCAGAGATGACATTTTAACATAAGGGCTGTTTTTGCCTCTGCGCTGCAGGGGGGACGACGGACCAGGGACTGAGGGGCCGGGGGACGAGGGTCCTGGGGACTGAGGGGCCTGGAGACGAGGGTCCTGGGGACGAGGGGCCTGGGGACGAGGGTCCTGGGGACGAGGGGCCTGGGGACGAGGGTCCTGGGGATGAGGGTCCTGGGGACGAGGGGCCTGCTGAAGGGCATGGGGACGTCGGGCAGGTGGATGAGGAGCTGCTGCGCCGGCGCCTCTTCCTACCCTTTTTTCCCAATGTCTTTGGGGCGGGTCCCGGGGGGGCTTCGTCACCCTCCACAGCTGCTTCAAACAGACGGCAGTGCTCCGCCACCTGCTTGGCGTTCAGGTTAATGGCATAGAACCTGTCAGCCGTGGAGGTGTCGTGGCACATGAATTGTGCCACTTTGTGCCTGTCATCAGGGTTATGTGTATTTCTGGCCTGTGCAGGGAGAGAAGAAAGCATAGTTATAAACAGACACTCACAGCGGTCATGGAGTCACACGGCAGTAAGGTGCACAGGAGCACTTACATGAGTGGCGATGGAGGTGCGCACATCTGTGAATGTGGGCGTTCCACCTAATCCCATCTCCGCCCATGCCGCCTGAAAGTACTGGTTTAGATTTTTGCATGGGTTGGGCTTCGAAGTAAATAGAAAATACGGGCCATTCCCGCCTGCAAAATTTTTTCTAATTTTAAGAAAGGCCCTCATCCACTCTCCTTGTTGAGGGACAATTGTGCCACCCCGAAGACCTGGTTGGTCTTGTGTTTGGAAATCTGCGGAAACAGAGACGAGAGAGAGCAGTTAGAGAGGACAGGCAGACAGACACCCAGACAGACAGACAGAGAAACAAACTACTTACATTAATCAAATAACTTTCCATGGCCTCATTGTATTGAGCGTTCTCAACCTCGCTGGTGAGCATGTTTGAAAATACCCCTCCGCGGTGCCCATATATTGAGGAGAAGTACGCCGCCAGGTGTCCGTAAAAGCGCCAGAGGTCCGGCCTTTCTCCATTGTCTCGTAGTTGCTCTGCGTAAAAAGAGGGAATAGTGTTAAGTTGGCTTTTTCTGGGAGAGACACACAGTTTGGAGGGGTGCGAGGAGGCAAAAACATACCCAGGATCTCCGGGATGGCCAACTTGGCGGCGGACACACATTTTCTAAGCGTGGCCTTAGGGATGAGGTGGCCCTCCTTTGCCAGTTTGACTTTCACCTCATGTACAACCACACTCCGCTGCACCGACCGTATGAGAGATTTAATCTCTCGCTGGAGACCAATCATTACAATCTTAGACAAACGGCAGGCGGGCGGCGGAGTCTGGGCCATGTAATTTAAAAAGTGGGCCACATTTTTTAAATAGTGGTGTACAGTTGGGTCTGATATTTTGGCCTGCAGGAGGCTTTTAAGCCACTCCCTCATCTTCATAGTTCGGTTAATGAAATGAAAACTCCCCAGGTCCGTGTGGCCCACCGACATGAATCCCAGGAAGCGTCTGATTCTGAACATCCTGGAGGACACATTGTTTAGAAGTTTTGGGCTGGGGTCCGCGCCCTCCAGGTGCCTTCTGTACTCTTCCAAATAGAGATCTGCAAAAAGAACACACACACACGCACACACACAAGCACGCACGCACGCACGAAAAAGAAGAGGGTTAAAACAATGACTGTAGAGCCAGAGAAGGGAGTAGCCACAGAGCGTTGTACTCACTCATAGCCTTCGAGTGGTCCGGGCATTGGGGCTGCTCTTCCTCCACAATGTTCGCACTGGTGGCTGGCTGGCCCTGGGCGGCATGCGGCTGCTGCTCATCCTCCTCTTTCTCCTCATCCTCCACTGCTGCTGCCGTCGCCCTAACCGCCCTCTTTCTGGGAGACCGTAGGCTAGAAAGCAGCTTTCCAGTAACCCGGCGGAGCTGGCTGGAGCCAGAGGAGCTAACCCGCCGCTTAAGCAGGCGGTAACGTCTTGTTACCTGCCTAAGGGCATCGGACAGGGTTACTTTGCACTGAGGTCTGGGACAAGACGGTGTGTCATCCTCACCCTGCTGTCCTTCATCCTCCTCTATCTCCATCTCACCGGGGCTGGCCTCATCTTCGAGGTCCAAATTGGATGCCATGGCCACGTCCGGGTTGGTGGCCCCAAGAGCAGGAAGCGACTCGATGACCAGCCGCCGCTTGAGGCCTGAAATGATGTTTCTCCGAGCCGCGGCCCTCAGCTCGGTGTGGGAGAGCATGTGCCGGTCCAGTCGTGTGGTCTGCTTTCCACAGCCAGGCACAGGGCACACTCCCACCCTAAAGCACACCCTGCCAGAGGAGAGATTGAGGAGCAGCCTGCGCTCCTCCATGTTCAGTACAGAGTGTCCAACTCGAAGGTGTTAGCTGAGCTGCCGGAAGATTTTCTTGCAAATGGGACAATAGCCACGTTCCATTCTAAAAAGAAAATCAAAATAGTGTTTACACAATACATTAGTAATAAAGCATGAATTGTAATGGATGTAGTGTTGTTCATTGTCTAAAGGTTGAAATTTTATGAAGAAACGTAATTGCCCACCCCCTGTTCTACAAAGAGCTAATTGTGCTTATAGGCACCCAAACCTGAATGTGTGTTTAGAAAATATAATTTGGTTTGTATACTTGTTTTTATTTTTTATTTTTATTTTATTGATTTATTTTTATTTATATTATTTTTATTTATTTATTATTTCGTTATTGCCCTATGTGTAACACTGACCAGTTCCCATAGCTTATGACTGCAGACCAATCCCAAGTCCTGCCCCCAGGTCATGTTAAAGCGTTATCCCCAAAATGGCGGAGCCCCAGGCCATTTAAAAAGGGCTTTCCCCAAAATGGCGGACCGTGGGCATCTGGTTTCAGTGCGCTGCCCCGTAAACCCCAAAATGCTATCTAGTTTCTGGCTCACTACGTACGTTATTTACACAGACTTTACGCACGGAGATCTCCTAGAGGAAGCAAATACAATGCCAGGTAAATTCAGGAATGTTAGAGACAAGGAGAGGCTCTTAGAGACTGAACGAAAATAAGGAAGAACTGTGAGTGGAACAGGATAATCAAACAGACTGTTAATACTGGTGATTTCTATATGATTCTTGAAACAGAATCAAAGGGGGGAATGAAGAAGTAGGCTATATAATGGTTGGCTGTATAATGGGATACATTTGAAGTCAGATTTTATTAAACTTAACTGTGCAGTGGACCTAAATTTTATTTCATCTCAAGGATTAATCCCTTGAGATGAATCATCTTGTTTTCGAGGGGGTCCTCTTACTCACATTCATTCACTAGGGACACTTTAGAGTTGCCAATTAACCTGCATTAACCACATGCATGTCTTTGAACGGCGGAGGAACCCGAGTACCGGAGAGAACCCACACTAACACATGGAGGACATGCAGACTCCTCACAGAAAGTAAACAGATTAGAATAATTACATTTTTGGTATTTGGAGCATGATTTATTTGTGATGTTACTTTCACAGCTCTGTCTTCATTTAACAAACCAGGTTTTGCAATAGGCTTCTATATGGGTTTCATTTTAATGAATAAAACTCTACAGTAGTAATACAACAGCAGAAGTTTGTAAAACCCTGATAAACTGTTGCTACATGAATTTTTGTATTGCTGTTAACAGGCTGCTTTCTGAACCACTTTATACAGGGCAAACAGTTGAATATGTTCTCTACCATTGCTTTATCTGGCTGGCTACTATGTCAGTCTGCCCTTGCCCGTCGTCTCGTCAAGTTGTTCAGCCAGTAGTTCACTTTTTTTGGCGCCTGGAAGCCACAGCGCCCTTAATATTTGACTGTTTTGCCCAATGGGTGATTCTGACTTATAATACTTTAACTTTAATAATTTTGATAATAGGACTGATATTAATGTAGGAGATAATGTGGAAGACAAGACGGGTTTTGAACAGAGGAGATGTGTGCTAGTTTTGAGCATATACTGCTGGAGCAGAGGATTTATCATTAGTGTAGTGTATGAGCTATGATATGATGTAATAAGAAATATTAATTTATTAATTTGGATAAATTATCAATTAATATTTTTATTATCAAAATTGTCTCGTTAAAAAGGGGGCACCACCTAGGTGATTCTGGGAAACTGATTATTGGACTAAGTCTCAATTAATCTGAAGGATGAGAATTCTAAACCTGTTTTCGGATATAATTCTGAAATAATCAAAAGAAAATCAAATCTTTAACATTTTATGGGGTTTTATTAAAATTATACAAAATTAAAATGATGGATGGGGAAAGGACACAAAGGATGAATTATTGACATATAATGGGAATAATGATAAGAACCAAATGAGAAACAACAGAATTATCGACTAGAACTTTATGGAGGAGAATATTCTGCCTGGTTGAAACTCGGCTGGGTAATTTCTAATTACGGATTATCAAAAAGGGCTTTGGGAAAAGATTGGTGAATTGATTTGAGCTTATTAAATACAGTTTAACGCCAAACTCTTGTTTTGTCTGTGCGGCTTACTTAGGTCGCTGGCAAAGGTTCCGGAGGGTCCGTAGCAGGTCCAAAGGTTTGCATCAGTCCTGAAGCGGGCCGTCGAAACAGGGGAATGCCGCTGGTCCAAGTCGCCGTCACGGACTAACCGGGGGCCGCTGGCTGGTTTCGCGGCCTACCGGTGGCTGTAGTTGTGGAAGGCGTCAACTGTATATGCCGTGAAAGTCTCTTTCCTTGCCGTTGGCATCAGGCAAGAATCAGCTCAGAGTCTTAACTATCAACTGGATCACTTAAAAAGGTTCTCTCGGGAGTCGTTTTCTCTGGCTTAAAAACGACTGTGAGGGTTTGGTGTAGAGCTGTAGTTCTCTACAAACTACAACTTTCCGTGCGTCTCCGGAGATGACGTCAAACAAAAAGGCAATGTGCAGCTTTAAAATAAAATAACTTTGTACCAGCCGGTACAAAGGTCCAAACTTGAAGACAAGATGCGTCTAGAAAGGAGAGTCAGCACGTAACCAAAGTTACTTGGAACAAAGGAAAAATTGAGGCCTTGGCCTACGAGAAGAAAAAGCTTCAGAAGCGTGAGGGATGCTTCAGCAGATTTTGCGAGAGAGCTCAAGCGGCGTTGTAGAGAAGAGCGGAAGAAGAGAGCGCACTTCCTGCGTGCTCGAGAGTTTTGTTTGGCTAGAGGGGGAGTGTCTGTGGGGCGTTACGTTTGTTTGGGGAAACGCCTAGTTCGTAATTTTTAATTCAGACAAAGTCTTCCTCCATAAAGACCTATCGAATTGTTACACAATCATAAGCATACACATACATTTAAATTCGATAGCACCAAGTGGTATCGATAGAATACATTGTAACATGTTATAACACGTATAAATACATTCAATCATTTTACTTGACTGTAGCTTGTAAAGCTGAGAGAGAAAGGATTCTCCGTTGTGCCTCGAAATCCTGTGGGAAAAGCATTCATTCAACATTTAAACATTTCCTTTTTATTAAACACCAATGTTTTATTCCTGAAATGTCCGATTCCTTGGTAAACTTTTCGTTTACAAAGAAGTTAAAAGTCAGTTTTGATTGAAAAAGAATTCAGCAGAGTTCCTCTCTGCTGTCGCTAGAGGGCAGTGTTGTAACACCAGACAGTCCCAGGCCTTGGTTTGGCCTAAATACACAAGTCGTATTTCTAAGATAAGGCGTCGGTTCTGGCTCCAGCCAGTCTGCTAACGCCTTTGATCTTCTTCGAGAGAAGAAGGTTATTGTCATTGAGTGAGAGTTATCTCTGAGTTTTACGTCCTTGAAAAACAAAGAGAACATCTGTGGATCATTAGCACATAGCTGTTAAACCTGGTTTGCTGGTAAAGTAAACACTTTCTTGTGTCTGAAAAGGATTTGGCGGCATAAATTGTCAGGGCTTGACATTTATGCGCTGTAAACCTTGGTATGACCTGTGGGTGCTCACTGTGACCTGCAAATGGTCACTACAATTAGGAAACCGTTTAAATGTAACTTATGTAAGATCAAATACTTTAAATTAAAGCTGGATTGTGGGAACATATAAAATAATGCATGAAAATTGTATGTACATAGCCAGACGTAATGATGGGAATGACACTTACGAGTGAAGAAGCAATAAAATTAGTGAAGATTGAAAATGGAGAACAGAGAGAAAAGAGGTTAATTCAATTCGTCAGGGCAGAAGCAGGAAAAGAGTCAGTCCATATAGTAATTTATTTTACCAATGGATAAAATCTTTAGCTAGATGAGTCACACAAGAATTTCAAATTAAAGGTTTGGCAGTTGCAGGGTTTATATTAATGGCAAAGAATTGTTTTTGTCAGGAACAGGCAAAAGGACTCAAAGCAGGTCCCACAAAAGACAGATGTTTCACAATAGTTTAATTCCAAAGCAAAAGTACAAAGTCCGAAATCCGGCAGACATGATCAAAAACAAGGTCATAAACACTAGCAAACTGCTATACAATACACTAGGACCCGCTGGACAGCTCACACAGGGGTAGAGACAATCTAGCACAGGACAGGGGAAAACACACACACTATAAAGACAACACAATGAGGTAATCACAGTGGAGGGAAAGACACAATAATATAATAATAATAATAATAATAGTTAGTCGAGCTATACGGACTTGTGAGATGTTTTAAATAAATTACCTTTCGGACTTATCTTAATTAGTCAGTTGAAAAAATATGTACAATATTATGTAGTTTTAGTGCAATCTTTGCCCGCAGTATGGGGTTATACTTTGCCCGCACTTCCAGTAAAATTTTGTATAGAGTCAATAGATTGTAAAAGTGGTTAAAACATTATTATTTAGAGGGTTACTCATTGAACAAGAGGAATTTTTCTTAATGTTTAGAATTCTATATCCTTATGTTATCCAGAGAGACACGTAGACAGAGTTTAATTAAAAAAAGCAATGGCCAGGTTTAATTCTTGCAAGAATGAACAAAACAGACAAACATGTATCAAGGCTACAGAGGAAGGTTTGCTTGGGGAAGTTAACAAAACATTAGATTTTATATCACTGCAGTGAAAGCTGTAGAAGGCGTATCTTTCATACACCCTCCTCAAGGCACAAGCTCCAGGTGCAGAAGTCCTCCTGTGAAAAGTTATGTCTACGTCTAGTTCCTGCTTGGATTAGCATGAAGGACATGACATAAACAGATTTGACATGACCTGAAGAGAACTGAGCACCCAGTAACTATAAACAATATAACCAAATATGAAATTAAAAATATTATAACATTCCCCTCTTTATGCTGATAACCATTAGCATAAACAACATATTAGCTTGAGTGTGAATTGTAAACCCAGCAGGGCAGCTGACCTAGCCTAAGAACATTTGACCAATCGGTAAATGACCTAACGCTGGGAAAAACTCTTCTATCCACCTCGCCCCAAAGTGACGACAAAACACAAACATCAAGCATCAAACGTATGTAATCACCTCAAATGATTAACTTACAACACATGTCGAAACAAACAGAACAAATGATTATAATGGGATATGTTTCAAATCAAAATGGGAACCACAGAGTAATGCACTGATTCTTAAAAGTCAAATTCTTTACAGTCCATAAATTAAAAACACATTGTCATTTCCAAATAAAGTAGAAAAATATGCCAGAGGTTAAGCTGGTTGACCCATCGGACTCAAGATCTCTGGCCTGTCCATTTCTGTCCCTGTAACGAAAAGAAAAACACATGGAGTGAGACTTATGCACATTCATAATGATTAAAATCAATTCTCTTAAGCATAATAAATTCAATGAACCATACGGCCCTTAGGTCTGTAGTATGATCCGTCCTGGAGCTGTTGTCCCGTTGGTGTACATGCAAACAATAACGCCCTCAGAAATCAAAGTGTTCATCTGAGGTCAAAGCCTTGACCTTAGTCGTTTGGCAGGTGCATGTCCAGGAATGTTGACCCAGCAATCAGAACTGATTTCTCATGATCTATTGTCAAACTTTTAGACATTCTTTAAATTCACAATTTCCTTCACATTTCCTTTTCAAATCATCTAATTGAATATTCTCAGAATATTATTCAATTTACCTCAAATTTCTTTAGAAAGAAAATTCTTTTTTTAATTTCTTACTCCTCTTGGGTCAGACCCTCCTCTGGGGTAAACCAGTAACAGGCAGCATGTCTCAGCTGCTTGAACACACCACAAAGCATCTGCTCTGTTCACACTGCTTTCCACCAAAACACCATCACCTTTGTGACTGTCGTTTAAAAGGAAAGACTAAACATAAAATCAACAAAGTTCTGTTCAAATTCTGCTTTACTTTTAAACTCTCCACACATAAAAATTAATTTAGGATTTTGTTCAGTATAGAGTTGTTCTATATTGTCTCTGTAAAACACCAGGTGCTTAATAAATACAATAAACCATTTTGTTTTTGCATTTTTTCCATATAAATTTTAACGTAACATAAGAAAAACGTTTTATCAATTACTATTTTCATGTTTCCACTACTTTATCATTCAGATGCCACATAAAGAATTGACCTCACTCAATGATAAACAGAAACTTAATCAAATTAACGTGTCCTACTTTATTTATTCAAATTCACCAAAATTGCACTCAGTAATTATCATTACTGTTCATTTAATAAAATGCTAAATGTAACACTTTCGGTCACAAAGATTTGATGCAGTGTTCACCTTGAACACATCTAAAGTTTGGCCAAAACAAAAAAATTAAAATCTGTTCAAAAGGACAGACTTGTGTTAGTCCTAGTACTCAAACAAATCCTCAAAATCACTTCAAACAGTGATTAAACCCAGCGAGCAATTGGCATATGCTCTTAAACTTTAACAGTTTACCTTGTTAGTTTAACAATTACCTTTTTATTTACTTCTCTCATTAACTTTAAAATTTTCAAATAAAACATTCAATAATGATTATTATTTATTTTCAACTATCTTCATTTCAGTTTTCCAATTTCTTAAACAATTTTTTTCTTAAAAACCATATTCAATCCCATTCATTTCATTGTTTAGTTTACAAATCATGTTTTATAGATTCAATAAAACTCAAATGTGGACTATATTTGTATCAACAGACCTGTCAGAAGGTCAAACAGTTTTCATAATTAAGTATCATAAACTTTATTTAACACATCAGTTCAGTTCAGACTGTCACTGACATTTCTAACCAAGTATTTTTCAACATTAAAAGGTTTGTTTAATGTAAAGGCTCCCACAAAGACTGAGGAGCTAAACTCCAGCTCTTAAAAAAACAACAAAAAAACAAAACTAAACATTTCTAGCTCCAGAAAGTTGACAAAGAAAGGGAGGGTGCTGTGAGTCCCCTGTTATCTTGTGTTACTGTGGAACATTCTTCGTGAACCAAAACAGTGGTTGTGTTGAATCCACTGTCTCCAATTATTCATCAGAACCAAATCAGAAAAATACATACTTGTTTCTTTTCTTAGGTTCTGGTAACATTGTTGAGCTTATTGCCCAACTATCTATAAAGTTATATTATCTTTATAAACTTATTCTGCTCAATTCAAATTAAAGACATATTTAAATTCTTCCAAATACAAAGTAATCATTTTCATTCTTTTATTGATGTTATACTGTGTGTATTTGAAACACGCTGATATTAAGGACCTCTATTAGTTCTCGTACTAATAGGTACACAAAATTGTTTGTTATAATAATTTTTATTTTTATATTTGGTTATATTGTTTATAGTTACTGGGTGCTCACAGTTCCCTTTCAAAAGCTACACTCGATGCTGCGTAGCATCACACTATGGGGAACATTCTTTGTGTGACCGGTTGTGAAGCACGTGTGTCAAACACGGCAAGAATTGGCTTATAATACCTCTGTTGGTGACGCAGCTCATCAGTGGCAGCTGTGTGATTGAGCGCACCTGAACAGAGGGTATAAGTAACACATGACGCGGAAGCGTCTTCAGGTTTCTCTGTCTTCAGATCGCATTGTGAAGTGTGAGCAAACCTAGTATGAAAATGAAAAAAAGAGTGTGAACGAGTCAACGACTTTCTAAAGCAAACAATACATATTAAAATATAATATGACACACACACACAGCACAGTTCTCATACATATGAGATATATATATATATATATATATATTGGAGAGCATAAAAATAAATATCATGGCTGGGCTCATGAAGAAATGTGTTCCTCCGTGCCAGAGGCACATTTGTGATGAGGATCAACATGAGTTTTGTTTTGAGTGCATGGGGGAAGAATGCGGCCCTCGGACTTTCTGGGGAGTGTCAGCACTGCGATCTTTTGCGTGTTAAGATCCTACGTGCTCGGCTCGCTTTCTTTCAGAAGGAGCGGGCCGCCTCCCCACTCCGGTCGTGGGTTTTGCGTGTTGATCTGGCTGAGGCGCAGGGATCATAGAGTCCTGTCCCTCGCGCTCTCGTCAGATGAGGTTGACCCGGCGGTTGGAAATGGTATATATGCTTCCACCCTGCAGCACTACTGCTATACACCTGCAGAACATCAGATCATTTATATGCACAGCCATTTTGAACACTTTTCTTTGTTTACCCTCATTGACCTACATCTGTCAACTGTCCAGTCTCTCATATGTTGCACTTTTATTGATTTATTGATATTTTTCAATTTTGTCCAAAAGTGGTCAGCACATATGATGCATGGACGCGTTGCAAATGTTGCTGCTCGCACTGCTTTTATTTTCCAGGGATTTAAAAAGTGTGTATGCATTCACTTCATTTGATATCCCGTTAGTCTCTAAGAAACGTAAGTTGAGAATGTTTTTAATATTTTCACCCATCGCCTCAATGGAGTGCAGCATACGTGCTTTGGGCCTCTATTTTTGGGTAGCATATTTGGATTAAAGGATGAGCTCCCTCTCATCTACCTTGTCTACGCCTTAGTCTGCAAACGTGTCCACGGCTGTGACACAAAATGTCCTGCACAAACTTGACCACTTTTCAACTATATTTTATTTGGGTTGACATCCTGATAAAACTGTAAATTAAACCCAGATAAAACTATAAACCCTGCCATTTTTATAACCATTTTTCTCATTTTCAGCACAATTATATCTAAAAACATATTGTAATGAGAAATGTTTTACACATTTTTAAAGTAAACATTTTTTGATTGCTTTTCTTTTTAAGTAAAATTTGTAGGATTATGTGTTCAGGTTAGTATATGTGTTGGGATAAACAACCAGACCCTGCAAACATATACCTGTCCACTGGATTGCGATGTGGATCTAGAATCCTAAAAGACCAAGTAGGTAGTGGGGTGATGAGACTAGGCTAAGATTCTCCCCAGGTGATGACGTTTACCCTAGTCTTAACCAATTTTACATAGTTTATTGTAAAGTGGTTACACTTAGTACTGACAGTACAAACATAGTTGTGTTGTAAAATATTTGACAATATTTCTTTTACTCATATTTCTCTTAAAAAAACAATACACAGTTTACATCCCAACCAACACAAAATTGCACATACAGTGAGCTACAGTGGGTGTCGAAAGTTTGGGCACCCCAAGTAGAATTTTTTTATTATTGTGCATAAAGACGCCAAGAAAAGATGGAAAAATTAACTATTAACTCTGCAGGGTGCCAAAACCTTTGCAGACACCATTTTTTTGTTTTGTTATTTTGAAAGTGTAAATGATGCAAATAAAATCTAACTTTTTTGACTTATAAGGATGTCTAATCTGTCATTTGATGCCTTTTGGAGATTTTTCCATCGTTTCTTGGCGTCTTAATGCACATTAATAAAAAAAATTTAACTGGGGTAACCAAACTTTCGATCCCCACTGTATATACAAAGCAGATTAGTGGTTAGCAAATTATTTTTTGCTGTTTGCCATCAACGAGGAATTCCCAGTAAGCGCGGGTCATAAGGACAAAAGGGAAGCTAACAATAATAATAATGGATTGGATTTATATTGCGCTTTTCTCCCAAGGGACCAAGGGACTCAAAGCGCTTGCAGTCCGTCCATTATTCATTCATACACAGTCACACTGGTGATGGTAAGCAACAACTGTAGCCACAGATGCCCTGGGGCAGACTGACAGAAACGTGGCAGCCATTTTGCGCCTACGGCCTCTCCAACCATCACCAAATACATTCACTCAACATTCATACACATTCATACGAGGCAAGGTGGGTTAAGTGTCTTGCCCAAGGACACAACGACAGTATGAATTGTGGGGAGAGCGGGAATAATCAGTTACCTCCAGTTACAGCTGAGTATTGTTTTGAAAGAAGTGTGTTTTAGAACTGCAAAGTGAGTGTAACGCAGGAATTGTGTTTGTAGTTGAGCAGAATTGGTTCAGTGGTTGCTGAGTTATGTACAAAATAAAACTGTAAATATTTCAGAGTGCTGAATGTGTTTGTAGCTGCTAGGCCTCCCCAACTCTCTCTCACACACAGTCCATTGAAATGCTAATGAGTTGGGCCACTGCTACTTAAATGTTAGACACAGAAGCACAAAGTACATTTAGCTGTATACTGGTTTGCAAAATATATTTAAAAAAAAAAAGTCAAACTATCAATTAGTTATTTAAAACTTGTTATGCACTACATTTGTTGACAAGTAACTGTATTTTTACTTGAGTATGCTTTTTCAGTACTCTTTCCACCACTGGTCTCAACAAAGAGGGTAGATTTGATGTTGACTAAGGGTAACACTTAGCCTAAATTCAGGCCTTTCACTGGTGTTGTGTTTTCCAATAAAATCAAAAGTCAGATTAAAATGTATGTATAAAATATTTATTTTTATTTGCAAAAAAAAATCATCCAGCCAATCCAGCTCCAGGACACAGACGTAGTCTTGTAACATAAAACAAGAATCTACTGGTGAATGAATGGCCTGATGTGTTCACTCATCCAGCCAGTCGAAGATCAGTCCTTCTCCTCGAAAAGACTTGCGCTGACGCCGTAGTCAAACAGCAGCTCCTCTCACAAAAGAATGTCTCTTTGAACAATTGAATTGGTTCAGTGGTTGCCGCATGAGTTATGTACAAAATAAAATAAACTGTAAACATCAATTACAATAAATAAATACATTTTAATAAATAGAAATTAATAAAATTGAAATTATAAATCTAATAAAACACATCACACAAATCGTCTCAAATCCACCCATTCTTGAGAATATGTGCTACCCAAACAATAATGTTGTCGTTGAACAAGAGGTATGTAAAACAAGAATCTTTCAGCAATCAGACGTCCAGCCACTCCAGCTCCACTTCCTTCCCACATAAGTGTCAGGGATTTAGGCACAACTCGGAACAGGACGAAGGACTAACAATGCAGACCCCACGAAGGCGGACAGTTCAAAAAAGGTTTTAATAAAACAAAAAGTGTGGGAAGAAAAACAGGTTGCCCAGTTCGTCCTGCATCTCTGCCATCTCCTGCCCTCAGCACCTGTGATCACCTTTCCGTGGAAATCACACAGGATGGAGCCCATCCCAAAGGCCTTGGTTGTAACAACTCCTGTGGTCAAAAGAGGATTCATTAATTTGCTGTCCACGATGTAATTATATATATATTTTTGATGGATTTTAATGTGCTCATAAGACATTTGTACATACCTTTATGCTCAAAGTCCTTCACAGCCAGACCATTTCTGCTTGGTCACCCCCCTGATGATGGTCGGGTCACTCTGCGCCTGTGCTCTGGTGAGCGGCCTCCACTTTACGATGACGTCCTCTGAGCGTGGATAATTTGCCGTCCATCCCTCTGCCTCTATGACGTTAGCCACCTTAACTGCAGTTGGGGCAAGTCTTGAGCATTTTGCTGTCAAAGAGAGAACATTTAAATTAAAATTCAGGTTCACATACAAGTTCTAAATGTTTCTGTTGGAGCAAAACTAATCATTGGCTAAGAAAGTATCTACACTTACACAAAAGATGTTGCTCCCGCTTGTTGTACTGCAGAGCCCTCCACTTGTCATAAAACACTCGGTCGGCAGGGAACCCAGGGTTTGCTCTCTTGGTTTTGTTGGGTGGCTGGCCAGTGATTCCTACAGGGAAGGCCTGTAGGAAAGCGTCAAAGTCCGGTGTTGGGCTGCTAACCTCTTCTTCCACTCGCCGTCTCTCCCAAACTTGAATTATATAATTTTCTTTGAGGCTGATCCGTTTAATAAATGCACAAATACGTTATTAAGAGAATGCTAATCCTTTTACTTTTTGGTCTTATGGACTGCAGTTAATACTTACTGTTGGTGCAGACGAGCGAGGTCATTGGTTGCACTTCTAATCTTGGTGCCCGACGACGACAAAAACAACCTGTTAGAATTGTCTACATCTGGCCAGAAGGATTCAGGGTGGATCCATGTGTAGTATGCGTCCAGCATCTGCAGAGACAAAAAAAAAAAAATATACATCTGATAATATCTGTTGGTTAATTGCTGGTGACACTGTATTTCATGGTAAGGCAATTTAGCCTGTACAAAGTGTACTTACTGCTGCCTCCTCCGTTGTGAGGGCAAACGGCGATCTGCATTATCGCAGTCTTGTGTTCGCTTATTGCAACGCACACCTTTCCACCAGAATTCTTTCTCTTCTCCCACTCTGCTGTCTATAAAAAAATAGATAAATTAATTAATTAATTAATAAATAACACCATGAAAAACTGACATAAACGTCCTCTTTGCAGACTACCTAAAATAATCTGTTTAGACTGAAGCCCCACAAAACTGAGGTCTTAAAACTTACTGTTATTCCCTCCACCGCTCCTGGTCTCTGGAAGTGACCGATGATCAGGATTGCTTCACAGTAATACCGGAACATGGTCTTCTCCTCTGAAGCCACGTGTTCACCTTCCAGCAGCCTCCCATAAATGGACAGCATGTCTTTCTTGGCCTTCCGGAGGACGGCCTGGCACTCCTGAAGGCTCTTCTCACCCTCTATGAACCGTTCATACCTAAAATGACATACAAGACCACAATAAAGTGGAGAATTACATTAACATTGAATAAATCTAAAGTGGGATTGCTATATCTCGGCCATCTTAAGGGTTAGGGCCACCAAACCTGGGCTCATGTATTCATCCTCGGGCCCTCTAACGGGGTGCCGAGTTTCAAAAAGATTGGATAAACTACAGAGGTGACATAGATGATGACATTACCTGTTCCTTGGGGGCCCTCTTGTCATTATATACATTGTATTAGCCTATGATTATAGCTGATGGACTTACTTTTTATATGTATTTATGTGTTTAGCTCGGGGCTAGTGGTAATACTATAGCACACCACACCTGTATTAAAAATTTTAAATATATTTATTAATAAAACCAAATATTAGAACATGTAGTTAAATTTTATCAAACATAGACAAAAAATTGAACACTATTAAAACACTATATTTTATTAGTATTATTAGTATAATAATACTAATAAAATATAAAAAATACTATAAAAATACTAAAGAAATTACAGCTTCCTTCTAACAGTTCTGTTCAATATCAATAAATCCGAAAACTTCAGAGGTGACATTTTAACATAAGGGCTGTTTTTGCCTCTGCGCTGCCTTCTTGTCCTTGGCCCTGGCCTCTCCTGCATAGAATGTAAAAGGCAAAGAGTCAGTGAACATGCCTACACATCACACAAACATTGAAACAAACACACGAGAAGAGGAGCAAGGGATGGCGGGAGGTGACGAGGAAGAGGATGAGGACTGGGGGGACGACGGACCAGGGACTGAGGGGCCGGGGGACTGAGGGGCCGGGGGACGAGGGGCCTGGAGACGAGGGTCCTGGGGACGAGGGGCCTGGGGACGAGGGTCCTGGGGACGAGGGGCCTGGGGATGACGGTCCTGGGGACGAGGGGCCTGCTGAAGGGCATTGGGACGGCGGGCAGGTGGATGAGGAGCTGCTGCGCCGGCGCCTCTTCCTACCCTTTCCCAATGTCTTTGGGGCGGGTCCTGGGAAGCCGTCACCCTCCACAGCTGCTTCAAACAGACGGCGGTGCTCCGCCGCCTGTTTCTGCGTTCAGGTTAATGGCATAGAACCTGTCAGCCGTGGAGGTGTTGTGGCACATGAATTGTGCCACTTTGTGCCTGTCATCAGGGTTATGTGTATTTCTGGCCTGTGCAGGGAGAGAAGAAAGCATAGTTATAAACAGACAGTCACAGCGGTCATGGAGTCACACGGCAGTAAGGTGCACAGGAGCACTTACATGGGTGGCGATGGAGGTGCGCACATCTGTGAATGTGGGCGTTCCACCTAATCCCATCTCCGCCCATGCCGCCTGAAAGTACTGGTTTAGATTTTTGCATGGGTTGGGCTTCGAAGTAAATAGAAAATACGGGCCATTCCCGCCTGCAAAATTTTTTCTAATTTTAAGGAAGGCCCTCATCCAGCCGTACGCCTCCTTGTTGAGGGACAATTGTGCCACCCCGAAGACCTGGTTGGTCTTGTGTTTGGAAATCTGCGGAAACATAGACGAGAGAGAGCAGTTAGAGAGGACAGGCAGACAGACACCCAGACAGACAGACAGAGAAACAAACTACTTACATTAATCAAATAACTTTCCATGGCCTCATTGTATTGAGCGTTCTCAACCTCGCTGGTGAGCATGTTTGAAAATACCCCTCCGCGGTGCCCATATATTGAGGAGAAGTACGCCGCCAGGTGTCCGTAAAAGCGCCAGAGGTCCGGCCTTTCTCCATTGTCTCGTAGTTGCTCTGCGTGAAAAGAGGGAATAGTGTTAAGTTGGCTTTTTCTGGGAGAGACACACAGTTTGGAGGGGTGCGAGGAGGCAAAATTATACCCAGGTTCTCCGGGATGGCCAACTTGGCGGTGGACACACATTTTCTAAGCGTGGCCTTAGGGATGAGGTGGCCCTCCTTTGCCAGTTTGACTTTCACCTCATGTACAACCACACTCCGCTGCACCGACCGTATGAGAGATTTAATCTCTCGCTGTAGACCAATCATTACGACCTTAGACAAACGGCAGGTGGGCGGCGGAGTCAGGGCCATGTAATTTAAAAAGTGGGCCACATTTTTTAAATAGTGGTGTATAGTTGGGTCTGATATTTTTGCCTGCAGGAGGCTTTTAAGCCACTCCCTCATCTTCATAGTTCGGTTAATGAAATGAAAACTCCCCAGGTCCGTGTGGCCCACCGACATGAATCCCAGGAAGCGTCTGATTCTGAACATCCTGGAGGACACATTGTTTAGAAGTTTTGGGCTGGGGTCCGCGCCCTCCCGGTGCCTTCTGTACTCTTCCAAATAGAGATCTGCAAAAAGAACACACACGCACGCACACGCACGCACACGAAAAAGAAGAGGGTTAAAACAACGACTGTAGAGCCAGAGAAGGGAGTAGCCACAGAGCGTTGTACTCACTCATAGCCTTCGAGTGGTCCGGGCATTGGGGCTGCTCTTCCTCCACAATGTCCGCACTGGTGGCTGGCTGGCCCTGGGCGGCATGCGGCTGCTGCTCATCCTCCTCCTCCTCTTTCTCCTCATCCTCCACTGCTGCTGCCGTCGCCCTAACCGCCCTCTTTCTGGGAGACCATAGGCTAGACAGCAGCTTTCCAGTAACCCGGCGGAGCTGGCTGGAGCCAGAGGAGCTAACCCGCCGCTTAAGCAGGCGGTAACGTCTTGTTACCTGCCTAAGGGCATCGGACAGGGTCCCGACCTGCAGCTCAAGGTCTTTCATTTTATCTTCTATTACTTTGCACTGAGGTCTGGGACAAGACGGTGTGTCATCCTCACCCTGCTGTCCTTCATCCTCCTCTGTCTCCATCTCACCGGGGCTGGCCTCATCTTCGAGGTCCAAATTGGATGCCATGGCCACGTCCGGGTTGGTGGCCGAAGAGCAGGAAGCGACTCGATGACCAGCCGCGCTTGAGGCCTGAAATGATGTTTCTCCGAGCGCGCCCTCAGCTCGGTGTGGGAGAGCATGTGCCGGTCCATACGTGTGGTCTGCTTTCCACAGCCAGGCACAGGGCACACTCCCACCCTAAAGCACACCCTGCCAGAGGAGAGATTGAGGAGCAGCCTGCGCTCCTCCATGTTCAGTACAGAGTGTCCAACTCGAAGGTGTTGGCTGAGCTGCCGGAAGATTTTCTTGCAAATGGGACAATAGCCACGTTCCATTCTAAAAAGAAAATCAAAATAGTGTTTACACAATACATTAGTAATAAAGCATGAATTGTAATGGATGTAGTGTTGTTCATTGTCTAAAGGTTGAAATTTTATGAAGAAACGTAATTGCCCACCCCCTGTTCTACAAAGAGCTAATTGTGCTTATAGGCACCCAAACCTGAATGTGTGTTTAGAAAATATAATTTGGTTTGTATACTTGTTTTTTATTTTTTATTTTTTTTATTTTATTGATTTATTTTTATTTATATTATTTTTATTTATTTATTATTTCGTTATTGCCCTATGTGTAACACTGACCAGTTCCCATAGCTTATGACTGCAGACCAATCGCAAGTCCTGCCCCAGGTCATGTTAAAGCGTATCCCCAAAATGGAGCCCCAGGCCATTTAAAAGGGCTTTCCCAAAATGGCGGACCGTGGGCATCTGGTTTCAGTGCGCTGCCCCGTAAACCCCAAAATGCTATCTAGTTTCTGGCTCACTACGTACGTTATTTACACAGACTTTACGCACGGAGATCTCCTAGAGGAAGCAAATACGATGCCAGGTAAATTTCAGGGATGTTAGAGACAAGGAGAGGCATCTTAGAGACTGAACAAAAATAAGGAAGAACTATGAGTGGAACAGGATAATCAAACAGACTGTTAATACTGGTGATTTCTATATGATTCTTGAAACAGAATCAAAGGGGGGAATGAAGAAGTAGGCTATATAATGGTTGGCTGTATAATGGGATACATTTGAAGTCAGATTTTATTAAACTTAACTGTGCAGTGGACCTAAATTTTATTTCATCTCAATAGGGCTGGGTACCGAACTTCGATACCTTTATGGTATCGAATGAAAACTTTCGATTCTATGGGTATCGAAAAATTATTTATCTTTCGTGCCAAATTTCGGTTCCAAAAGCCAAGCGGACGGGTTTTTTTTTTGCCAAGCGGCTGTGTCTGTGTGAGCTTGTAGCATACGTGCATGTAAGGAACTACATTCGCCGTGATTGGCTGTCCACCACCACGTGACGTGACGGTGGGATATCTGAAGATACTCGCACTCACACAACACAAGTGTAACGTTAGTTGTTTTTTCTCCAAACGTTCCAGTTTTATAATGCCAAAGAGATCTAAAGTGTGGCTACACTTTATAAAAGTGGATGCCGAGTCAGCAAAGTGTAACATATGCGACAAGTGTATTGCAACCAAAGCCGACAATACCACAAATTTAATGAAGCATTTGACCATGCACGGGATCGATATGAAGACTGTAAAAGGAGGAGCCTTGCACCTCATCGGAGTCAAACCTGCCCCCTTCAACATCA
Source organism: Perccottus glenii (assembly GCA_024416835.2). Classification (NCBI taxonomy): domain Eukaryota; kingdom Metazoa; phylum Chordata; class Actinopteri; order Gobiiformes; family Odontobutidae; genus Perccottus; species Perccottus glenii. The sequence continues at coordinate 33,752,053 of CM044555.2, read as the reverse complement.
TCTGGCATTTCTGACATTGTAGCAGGTAAGAAAGGAAGATATTACCTTTTAGCGAACAGAAGTTAAAGTAATTGTTTACGCTACTTGAGTGGTTTGAGTGTGTGGATGCAACTCTGCGTTGCGATGTAACGTTACCCAGGCGCTAGCTTTAACCTTATTCTTTGACCAGGCAACATCTTTGTTTTTCCAACGTAACGTTAAGGTTTCACATTTTAGAAATACTTGACAGATAAGTGTAATTTCCCTACTTAAACCTGAGGTTGACTACCACTGGTTGACTACCACTTTATGTATGTTAGCTTGTGCTGTTAGTCGGTTGCTGTAGCGTTAGCGCTGTTATTTCCTCCTTCACATTAGCCTCTGCCTCCTTTTGCAGGAAGGCATGGCGATAGAAGTAAGAACCAACAGCATGACCAGCACCTCCAGATTCAGGAGGAGATACAACTGTACAGAGGTTTGCCGTGTACACTCAACACTCAGTGAATCCAGCAACTTGGTGGTGGAGTAAGAAGGACACACTGCCAATGCTATCCAGCTTGGCAGCCAGGTTTCTCTGTGTACAAGCCTACACAAATACAGTTTGATTTTGCACTAAAAGTTTTTTTTTTTTTACATTCCTTTGAATTTTAGTTGGTTCAATATTAGGATGTACACAATATAATTTATTTATAATATGTTCATGTTGTGGCAAAAGGTTTCTCTTTTTGTAAATTTTGGCCAAGTTAGGATTGATACGATGTGTGAAGTGTGAGTGTGAAGTGTTACCAGAATTTGTTTTAATTAAGATGAAAAATAAAAGTTTTGTGTTTAATGTATTTGTGTTGATTTTGAAATGGATTTTAAAACACATGGTATCGAAAAAAGTATCGTTAGGAACCGGTATCGAAACTGAGGTATCGAAATTGGCACCGGATCGAAAGATTTTGAACAATACCCAGCCCTACATCTCAAGGATTAATCCCTTGAGATGAATCATCTTGTTTTCGAGGGGGTCCTCTTACTCACATTCATTCACTAGGGACACTTTAGAGTTGCCAATTAACCTGCATTAACCACATGCATGTCTTTGAACGGCGGGAGGAACCCGGAGTACCCGGAGAGAACCCACACTAACACATGGAGGACATGCAGACTTCTTACAGAAAGTAAACAGATTAGAATAATTACATTTTTGGTAATTGGAGCATGATTTATTTGTGATGTTACTTTCACAGCTCTGCCTTCATTTAACAAACCAGGTTTTGCAATAGGCTTCTATATGGGTTTCATTTTAATGAATAAAACTCTACAGTAGTAATACAACAGCAGCTTGTGAGTAAAAGGCGCTTGTCTGGATCTCCATGGTAACATTCAGAGAGAAGTTTGTAAAACCCTGATAAACTGTTGCTACATGAATTTTTGTATTGCCGTTAACAGGCTGCTTTCTGAACCACTTTATACGGGGCAAACAGTTGAATATGTTCTCTACCATTGCTTTATCTGGCTGGCTACTATGTCAGTCTGCCCTTGCCCGTCGTCTCGTCAAGTTGTTCAGCCAGTAGTTCACTTTTTTTGGCGCCTGGAAGCCACAGCGCCCTTAATATTTGACTGTTTTGCCCAATGGGTGATTCTGACTTATAATACTTTAACTTTAATAATTTTGATAATAGGACTGATATTAATGTAGGAGATAATGTGGAAGACAAGACGGGTTTTGAACAGAGGAGATGTGTGCTAGTTTTGAGCATATACTGCTGGAGCAGAGGATTTACCATTAGGAAACCATTTAAATGTAACTTATGTAAGATCAAATACTTTAAATTAAAGCTGGATTGAGGAACATATAAAATAATGCATGAAAATTGTATGTACATAGCCAGACGTAATGATGGGAATGACACTTACAGTGAAGAAGCAATAAAATTAGTGAAGATTGAAAATGGAAAACAGAGAGAAAAGAGGTTAATTCAATTGTCAGGGCAGAAGCAGGAAAAGAGTCAGTCCATATAATAATTTATTTTACCAATGGATAAAATCTTTAGCTAGATGAGTCACACAAGAATTTCAAATTAAAGGTTTGGCAGTTGCAGGGTTTATATTAATGGCAAAGAATTGTTTTTGTCAGGAACAGGCAAAAGGACTCAAAGCAGGTCCCACAAAAGACAGATGTTTCACAATAGTTTAATTCCAAAGCAAAAGTACAAAGTCTGAAATCCAGAAGACATGATCAAAAACAAGGTCATAAACACTAGAAAACTGCTATACAATACACTAGGACCCGCTGGACAGCTCACACAGGGGTAGAGACAATCTAGCACAGGACAGGGGAAAACACACACACTATAAAGACAACACAATGAGGTAATCACAGTGGAGGGAAAGACACAATAATATAATAATAATAATAATAATTAAAGCCGCAAGCGGCGATAAAGGCCCTCGCCTCCCTTGAGACCGCGGGGACACATATATTCGGAGGATTGCATGTCGTGCTTTAAAGCAAATTTGGAGCTGTTTAGATGAAAACCCTTTAGCACAAAGTGTACGATTTAGGTGGTCATGTATTCCACCCAACATTTTCTGTTGAGAAGGATCCTGGCAATTGGGAAATGGCATTTATTTCCCAATAGTTGCCTCTTCACAGACTCATTACGACCACAGCAACAAATGTATCAAAAAGGAAATAGAGAAATTTTATTTGCACACGTGTGTAAATGAAGAAGATAACTCTTTTATTTACATATCTGGGATGGTCTTGGTAGGTATAATCAAGTTACTATATGTATACCTGTAAGTGACTTATAGATTTAATTTGTAAAATTGTACTTTATAGACGTTCCTGACCCCAGCCCTCAACAAGAACCAGAACAAGATGAAGAGACAGGCTAGACCAGGGGTCCTCAATGAAAATCAGCCGAGGTCCGTTTAGTAACTGTCCTCACCGTGAGGAGTCGGAAAATGTTAATAAAAGGGTGTGTGTTTGAATATAATTCTTTAAAGTAAAGTCTCATTTATGCTACACCTACACCTACTATGAATGTAGATAATCCACTGTTTTCTGTATTTTATCCATTGGTTACATGAGGAGGATGTTTGCATGTTTAGCTTTCAGCAACACAGCTCACAGACAGAAGGAAAATACTACAAAATCAAAAGAGGCTAAAGCTCAAGACCTGGTTGTTTATTGACAACAGCCTGGAATCCTGCATATAATGCCTAATACTCCTTTAAAATGTATGAGAGCATTTTGAAAACAAAAGCATCAAATTAAAACATATTTGTTAAACAAAGATGACAAAGATGCCTGTCATAATTGATTTTTTTCAGTTGTCATTCCTCTGAAAACAAGGAACAAGGGAAAAAGCACTGAGCATTTCTTTAGCATTATCTGTTGCCAATAATTAACAGTTACTGTTTAATTTGCAGGTTCATCTTAAAACAAAAATTAGAATAAAAAGATTTATTTCCTGTATTTTCCCTGTGTGGGGTAACATTTTAATGAAAATGCTTATGATTAGTTCTGTAAGAGGATTTAGGATTCACACAGAAACTGACACAACTTAAGGAAGACTTAACATGTGTCACTCATCTCCAAACCCTCCTTTCACACCTTTTCTGGTTTTAAGCACCCATATGAACATATGTTAGGTTCAAATGAACGTGAATGCTAATTACTCACGTTTATAAAATAGGGCAAATATGTGACAAACGAGTCAAGTATGTAACCTACGACAGAATAAAGAAGTTGACAGACAAATGTACAACGCACCACATTATTAAACGTCCTCACTTTCTTGTGAGCCGAGTCTTTGTAAAGGTGCTATAAAGTTGTTATTTTTATGTACAGTTCGTATTCTGCTCTGTTCATTACTGTCCTCTGTAAATAAACATGACATTTGCAATTAAATGTGGGTTATGCAGTGTTTTTAAATTATAATTTAAACTGGGGTGCCTTCAAATGTTATGCATTTTTGAAAGATGCCCTGACTGAAAAAAGTTTGAGAAAGGCTGCAGTAGGCTATACAAGTGACATTAAAACACTTCCAAAAGCGTTTAACTCAAGCAAAAACCATACAAACATGAATGGATCATTTGTTGTAAAGATACAATACAACTTGGACTTTAGGCTAATAAGAAGGAAAGGAGAAAATATTTATTAGGTAGAAAAGTCTTTATTTTACAAATAGCGTGCGCTACAAAGTAATTACACATCTAACTTTAAATAATCACATCTAAATAAAAAAGTACAAAATAGCAAAAATAGTGCACATGGGTCTGGAAGTTGTGCCTTGCAATGTCTAGGCTATGTCTTCGTCTTGTTCTGGTTCTTGTTGAGGGCTGGGGTCAGGAACGTCTATAAAGTACAATTGTACAAATTAATTATATAAGTCACTTACAGGTATACATATAGTACCTTGGTTATACCTACCAAGACCATCCCATTCCCCTTCATACAAATTTAGGCGTGCTTCCAATTCTTGTGCTTTCTGCTTCCAACAATCACGATCGGTATTTGAATATTTTATCTGTGCTTCCAATGATTTATTCTTTCTTTCAGTAGTTTGTAGCTTTCTTTCAGTAGTTTGTAGCTTTCTTTCAGTAGTTTGTAGCTTTCTTTCAGTAATTTGTAGTTGCTTTACTACACTCATCACTGGTGAGGAAATTTGCATTATGTTTCCATGGAGTATGTCTCTAGAGAAACTGTCATCGACGACTTGATACTGTAAAAAAACAGAACACAAGCGCATTGTATTATATGCACAAATCCAATGTTTAAACAATACATTGACATAGTGTTAATGTACTATCAAAAGCAACCCTATACATGCAATATGTGTTCTTTAATGTTGTAATGATACAAAGCAATACAAGGTTACTTACAGCTAAAAGTTGCAACTGAGCACGGAGGTAGCGCCCTTCTTCAGAGTCTACGGATGCCATCTTCGAAGGAGATGTAATAGGAGACGTCATTTTCTAAAAACAAATAAGAGAAAGTCAGCATTTCCGTTACAAAGTAAGTAAGTAAATTTTATTTAGATAGCAACTTTCACAGATATAAATCAAAGTGCTTTACAAAGTGCAATAAAAGAACAATAAAACTATGAGAATAAAAATTAAAACCACAAAATATTAAAAACATAAAAGCATAAAAGGGCAATCAACTAAAAGCTTGCCTATTGGTCCAAATATGCGTGGCCAACATCTCCATCTACATAAGATTTTTAGAGGCAAAGCTATTAGTTATCCTTTTAAAGACAGCCTTAAGATTTGTAAATAAATTCACCTATAGAGCAATAAGTACACACTGTTACATACGAAGGCGTATTAGGGCCACTTAATGAAAGCAAAAAAAAAAAAAGAAAAGCTAATTTTCGAGTTTAAACACGCAAATCTGCCAGAATAAACATGTAAATGTACAACTTTTTAAACAGTCAAATTTACGACCTTTTTAACAGGCAAATGTACGACTTTTTAAACACGCAAATTTACGAGATTTTCACGGAAACGGAAATACGTCATTAGGGACGTTTGTTTGTAAAATGGCGGCATTGAGATAAAGCTTTACTTTTCGCTGGGATTTTCTAACAAGGAGATTCTTTTGATGTTGGCACATAATGAGCATGTCATAATCAGAAGAGTGTACACCCAAGAGCAGGGTTCCTTGCGATGAGACTATTTATGAGCTGTCATTGTTACTCATGCAGGAAAATGAATGGGGTCGCCCGACAGATGCTTTTGCTGCTGCAGAGCTGTATACCAGCCTTTCTCAAAGTGGGTGCCGCGGCACACTGGGGTGAAAAGTAGAAAAATTCCATTTGTTTATGTCAGTCTATTTTTAGTGTTAACTTTTAGTGCCCCTTTGTTTTTTAATTATTACTTAAGCTATTAGAAACTATAAAATTAATACCTAAAATTAGAATCCACTGTAAAGTCTTAATCTTTGCTTTATCAGTGATTTCCCAGGATAAGACAAATATAACGATACAATTTGAGGCCAGAAATGCATCACGTAACTGTAAAAATAAAAAAATTGCGGTTATTTATACAGTTATGTGAAATATATGTATATATTAACGTATTTCTGTATGTAATGCGTGACAAAGGAACGAACTCAGACCCAAAGACTGACATGAAATGAAGGAGTCCTTCTGTTTGTGCGTTCAGCCTACGGGACTAGAACGAACGACTCGGCAGATGAACGACTGCTTTCTGTGTATGGTAACTGCATAGTCTTTCTCTATGGGGCTGGGACTTGGTGAACGAACGAACGAAACTATTTGGATTAAGAGATGAGTTGAACTCTCTGCCTGAAGTAAGCTGCAATGAATTTATAATGTATTTTTCAAAGTTTGGCCATGGCTGCATTAGTTTATAGTTATTATTACAAAAGTACTAAATGTATAAAATAATTGTAATATGTACAAATTTAATTAGATTCTGCTGAAATGAACGAAATGAACGAAATGAGTAGAAAAAAGATTCGTTCATTTTGCTAACAACACTTAAAGAACTGAGTCAGTAAAATGATCCGAACTTCCCATCAGTAATTACTAGGACTACTATATATTATTATATTTCCAAAAACTTACCTTTCTGATAGAAGATAGAAGACCTTGGAATAGGAAAATCCTCCAGTAACTGTTGTAAGAGGTATTTCTGGAACTAAACATGACCACGTTAAATAAGCTTCGCAGATGTAGCCAAACATGTTTTTTGCTAGTAACCAATCACACACGCGGTTCAGCACTGATAAATTTGCATACTGTTAGGCAAAGCCTATTGGTCCAAATGTGCGTGGTCTCAGCTTTGGTGGGCACACTGACCCCGATTTCTTTAGTTCCAGACTGTTGGCAATACAGAATATCACAATACTGAAGTGAATCTACTTCTTCTCATATTGTATCCTTACCCCGATATACCATCCTGTATACTGTCCCTACAGAGCTAGTATAACTGTATAATCTAGACTTTATTTATATTTAATAATTTGCTATTAATCAATAGTATATCTCATCACAGAATCACTTTAGACCTTCACTTTAAGACCTCATCTGAAGCCATGAAGGTCCAGCTACTTCAACATGCTCTATGACATCTTTAGAAGATGTCTGAGTTTCCTATATATGTACAGTAATAAAATAATGAACTAATGAAGCAAATACACACCTATCAGTATGCATTCAATGCATCATGTTTATATTTCAGAGCAATTTAAATATGAAGGGGACATGGTTTTTAAAACGTTTAAAATGCATGATTTTTTTTTCATGCTTTAATAATTCATAGTTCATAAAGACGTCACCTGAAGGTCCAGCTACTTCTTCCTCAACAAGCTTGATGACATCTTCACAAGATTTCTGAGTTTCCTATATGTAATTAGATGAAATAATGAATAAAATACACACGTATCATAGTATGCATTCAACACATCATGTTTATATTTCAGAGCCAGTTTTAAATATGAAGGGGACATGGTTTTGTGGATTAATGTGTTGAAATTTATGTTAATCTATGTGTTAAGTTTGTCTGTATGAGACTAGCAGTAAGCTAGATCAACATTAGAATAAAATACAGATCATATTCTAACATTTTATTATTGTTGAACTATATAACATTGATTAGTGACTGGTCAGTCACTACTGCTAGTTTATTTGTGTGGCTAGCTACTTATTTTGCCCTTACACTCGGACTCTGCTTTATGAAAAAGCTTCTTATGTACCCTTTTTTCTTCTTGGTTGTCATTTACAAAGTACAAAAAGGGCCATAAAACCGTTATATTAAAATGTTTTTACTCTGGCCTTTGTATGGCAGAGAGACAGCCCTGGTAACTTACCGTCGGCGTCAGTATCTTGCGCACACACCAGCCGCCGCTGCTAGTGCACAAAAGTAGTCCCGGCGGCGTGTAGCCTGTCAGATATCCCGCCGCCAATCAAATTACGGCGTTTCTTGTACTGACGTCGTCCTGGCCGTTAGAATCGATCCAAATAGCAGTGCAACGATCCAAATAGCAGTTCAAAGGAGCTTTCTAAATATTGGTGGGGACAAATTTGCCATCTCAAAATATTGGTAGGGACTAGTACCTAGCGTCCCCCCCCTAAACCTACGGCCATGCCATCTACATTAGATTTTTTAAGCCAAATATATTAGTTATCCTTTTAAAGACAGCCTTAAGATTTGTAAAAAAAAAACACCTATAGAGCACTAAATACTGCAATGTTTATTTAATTACAATCACTAAAAAACAGAATGTTGAATTCAAAACTGCAAGCATTAGTTAAGAGGAACATATGTATTTAAAAACAGAATTTATAAGAACAAATTCTACATATCAATGCATCACAACCAAAGGAGTTATTGTATGGAACATCTGCAGTGAAGAGATGAAATCATGTACAACAATAACTCATTTTAAAAGACTATTTAAACTCACTATACGCAATCAATACAAGGGCTTGAGGTATTGTGTATTCCACTGAGCCACACACAGGCGCGCTCAGAGCTGTCTTTATCACACCTATTCTAAACAGCCCCTGCGGCGATGGCGTCGGCCATCGTGCATAGGCTACATACAGATCAACTAACGCCATTGTTATAAAGGTGTTTCAACTACACTTTGACAAGTACAGGAAGCGCCAGGACTGTAGACCAGGAGCTCCGTGTCTGACTGTCATCCATACTGATTTCCATACATTTCCTTTAAAACCGAGCAGTATAGCAGTGATCTGTACTACTTGAAGCCATGTTAAAGTGCAGTGTGAGGGCATCTTTTTGATCCACAATGCGGTTAATGCAGTCAGCCATCACAAGCCAACGGGTACAGCTTGGACTTATTAATTTCAAGGGGCAGCCCCCGTCATTGATAGTGTTAACCTTTCCTGTTCTGTCTCCTAACCGTGGTTGGGAGATACAGAGATCCGTCTTCTCCAGGGCCGGAAGTTCTCTCCCGGGTTAACTCCCTAAACTTCACGCTGTTTAGTGTGATGGTGGCATATAAGAACAATGAGCCGACTTGTCGCCGTTTCTGCTGCTTTATTTGTTTTGCTGGCTGCACATGAATACAACACACTTCTAGCTGCACACTGGTCACCGCCTTCCTCTCACACACACTTCTCCGCTGCTCCGCGGGAACTCACCTAGGGAAGGGAGAGCGCACCTCTCTCGATCCGGCGCATGCGCTCACTGTCATTCACACACACCCTGAGCTTTCCTAACTAAACACACTGGAGACACAAAATAGGTATGCAAATGCCCTATCAGTAGGCTATGGATGAGAGTCAGACACGGAGCTCCTAGTCTACAGTCCCCTGGCGCTTCCTGTACTTGTCAAAGTGTAGTTGAAACACCTTTATAACAATGGCGTTAGTTGATCTGTATGTAGCCTGCACGATGGCGACGCCATCCGCAGGGGCTGTTTAGAATAGGTGTGATAAAGACAGCTCTGAGCCGCCTATGTCTGGCTCAGTGGAATACACAATACCTCATTGGCTTTAAAAATGTTATGTACATGGAGATGTTGGCCACGCAAATTTGGACCAATAGGCTTTGCCTAACAGTATGCAAATTTATCCGTGCTGAATCGAGTGTGTGATTGGTTACTAGCAAAAAAGGTGTGTGGCTACATCTGAGAAGCGTATTTAATGTGGCCATGTTTACGTCCACAAATAACTGTGACAACAGTTACAGCTGAGGATTTTCCTAATCCAAGCTCTTCTATCTTCTATCAGAAAGGTAAGTTGTTGGAAATATAATAATTTATAGTAGTCCTAGTAATTAGGATTAGTGATGGCAAGTTCGGATCATTTTACTGACTCAGTTATTTAAGTGTTGTTTATCAAAATGAACTAATCCTTTTTCTACTCATTTAGTTAATTTCGTTCATTTCAGCAGAATGTAATTAAAATGTTACATATTCCAATTATTTTATACATGTAGTACTTTTGTAATAAAAACTATAATAACTATAAACTAATGCAGCCATGGCCAAACTTTGAAAAATAAATGATAAATTCATTGCAGCTTACTTCAGGCAGAGAGTTCAACTCACGTCTTAATCCAAATAGTTTCGTTCGTTCGTTCACCAAGTCCCAGCCCCATAGAGAAAGACTATGCAGTTACCGTAAAGAGAAAACAGTCGTTCATCTCACGAGTAGTTCATTCTTGTCCCGTAGGCTTGAACGCAGAAATATAAGGACTTGTTCATTTCATGAGTCAGTCTTTGGGTCTGAGTTTCGTACTTTTGTCACGCATTAGATACAGAAATAAGTTAATAAATACATATATTTCACATAACTGTATAAAAAAACGCAATTATTTTATTTTTTTACGTTTACAGTTACGTGATGCGTTTCTGGCCTCAAATTGTATCGTTATATTTGTCTTATCCTGGAAAATCACTGATAAAGCAAAGATGAAGACTTTACAGTGGATGCTAATTTTAGGTAATAATTTTATAGTTTATAATAGTATCTCTATAGAGCTTGTCAACCGACGTCGCAGTGCATTCTGGGACGTAAACAAGAGGGCGCCACCATTTTGTGAGGTGTTTTTTTTTTTTTTTCTTTCTTATTACAATAAACGAACAATAAAAATATGACATCCTCAAAATGTACAATATAAGTCTTATGTTATAACTTAGGAGTCACACCTCTTGCCACTCATCTGAACAGAAATTTTCTATACTGTTCATATAACAAGGGAGAACAAACTAGAATGAAAGAACACAAAACAGTAAAAATAAATAAAAACATAATAAAGCACATAAAACAAATAAAATAAAATAACAGGGACTCAGCGTATCTGAAGTGTTATTAAACCTTTATGCAATTTTTTAGCCGGGGCCTTCTCAACCTTTATAAGACAGTTTTGGAACAGCAAAAGCTCATTTGTAAATGCAGACCATGTAGGGGAGGACTTAGCAAAGCGACATTTATGAATATAATATTTTGTTGCTATAATTAGATTATTGACCAAAAATGCATCCTTTTTATTTTGTAGAGTTACCCCATCTGAAAGTTTTGATATGAAAAGAAATCTATTTTTATAGATCTGGAGGACAACAAGTTATGAAGAGATTTCCATAAATTCTGAGCCGGTTGACATTCATAAAACAGGTGTTCAGTTGTTTCAACATTAATGTTGCAGATATGACAATTGTCTATCTCAAATTTGAATATTGTCTTTATAAACTCATTAGAGGGATATATATTATTTATTGTTTTAAAATGTACTTCTTTATATTTAGGAGAAAGTGGATATTTTAGGAATTTTGTTCTAATTGAAGATATTTCAGATTTGTTATAACCCAGAAAGAAGAGAGTGTTTTTTGTTCTACCCGGGTACAAACAAGTAACAAGCGTTTGCTTAAGGAATTTATTATTACATTTAGTATCTACTAGGTCCACATAATCGATTTTTATTTTGTGTAGTCTCGGTGAAGCAATATACATAAGATTATTTTGTATTGCTTGAATAAGGACCTTTGGAATGTTCTGTGTAACTTTGTTGTAATCCACAATTGAGCATTTGAACTTATATTTAGACTTAAATTCCTCCAATTCAAGAATATTACCGTTCCCAATATATGAGCAATGGACCATATTTGTTTTTCCCACCAGTCTTTGAGAAATATAGATTTCCTTCTACACAATATACTTCTGTTGTTCCATAATGGAACATTATGTGGACTGAAGTTATGTTTAAACATCAGTTTCCACTGTAACAAAACCTGTGGATGAAAAGTTGAAAGTTTTATAGGCAATTTAGATATTTCAAAGTCACATGTTATTAAGAATTGAATACCTCCCACTTTAGCAAAGATATATGCCGGTAAGGAGAACCATATCTCTTCGCCGTTTCTCAAAAAGGATTGGAGCCATTTAATTTTCAATATTCCATTCATAATTTCAAAGTCGATTGCCTTTATGCCACCTTCCTCATAATTTTTCAACAAATCCCTTTTCTAATGTAGTGATGTTTATTTTTCAAATAAAATTAAAATTTATTGTATTGATTTCTTTAATTAACTTTGGAGAAATAGCAAGAGAGTAGGATGGATATATCAGTCTGGAAATAGATTCAATCTTAGTCAACATCGTTCTTCCAAATAATGTTAAATGTCTTTGTAGCCAACTGTTTAATGTTTTTCTACATGTATCAATATTATCTTGGATATTCTTTTTTTCATTTGTATCTGATGATTTGGTAATCCAAATACCTAGATATCTAATGTCATTTTTGACCGTATATTAAATAGTGAGGATTCAGAGCAGCTAATGCTCATCAGTTCACATTTACTCAGATTCAGATATAGACCCGATGCTAGTGAAAACCACTCTATTACTTTTACAGCCACTGGTATTTGTTCCTTATTTTGTGAAAACAGAGTTGTATCCAGCGAGCTGACTCATGAGTAACTTGTAGTTGTTTATTTGTAAACCTTTAATATTAGAATATTTAACCGCCATTGCTAGTAGTTCAGTCACTGCAATGAATAGAAGAGGAGAAATGCTACAGCCCTGTCTTATTCCTCATGCAACCTTAAATCTAGGACATGTACCTTCTGAGAGGGAAACACAAGTATTAATGTCCTTATGCAACATAGTGATCATATCAAGAAACTTATTTCCAAAGCCAAAGTGTCTCAGTGTGTTAATAATAAACATATGTTCCACTGAGTCGAATGCTTTATGGAAATCCAAAAAAAAGATAATTCCATCTTCCTTAATTAAATAATTATAATCAATAAGATGTAGGACCAGGCGGATATTATTATGGATGGATCTTTCTTTAAGAAAACCTGATTGTGTTGGGCTGATTAATTTAGATATACCCATTTTTAATCTTACTGCCAAAACTGTTGTTAGAACCTTGTCGTCTGTATTCAACAGTGTAATAGGTCTTAGATTGCTTAATATTTTCTTATCTTTGCCAGTTTTTGGAATTAATTTTATTATTCCTTGTTTCATAGTTTGCATCAATTCTTTATTATTAATACATTCATTTATAGCCTGAAACAATAGGTGTTTTAAGTCTTCCCAAAAGTGTTGATAAAAGTTAGATGTAATACCGTCTGAACCTGGTGACCGATCAGATGCCATTTTTTTTATAACATAATCAAATTCTTTAATTCTTAGTTCCTCATCACAAACTTCTTTAAAATGTTCATCAATAACAGGAATAAAACTGTTAATATTATCAAAAAGATGAGGCATCTTGTTCGAGTAGGAGGATTTATAAAGATTCCTATAAAAATGGAAAACTTCTTTTCAATGCGTTTGGGTTTTGTACATTCCTACCCATCAACTATTAGACTACTACTCGAACTATATTCTTGTCTGCGTTTTTCTAATTTGCAGAAGTTGTCATGACGACAAAGGAAAACCAAAAGTTCTGTGTCAGAGACAGTGTGAATTTGGGTTGTTATTCGCAGTTTCAAGTGTAAATGAGAAGCAGACTTTAGTGTTGATGGCAGCACAACATAATCTTTTATATTGTAATTATTAGATGACCTCTTTCGTGAAATCTGTGGCTCCTAAGACCAGAGTGGCCAAGCGTTCTCTCAAGGTAATACTCTCCATGTATCATGGTTAATATTTATTATGCATTTTGCTGTACAGAATGTCTGTGTTAGTATGTATAAGAGAGGTCTCATGTAGTTTGTTTGTAATGTGCAGACATCCATGGCACTGGATCTCGGCATACCATACACCCATGGAAGATGTCTCCTCACACTAAGAAGAAGCACAAAGTTCTGATTCCATGCGAGGCAACCAATAAAAAGGTGTGTTAGTGATGCATATTTTCCTGTTATGTAGTGTTTACAGTTTATAGTCAGTTAATATTAACAACATGCTTTTGCCCTTTTGTTTCAGTGCGTTTTGGTCCTGGGTGACTCCCATCTCAGAGCTGTTGTGGATGGATATGTTCCATTGTCATTGCCTTCTTCCTTTGGTTTCTGTGCAATCTCTGGAGGAACAGCATATCACCTGGAGATGGAGGCCAGACATTTGATTGTGAATCAACCAGTGGCAAAGTGTGTGGTCATTGCTCCTGGCAATAACCTCAACTACAGGAATGTGACACGGTCTGGAGAACAGTTTGCAAAGCTTCTGTCTACCCTCCTCAGTCGATGGAAGAAGGTATGTTCCATACTTTATCAATCAGAATTGGAATGTATGTGAAGTGAGGCAAGTTTGTGAAGAAAAGGCCTGTTTGTGTGTAAAGTCTAACTGTACATTTTTTATTTACAGGTGTCTGTGGTAGACTTTCCTCCCAGGCTTGGGGTGAATCAAGCACATCAGGACCAGCTGCAGATCTACCAGGAGGTGGCAAAGGAAAAGGTATGCATTATTATTGGTAATAATCAGCTGTCAGTGTCTGGGCATAAATGCAAAGATCTAAAATATGGTATTTTTGTAGGTGTGGAGTACATCTCTTGTGTTGACATGTTTCCTGTGGAGAATAAGAGGCTGTGGATTTACGATGGTGTAAGTAGAGCACTTGTGTCTATGCTATAAATACATGTTATTTTAAACTTGCAATTCAAGTAATAGAGAATGTATGTTAAAGTGGCATTTCCTATAATGCAGGTACATCTCAGTGACAACGAGGGCATGAGCATCTTAGCTGAGGCGCTCTTGAGGGCTGCTGCAGATCCCACTGACCAAAGCAAACCTCCTGCTCCTCACCCTCTAGATCAGAGCCGTCCTCCTCTCCTGCCACCAGTGCCCCTCCCACTGCACGTACCACCAGGCAGAGTGCTGCAACTTGTCCAAACCCTGTGCTTCTGCCGAAGTTTCCTGTGGTAGTTCTCAGACGTATTTCATTGAAGGCTCTTCAGTCAACTTCTTGTTCATCTGACCCGTTTAAATGGAATGTTGTTGAACGAAAGGGAAAGGTAAGAAAGTACTCCCTGTATGTCAAGTGCTTTTTTGTTACTTGTTCACATTTCATTGTTAATGACATTTATCTTGTCTATTAGGCCAACCAAGCAGAAGATGTCAGGGTTGCACGCTTGGGACTCAAACGCAAGTTTGATGTTGAGGAGGTTTGTTAACTCTTACAGTGAAAGTAGATTTGACATTTCTAACAGTATTAATCAGTTGTTGTTCAATTTTGAAGGTGCAGTCTGTGTGCTCCATCCCGCTTTCCCCTGGTCAGTTTCATGTTTTGGCCACAACTGACACAGAAGAATCAAATCCTGTTTTGTGCGGCATACCGGCAATTTGTCCAGCTGGAAAGAAGGTACAGTTATTGTTGGTGGTGACACCCTCATAGTTATTATCGTCAAATATAATAATCTGTTGAAAGTCATAATGTTTTTTTTTGCACTACAGGTTTCAGATTCTGGATGCAAAAGTGGTTGCGACACGTGAAGACATTCAAAACAGGTATTGAAAATTAAGATAGTATGATAAGTGAGTAACACAATAAAAACAAATTATAATAATAATAATAAATACATTGTTTCTCCTTAGTTGATACAAACAGCAGGTTTTGTTTGGTGTTCTAAGAAATGTACCAGAGATGACTTATTACTACATCTTGCTTTATATAGATGAAGGCCGATGCTTTGGAGGTGACATTGGGAGGCTCACAAACCAATGATGTGGATTTGGACAGAGTGGGAAATGATGAGGTTGGTCATAAAGTTATTTTTATATATGAAAAGTGACATATGTCATGAAAAAAAAAATCAAGTACATATGGGGTTAAAATCAGGGTATTTTGAAGTGATAGCCAAACTTATTGTCTTTTTGTGCAAATAGGTGCCCAAGAAGCGTCTTCGCTCTGAAAGCATCCCGCCCGTTGACAGAACTGAGCATGTCTTGGATGAAGACAACAAAGCTAAGTTCCCATGCCCTAAAAACATTAGTGGCTCATTCCATCAGGGACATGGTTTGTTTAAATATCCAGGATTACAATGTATGGCCATGGCCATGTCAGCGATCATTAGACATTCTCAGCTGTGTAGTGTGTTTTCATGGACACAGGAAGATTTACACACGGTACTATTAGAAGGTGATGCCTTATACAGCAAAAAAAGACCTAGTCTCAGTGACGGAGAGGTTGGGATCTTGGGATTTCAAGCCTGAGGAGGATTTGTTTGGTCAAACATTTAGTTTTCACATTGACAGTGTTATGGGTCGTCTCTATACAGTAAGCCGAGTTGAAAAGCGAAACCTTTGTTATGTTACTTTGATGAGTGCACTTGAGGATAATCTAGACGAAGACGGCATGTGTCTATTCACTATGTTTAAAAAGACATGTGCCATTATTTCTGAAAGAGGTTTGTTCGCTATTGTGGATTCTCATGCACGCAGTGCTTCAGGAATGTTAGACGCTAATGGAACAAGTGTTGTGCTCTACTTTAATAGCCTTGGTGAGGTTTACAGGCACCTTCACAAGTTGGCAGCAGGGTTTGGTCCTCAAATAAGACATTTGAACTAAACAGAGTGTCAGTGAGTGTAAAATGCGCATCGTCTGCTGTGCCAGTGCAGATACAACTGAAGGTTGATGATAGACCATGTGACAATGACTGTATTGTTGTAGAGGAAAGTCCTGTCTACCAAGACATGTCTTTAACTGAGAGTGACATTGAGTGTGCATCGGCACAGTCATGTGAAAATGACTGTGTGATTGTAGAGGAAAGTCCTGCACGGAGTGATGGTGACAATCCATGTGTGTTGTTGGAGTCACAGGAATCTGTACAGAAGCGAAGTGGTCAGAACGTGCAAGAACGTTGGTGTATTAAACACAGAATGTATAATTGCCAAGGGTAACCACAAAGTACAACGAGTCAAACTATATGATTCTTCCGAACTTACAATTGTTAGTGAGGAAAGACGCCATATCAGTTTATTCCTCTGAATGACAATGTTTGCAAAGCTATATGTACGCAGATTAATGTGGCTTTTGAAAGATACAATGTTCCAGAATCAGTAGACACTGGTGATGCAGGAGTGCCATGCCACAATGAAAGCATTGTCGGTGATGGCAACTGTTTCTTCCGTGCCATTTCTCAAGCTGTGAGTGGCACACAAAACATCATAGAAAAATAAGATTAGGTGTTGTTAAAGAGTTGGAAAAAAATCCTATAAAATTTAAAAGCTACTTACGAGTTGAAGACCAAAACCTAACCGTTGCAGAGTATATCAACAAGTACAAAATGAGATATGTAAACACATGGGCCACAGAAATGGAAATCCACGCTGCTGCAGATTATTTAGGTGTAGATATATATACATTTCATCTAAATAGGTGGCTTAAATATGAATGCACAAAGACACCTTTGTGTAATCAAGGGATTTACATCGAAAATCGTTTTGGAACCCATTATGAGAATGTCCTTTGTGTTAAAAAAGTCCAAGAAAACGAGTGTTATGGGTATTGCCAAATGACTGGACCACAAGCATACAAAACCAGGGCCAAGGTTATTCAGATTCCTATATTCCAACGATCTAAAACAAGTGCACAAAAAGAACCTCAAGAAAAAAGCACTGTTCAATCCAAATACATTCAGTGTAAAAGATCAAAGCCAAAAAAAGAAAAATACCAAAAAGAGCTGTTATTTAGACAGAAATGTAAAATTATGGGTATAAAAAAATATAAGGAGGACATGCTATTTAGACAAAGGGAACTCTGTAGGAGTAAATATAGGAATGACTTATTGTACAGACAAAGACTTAAAGCCTCAAATAAAGATAAATACAGAACAAACATGGTGCATAGGGAAAAAATAAAAAATTTTGAGAAAAATAAATACAAGACAAATCTGGACTATAAAGAGAAACTTAATGCTTTTCAGAAAATAAATACAAGACAAATCTGGACTATAAAGACAAACTAAATGAATTTGTGAAAAATAAATACAAGACAAATCTGGACTATAAAGAGAAACTTAATGCCTTTCAGAAAAATAAATACAAGACAAATCTGGACTATAAAGAGAAACGTAATGCCTTTCAGAAAAATAAATACAAGACAAATCTGGACTATAAAGAGAAACTAAATGAATTTGTGAAAAATAAATACAAGACAAATCTGGACTATAAAGAGAAACTTAATGCCTTTCAGAAAAATAAATACAAGACAAATCTGGACTATAAAGAGAAACTTAATGCCTTTCAGAAAAATAAATACAAGACAAATCTGGACTATAAAGAGAAACTTAATGCCTTTCAGAAAAGAAATACAAGACAAATCTGGACTATAAAGAGAAACTAAATGCCTTTGAGAAAAATAAATACAAGACAAATCTGGACTATAAAGAGAAACTAAATGAATTTGAGAAAAATAAATACAAGAAAATCGTTTTGGAACCCATTATGAGAATGTCCTTTGTGTTAAAAAGTCCAAGAAAACGAGTGTTATGGTATTGCCAAATGACTGGACCACAAGCATACAAAACCAGGGCCAAGGTTATTCAGATTCCTATATTCCAACGATCTAAAACAAGTGCACAAAAGAACCTCAAGAAAAAGCACTGTTCAATCCAAATACATTCAGTGTAAAAGATCAAAGCCAAAAAAGAAAAATACCAAAAGAGCTGTTATTTAGACAGAAATGTAAAATTATGGGTATAAAAATATAAGGAGGACATGCTATTTAGACAAAAAGGAACTCTGTAGGAGTAAATATAGGAATGACTTATTGTACAGACAAAGACTTAAAGCCTCAAATAAAGATAAATACAGAACAAACATGGTGCATAGGAAAAAATAAAAATTGTGAGAAAAATAAATACAAGACAAATCTGGACTATAAAGAGAAACTTAATGCTTTTCAGAAAAATAAATACAAGACAAATCTGGACTATAAAGAGAAACTTAATGCCTTTCAGAAAAATAAATACAAGACAAATCTGGACTATAAAGAGAAACGTAATGCCTTTCAGAAAAATAAATACAAGACAAATCTGGACTATAAAGAGAAACTTAATGCCTTTGAGAAAAATAAATACAAGACAAATCTGGACTATAAAGAGAAACTAAATGCCTTTGAGAAAAATAAATACAAGACAGACAGTAAATATAGGGCTACTGTTCTAGCAAAAAACAAAATGAAGAGGCAACTATTACAAAAACAGGCAGAGCAGTTTTCTTTTATTATGGAGCGCTTCCTTAATACAATAAAAGAGGGTCCAGAATTTATTTGTTCAGTGTGTAATCGCTTGCTGTTTAAAAAACAAGTTTTAGCTTGTATAAAAGACAAATATAAAATCCCACCACAAACGGCATTAGCAGCTGAAAAATGCATTTCTGAGAAATACCTTCATATTTGTAACACACAATGTAGTATGCCGTGTCTCTTAAAAGCAGCAAGAGGTCAGCTATGGATTTGTTTTACCTGCCATTATAAAATTAAACGAGGCCAGGTCCCATCTGAATGGACAGGTAATGACTTGGAATTGGATCCAATTCCAAATGTCTTGGCTCGTTTGAATAGCTTAGAACAGCACCTGATTGCTCGTAATATTCCTTTCATGAAGATGTTGGCGTTGCCTAAAGGTGGGCAGAATGGTGTTCATGGGCCTGTAACATGCGTCCCTGCTAATGTTGTTCAGACAACTAATTTGCTGCCACATTCTAACATGGATGGTTCACTAGTACGTATTAAACTAAAGCGTAAACTCACTTATAAAGGGCACTATGAATACCAGTTTGTAGACACAAAGCACATACGAGAAGCACTTGCATATTTAAAGGAAAATAATCCATATTACAAAGACATTGACTTTAATGAAGAATGGATAAATGAGTTTTCTAAGGAGCAGGAGAGGCAGTTAGAGGAAGATAATGCTAAAAAGGGTGAAGTGTCTGAAGAGGTTGAAGAAGACCTTTTGCATGATCAGCAGCAGCACTGCATTTTTCAAGACACATGTTTGATGCCAGTAGATATTGGGCAAGAAACATTAGATCAGTATTTTGAAGACATATTGAATTTAGCCCTGCAGAAGGAAATAATCCAGTAAAGATGCTGTCTGAGAAAGACAATGAAGCAAAGTCTTTCCCAGTTCTGTTTCGAAAGGATGCAATACTTTCCATACGCTTAGGAAGCAGCGCTTGACATTGTCTCGTTATTTTAATAACAGAATCTTAAATGCTGATGGTAGGTTTGCTAATAATATTGAGTTCATTTTTTTTGCTCAATACATGTCAGAAGTGGAGCAGGTTGTTTCCAAAGTATCGATAGCTTTACGTAAAGGGCAAACAGGTGGTACACTACAAAAAATGTAGGTGATAATGTTGAAACCTTGAAGGACATGGTGCATGTGGATGACGGATATCGATTTTTGCAGCCAATTAGAGGAACCCCAGCATTTTGGCAAGCAGCACAAAAAGATTTGATGGCTTGTTTAAGAGTTAATGGTAAAGCAGACTGGTTTCAAAGTTATAGTAGCGCAGATTTAAGATGGTCCAATCTTTTAGGTACAATTTTGAAACAGGCAGGCAGGACAGAAACTGCTGAGAGTTTGGATTATGCACACAGATGTGACTTGCTGCGTAATAATCCTGTGGCTGCAGCTCGCATGTTTGATTTCCGCTGGCATGTATTTTTAAGGGAAGTTCTGATGTCTCCATTACAACCAATTGGCAAGATTACAGACTATTTCTATCGTGTAGAATTTCAACAGCGTGGTTCCCCCCATATTCACTGTTTGTTTTGGATTGAAGATGCTCCTACGATAGATAAAAGCCCAGATGAAGATGTAGTTATGTTTATTGACAAATACATTACATGTGAATTACCCACAAATGATAAGGAGTTACTGGATATTGTTAGTTCTGTACAACAACATTCAAAGCGTCATTCGAAAACATGCAAAAAAAAAACAAACAGTTTGTCGTTTCAATTTTCCTCGCCCTGTGTCTGTTCAAACATTTATTAAGAAAGTCCAGCCAAAACCAAAATGCCCCAAATGCCATGTTGACAACAAAGGCTTGAATGCAAATGACGTCCAAATAAACGAGAATGTGACGTGCATATGTTTACAGAATCAACAAAACTACATGACACCAGAGCGTGCTACTGCCATTATGACTGACATAAAAAAAGCACTTATAGATGAGAACAATCCCCATACCAGTGTCCACAGTTTGTTTGCAAGTGTTGGCATTAATCAAGAAACTTATGAAAAGGCATACAAACAGCTAGGAGGAAGGACAGAAATTGTTTTAAAAAGGGACATTAATGCAGTTTGGATCAATCCATACAACAAATTCTTGTTAAAGTGTTGGAATGCAAATATGGACATTCAGTTTATTGTGGACATGTATCAGTGCATAGTATACATCTGCAAATACATAAACAAGCAAGAGGGAGGTGGGCTTACTGCTGAATAATGCTCACAAAGAGGCAACAAAACATGGAAATGTACATGCTAAGGAAGCTATGAAAAACTAGGCCAAGTGTACCTACATAACCGTGACGTCTCAGCACAAGAAGCTGTATATAGATTAACAAACATGCACCTGAAAGAATGCTCTAGAAAAGTTGTATTCATTCCCACAGGTGACAATATTTTCAAACTAAGTAAACCTATTAGTGAAGTCACAAAACAGCAACCACTGATGACATTTGGATGACAAGTATAGTTGATAGGTACAAAAACAGACCTAAGCATATTTAATGACATGTGTATAGCCACATTTGGTTCAGAATATCGCATTTTAAGTAAAAACGAAAAAAGCAAAAACGCAATAAAACTCCAAAACTCATTAGGCTTCATCACAAAAGAACAAGAACCAAACCAGCTGTGGTGCGATATGCAAACTTTTCGAAACAAAAATCCAGAGTTGCATTATAAAAGCTTACTTCAGTTGTTTTTACCATATCGCTTGGATGATGACCTTAAACCTGCTGGCATTCGGTCATTTCAACAGTTTTATGAAAAGGGCAAGGTGAAGTTTTCTGATGGAACTCTTCATTCCGTTATGTCAATTGTCAATTCTAACCGATCAAAATTTGACAAAGAAAAAGCTAACTTGGAAGAGATTATGGCCAACAATAACTGTCATGACATTCTGGAGAGTGCTTTTGCCTTATTATGTCCAGCTCAAGAAGTTGAACGTTTAGAATGCAAGGAAGAACAGAAAAACAGACCCCAGGACGAGGAAGAGGACTTACCTAATATTCCAGATTTAGCAATTACAGACAGAGATATTTGTCATTTGGAAAATCAACAGAACATAATGTGTCGCAGGGATGGTCTTGATTTAATTAGATCTTTGAACGAATTACAGATGTCTATCTTTTACAAAGTACGTCAATGGTGTTTAGACAAAGTCAATGGTAAAAAGCCAGATCCATTACACGTTTTTATCACTGGTGGGGCAGGTACTGGAAAGAGTCACCTAATTAGAGCAATACAGTATGAAGCAAATAGATTGTTAGCTCCAATGCGTCGCCATCCAGATAATATTAGTGTCTTATTAACAGCACCCACAGGTATGGCAGCATATAATGTACAAGCATCCACAATTCATAGTGCATTTAGCATAGGAATCAATGTGTCCTTACCCTATACCCCACTGGGTGAGGAAAACTGAATACAGTGTATTAAATTCTGCGACCTCCAAATAATTATAATAGATGAAATTTCTATGGTTTCACACAAGTTATTAGCATACATTCATGGTAGACTCCGGCAAATAAAACAAACTGGTGATTTCGCCCCATTTGGAAATGTTAGCATTATTGCTGTTGGTGACTTTTTTCAGTTACCTCCTGTTAAAGGTAAAGCACTGTACTTAGAAGAAGTTGGAGTTAACTTGTGGGGCAACTTATTCAAAATTGCCGAGTTAAAAACAGTTGTCAGACAAAAAGATGACCGTTTGCACAATTACTGAATCGGTTAAGGATACGATCCGCGGGGACACCTATGCTTCAAAGTGATATAAACCTGTTAAAAAAATGTGACACTGGTGAAAGCTCATCACAGATACACATTTTCCCAACAAATTCACAGGTCTTTCAGCACAACTTTTCTCAACTCAAAGCCACGTCCCCGACTATACAGAGATTAATGCAGAAGATTATGAGTACAATAAGAAAACTGGTCAATTAGAAGAAAAGGTTGGTCATCATAACAAAGCAAACCTCACATCTTTGCCTGAACAGTTGTTGTTAGGTGTTAACGCTAGAGTCATGCTTTGCAAAAACATAGACGTAGCAGATGGTCTTGTCAATGGGGTATGTGGCACTGTTACACATATTAAAGAATCTACGTATGGTCTTCCTGTAGCTGTGTATGTACGATTTGATGACAATAACATTGGCGCACAGAGACGGAAGAAATGTCCACCTCCTTCACCAAATTTAAGTCATTCAACTCCAATACATCCAGAAGAGGAAAGGGCTAGTAGTAAAGGTGGAAAACGCCGTCAATTTCCCCTCTCACTAGCATGGGCCTGTACAGTTCACAAAGTTCAGGGGTTAACTGTGGATAAAGCTGTGGTGTCCCTAAAGAAAGTGTTTTCAGCTGGCCAAGCCTATGTGGCCTTGAGTCGTGTAAGAAGTTTGGAAGGACTAATTATTCAAGACTTTTCCCAAAAGGCCATATACTGTAATGACAGTGTCTTAAATGCAATGCAAGCCATGCCTCCCTTCCTGCTTCAAAATGAGCCACAAATCAGGAAACCTACAGAGGTTTTGTCAATCTTTTAATGAATGTTCAGGGATTACCAAGACATGTGTTAGATTTAGCTTCACATAAACATTTACTTCCTGACTGCATAGCAGTTACAGAGACATGGTTAACTGTGGATTCAGCAATTCATTCAGTGAAAATTAAAGGATATACGTTTCACAGTAGCCCTCGTAGCCTTTCATATATACAGAGCAAACATCCAGCTCTGATTACACTGCAAAGCCAACAACATGGAGGAGTTGGCATTTACTGTAAAGATAATACCACCTATCACATCTCTGTGCCTGATTTCCCGTTGGAATGTTTAGTTTACAATTCACTTGTACATAAGATCATTTTAGCCGTAATTTATCGTCCACCCTCATATCCCATGTCTTTGTTCAAAGAGAATTTACAGAACCTAATAGACTGGCTACATTTACAAAATGAAACCATCATTGTTATGGGAGATTTTAATGATGACATCCTTAAATCTTCTAAGGTGTGTACATTGATGACCCACAATGGCTTCATGCAGTATGTCACATCTCCCACAACAGAAAAAGGAACAATAATTGATCATTTGTATGTCAAAACTACACAACTAGAAATAGAAACAGTAGCAGTACCAACATATTTCAGCCCATGAAGGGATTGCATGTTCTTTTCAACTGAAAACACTAGAAAACTAATATTATTTAAAAAATTTATAATAATAATTTAAAAAATATATTGTGTTATATAATATTGGCTTGACACTAGGCACACAAACTGTTTGTCTTTTTTCTCTTTTTCCCCAAATGACTGCCCACAGATTTTTTGAAACACCGGCATTTTGTGACATCATCGCAAGTGACAAGTGGTGACATTGTGTATAAATTTTTTCATATACTCAGTATATAATGTACTGTATTGTACAGTTCATCTTTTTGATATACACATTTGATATATAGACATAGGTAGGTTTTGATGTCTATTTATATTACACAGTTTTATGGTCACCTTGTGTTTTGTGTTGATGTATTGATTTTGACTGTTTGAAGTTTTCAAAGCAAACTGAAAACATACTCACCACACGTATGGAGACTGATTGATCACAGGTATCGTTTGCACTGGTTGTAGCTGTAGGTACACGTTTACACTGGTTGTCACTGTATTTACACTGGTTGTAGCTGTAGGTACACGTTTACACTGGTTGTAGCTGTAGGTACACGTTTACACTGGTTGTAGATGTAGGTACACACTAAATCTGCTCATATTATCACATCTACCTATTACAGTTTGTTTTTCTCTTTTCTCCCTCCTAGGGTGGACACAAACCTCTTACCTGCTGGGTGATGTCCCCCCCCCCTGCGCCTGTGTTCCAGTGAGAGGGCCCCCACCAATCTGTCATCTACCTTGATGTTGGCTGCGGCCCCATCCACTATTGCACCTTCAGAGTGGACACTGGACACTGCCAATATAAATGTTTTTATTTGTGAAAATGTTTGTGTAATTCTATGTATTTTTCAACTGTCCCGGACACATTCCTGCACGGCCTGTCCGTCCTGGGAGTGGATCCCTCCTTCTGTGGTTCTCCCTGAGGTTTCTCTTTTTCCCGGCTGGGTTTTTTTGGAGTTTTTCCTTACCCTGATGGAGGGTCTAAGGACAGGGGATGTTGTCTAGTGCAGTCTGTTAAGCCCTTTGAGGCGACCGTTGTTGTGATATTGGGATATACAAAAATAAATGTCTTGTCTTGACTGTCACGCTTTTCAAAAACTTTTGATTATAGCTAATAAACTCTCAATTTAAAAAATGCATTTTTAGATTTGTTAATGAGTACATTTATTAACACATGACCATGCACTTTGGACCATTTCTTTTAAACTGCTGGCATTGTGTGACGTCGTCAGGAGCTTCAACACCTCTATTTCACTAATTAGTCTTGTTGTTTTTTCTGTATATGACTGTTACACGTTTCATTTATTTTGATATCTAACATTTTACAAGGCATTCAATATGCTCAATAAAAAGGTTATCTTAAGACTCAAACGGTTTCTTCGTTATTTCTTCAAATAACCGGGCCTGTGCTACTGCATTTTGACATTTGAGTTCCAAAGGATTCTGAGGAGTAAGACTCTAGTCTTTTGGGAAATGGCATTTATTTCCCAAAGAAATGGCTGCCTCTTCTCATTACGACCACAGCCACAAATGTATCAAAAACAAATTGATAACTTTTTTGGCACACGTGTCTAGATGATACTCACCAAATTTGAGCTGTTTAGATGAAAAGCCTTTACCACAAGGGGTGCAATTTAGGTGGTCACGCATTCCACCCAACATAGTAGACATTCCTGTAGAGTTTACGATATGGCTGTCATTGACTTTTCTGTTTGCCCTGAGGTGTCCTACCAGGTTAGGTAACCCTAACCCTAACCCTAACCCAAGGTGTGTGTACCACTGAGTCATTTCATGTCTCTATGACAAACTAAATTCTTGGGTCCCATTATAAGTTTGTAGGGGCGCTGGAGAGCCATTTCTAAAGATAACCTTTATTTACATATTTTTGTGTTCAGGTCATAAATGTGCATAAACGCTCTTTTGGGTCCAACTTTGGTGTCGATCCGAGAAGGCAGCTATTGAGAGTTAAGAGACGTTTTATTTTCACAAAATGGCCACCTCGTTACAGGCTTGCCACACCCATACCCGATAAGATATCAACAACAAAGTCACATTGACTTTGGTTGGCAACACGTGTTTTTTTATATTTTTTATTTAACCTTTATTTATCCAGGTAAACTGTTTGAGAACCAATTCTCATTTACAAACATGACCTGGCCCCATTATAAGTTTTGGGGGTGGGGATTTCTATTGTACATGTTTTTGGTGGTAGGGGAAACGCGGAGTACCCGGAGGAAACCTACGAGACACAGGCGTTTGAGAACATGCAAACTCCACACAGAAATGGCCCTGCCTTGGATGGCTTGAACCCAGGACCTTCTTGCTGTGAGGCAGGAGAGCTAACCACTCTGCCACTGTGCCGCCAGGTGTCTAGATGATACTCACCAAATTTGGGGCCATTTAGATTAAAACACAATGATTTGCATCTTGTTGCGCAAGGGTGCGAATTTTAGTGCCCATGCCTTTCACCCCACATGGCGGACATCCTGTTGAGTTTAGGGTGTGGCTGTCATTGACTTTTCTGTTTGCCCTGAGGTGTCCTATGGATGTACCAAGTTTCATTTTTCTACGTTGGAAAAAAGTTACTTTCACTTTCCATAGGCCCAATGTATTTTGACTTTTCTAGGGGTCGCCACTGAGTCATTTTTCATTTTTTTTTCGGGGACTTCAAATACATAAATTTTTGCCGGGCTTGAAGTCTGGGACCAATAAAATGACTTTTAGTTGTTCGTTTACTGGGTTAAATTGAGGATCATTTTGCAGAAAAATTATAATAAAAAATATATACCGAATTATAATTAAAAAAAATATAACTCGAGCAAAAAAGTCTAGAAAAACACTTGTCTATTTTACATACATGTGTTTAGCTCATTTTGCCCAAGTTTGGTGTCTGTGGAATGAAGCAGCTATTGTCTGTGTACTTTTAAAAAAGAGGTGTATTTTAAGTCGGTTCACATTTTCAATTCAAAATGGCCGCCTTCCTGTGTGTGATAGGGTGTGGTCCCCATTTTTTTGTTCATAAGCCCATGGTGGATGTGTGTACCAAGTTTTCATTTGCCTACGACAAACTAAAAATTTCACTTCCCATTGACTTTTTCACATATTTGGGACGTTGCTATGGCAACACATTTATAGATAGGGGGTGGTTGTCATTGGCTTTTATGCTCGTCATGACATAAGAGATGTGTGTACAAATTTCATGTCTCTATGACAAACTAAATTCTTGGGTCCATTATAAGTTTGTAGGGGCGCTGGAGAGCCATTTCTAAAGATAACCCTTTTATTTACATATTTTTTGTTCAAGGTCATGAATGTGCACAAACGCCTTTTGGGTCCAACCCGATCCGAGAAGGCGTTTGAGAGTTAAGAGACGTTTATTTTCACAAAAATGGCCACCTCGTTACAGGCTTGCCACACCCATACCCGATAAGATATCAAAAACAAAGTCACAACTTTGGTTGGCACACGTGTCTAGATGATACTCACCAAATTTGGGGCCATTTAGATTAAAACACAATGATTTGCATCTTTCTGCGCAAGGGGTGCGATTTTAGTGGCCGCGCGTTTCACCCCACATGGCGGACTTCCTGTTGAGTTTAGGGTGTGACTGTCATTGACTTTTCTGTTTGCCCTGAGGTGTCCTATGGATATACCAAGTTTCATTTTTCTACGTTGGAAAAAAGTTACTTTCACTTTCCATAGGCCCAATGTATTTTGATTTTGTAGGGGTCGCCACTGAGTCATTTTTCGTATTTTTTTTTCGGCGACTTCAAATACATAAATTTTTCACCGAGCTTGAAGTCTGGGACCAATAAAATGACTTTTCGTGCATTCTCACTGGGTCAAATTTAGGATCATAGGTGGAAAAGAAAAATAAAAAATAATAAAAAAATTAAAAAAAAAAAAAAAAATCCGAGCAAAAACATCAGTCATCACCGGCTCGGTCTAATAATAATAGTTAGTCGAGCTATACGGACTTGTGAGATGTTTTAAATAAATTACCTTTCGGACTTATCTTAATTAGTCAGTTGAAAAAATATGTACAATATTATGTAGTTTTAGTGCAATCTTTGCCCGCAGTATGGGGTTAAACTTTGCCTGCACTTCCAGTAAAATTTTGTATAGAGTCAATAGATTGTAAAAGTGGTTAAAACATTATTATTTAGAGGGTTACTCATTGAACAAGAGGAATTTTTCTTAATGTTTAGAATTCTATATCCTTATGTTATCCAGAGAGACACGTAGACAGAGTTTAATTAAAAAAAGCAATGGCCAGGTTTAATTCTTGCAAGAATGAACAAAACAGACAAACATGTATCAAGGCTACAGAGGAAGGTTTGCTTGGGGAAGTTAACAAAACATTAGATTTTATATCACTGCAGTGAAAGCTGTAGAAGGCGTATCTTTCATACACCCTCCTCAAGGCACAAGCTCCAGGTGCAGAAGTCCTCCTGTGAAAAGTTATGTCTACGTCTAGTTCCTGCTTGGATTAGCATGAAGGACATGACATAAACAGATTTGACATGACCTGAAGAGAACTGAGCACCCAGTAACTATAAACAATATAACCAAATATGAAATTAAAAAATATTATAACATTCCCCCTCTTTATGCTGATAACCATTAGCATAAACATCATATTAGCTTGAGTGTGAATTGTAAACCCAGCAGGGCAGCTGACCTAGCCTAAGAACATTTGACCAATCGGTAAATGACCTAACGCTGGGAAAAACTCTTCTATCCACCCTCGCCCCAAAGTGACGACAAAACACAAACATCAAGCATCAAACGTATGTAATCACCTCAAATGATTAACTTACAACACATGTCGAAACAAACAGAACAAATGATTATAATGGGATATGTTTCAAATCAAAATGGGAACCCACAGAGTAATGCACTGATTCTTCAAAGTCAAATTCTTTACAGTCCATAAATTAAAAACACATTGTCATTTCCAAATAAAGTAGAAAAATATGCCAGAGGTTAAGCTGGTCGACACATCGGACTCAAGATCTCTGGCCTGTCCATTTCTGTCCCTGTAACGAAAAGAAAAACACAGAGTGAGAATTATGCACATTCATAATGATTAAAATCAATTCTCTTAAGCATAATAAATTCAATGAACCATACGGCCCTTAGGTCTGTAGTATGATCCGTCCTGGAGCTGTTGTCCCGTTGGTGTACATGCAAACAATAACGTCCCTCAGATATCAAAGTGTTCATCTGAGGTCAAAGCCTTGACCTTAGTTGTTTGGCAGGTGCATGTCCAGGAATGTTGACCCAGCAATCAGAACTGATTTCTCATGATCTATTGTCAAACTTTTAGACATTCTTTAAATTCACAATTTCCTTCACATTTCCTTTTTCAAATCATCTAATTGAATATTCTCAGAATATTATTCAATTTACCTCAAATTTCTTTAGAAAGAAAATTCTTTTTTTTTATTTTCTTACTCCCTCTTGGGTCAGACCTCCTCTGGGGGTAAACCAGTAACAGGCAGCATGTCTCAGCTGCTTGAACACACCACAAAGCATCTGCTCTGTTCACACTGCTTTCCACCAAAACACCATCACCTTTGTGACTGTCGTTTAAAAGGAAAGACTAAACATAAAATCAACAAAGTTCTGTTCAAATTCTGCTTTACTTTTAAACTCTCCACACATAAAAATTAATTTAGGATTTTGTTCAGTATAGAGTTGTTCTATATTGTCTCTGTAAAACACCAGGTGCTTAATAAATACAATAAACCATTTTGTTTTTGCATTTTTTCCATATAAATTTTAACGTAACATAAGAAAAACGTTTTATCAATTACTATTTTCATGTTTCCACTACTTTATCATTCAGATGCCACATAAAGAATTGACCTCACTCAATGTTAAACAGAAACTTAATCAAATTAACGTGTCCTACTTTATTTATTCAAATTCACCAAAATTGCACTCAGTAATTATCATTACTGTTCATTTAATAAAATGCTAAATGTAACATGTCAACTTTCACAAAGATTTGATGCAGTGTTCACCTTGAACACCTCTAAAGTTTGGCCAAAACAAAAAAATTAAATTCTGTTCAAAAGGACAGACTTGTGTTAGTCCTAGTACTCAAACAAATCCTCAAAATCACTTCAAACAGTGATTAAACCCAGCGAGCAATTGGCATATGCTCTTAAACTTTAACAGTTTACGTTGTTAGTTTAACAATTACCTTTTTATTTACTTCTCTCATTAACTTTCAAATAAAACATTCAATAATGATTATTATTTATTTTCAACTATCTTCATTTCAGTTTTCCAATTTCTTAAACAATTTCTTTCTTAAAAACCATATTCAATCCCATTCATTTCATTGTTTAGTTTACCAAATCATGTTTTATAGATTCAATAAAACTCAAATGTGGACTATATTTGTATCAACAGACCTGTCAGAAGGTCAAACAGTTTTCATAATTAAGTATCATAAACTTTATTTAACACATCAGTTCAGTGCAGACTGTCACTGACATTTCTAATCAAGTATTTTTCAACATTAAAAGGTTTGTTTAATGTAAAGGCTCCCACAAAGACTGAGGAGCTAAACTCCAGCTCTTAAAAAAACAACAAAAAAACAAAACTAAACATTTCTAGCTCCAGAAAGTTGACGAAGAAAGGGAGGGTGCTGTGAGTCCCCTGTTATCTTGTGTTACTGTGGAACATTCTTCGTGAACCAAAACAGTGGTTGTGTTGAATCCACTGTCTCCAATTATTCATCAGAACCAAATCAGAAAAATACATACTTGTTTCTTTTCTTAGGTTCTGGTAACATTGTTGAGCTTATTGCCCAACTATCTATAAAGTTATATTATCTTTATAAACTTATTCTGCTCAATTCAAATTAAAGACATATTTAAATTCTTACAAATACAAAGTAATCATTTTCATTCTTTTATTGACGTTATACTGTGTATATTTGAAACACACTGATATTAAGGACCTCTATTAGTTCTCGTACTAATAGATACACAAAATTGTTAGTTATAATAATTTTTATTTTTATATTTGGTTATATTGTTTATAGTTACTGGGTGCTCACAGTTCCCTATCAAAAGCTACACTCGATGCTGCGTAGCATTACGCTATGGGGAACATTCTTTGTGTGACCGGTTGTGAAGCACGTGTGTCAAACACGTCAAGAATTGGCTTATAATACCTCTGTTGGTGACGCAGCTCATCAGTGGCAGCTGTGTGATTGAGCGCACCTGAACAGAGGGTATAAGTAACACATGACGGAAGCGTCTTCAGGTTTCTCTGTCTTCAGATCGCATTGTGAAGTGTGAGCAAACCTAGTATGAAAATGAAAAAAAAAGAGAGTGTGAACGAGTCAACGACTTTCTAAAGCAAACAATACATATTAAAATATAATATGACACACACACACAGCACAGTTCTCATACATATGAGATATATATATATATATATATTGGAGAGCATAAAAATAAATATCATGGCTGGGCTCATGAAGAAATGTGTTCCTCCGTGCCAGAGGCACATTTGTGATGAGGATCAACATGAGTTTTGTTTTGAGTGCATGGGGGAAGAACGCGGCCCTTGGACTTTCTGGGGAGTGTCAGCACTGCGATCTTTTGCGTGTTAAGATCCTACGTGCTCGGCACGCTTTCTTTCAGAAGGAGCGGGCCGCCTCCCCACTCCGGTCGTGGGTTTTGCGTGTTGATCTGGCTGAGGCGCAGGGATCAGAGAGTCCTGTCCCTCGCGCTCTCGTCAGATGAGGTTGACCCGGCGGTTGGAAATGGTATATATGCTTCCACCCTGCAGCACTACTGCTATACACCTGCAGAACATCAGATCATTTATATGCACAGCCATTTTGAACACTTTTCTTTGTTTACCCTCATTGACCTACATCTGTCAACTGTCCAGTCTCTCATATGTTGCACTTTTATTGATTTATTGATATTTTTCAATTTTGTCCAAAAGTGGTCAGCACATATGATGC
Source organism: Perccottus glenii (assembly GCA_024416835.2). Classification (NCBI taxonomy): domain Eukaryota; kingdom Metazoa; phylum Chordata; class Actinopteri; order Gobiiformes; family Odontobutidae; genus Perccottus; species Perccottus glenii. The sequence goes on along the minus strand of CM044555.2, from coordinate 33,719,789 downwards.
ATGGACGTGTTGCAAATGTTGCTGCTCGCACTGCTTTTATTTTCCAGGGATTTAAAAAGTGTGTATGCATTCACTTCATTTGATATCCCGTTAGTCTCTAAGAAACGTAAGTTGAGAATGTTTTTAATATTTTCACCCATCGCCTCAATGGAGTGCAGCATACGTGCTTTGGGCCTCTATTTTTGGGTAGCATATTTGGATTAAAGGATGAGCTCCCTCTCATCTACCTTGTCTACGCCTTAGTCTGCAAACGTGTCCACGGCTGTGACACAAAATGTCCTGCACAAACTTGACCACTTTTCAACCATATTTTATTTGGGTTGAAATCCTGATAAAACTGTAAATTAAACCCAGATAAAACTATAAACCCTGCCATTTTTATAACCATTTTTCTCATTTTCAGCACAATTATATCTAAAAACATATTGTAATGAGAAATGTTTTACACATTTTTAAAGTAAACATTTTTTTGATTGCTTTTCTTTTTAAGTTAAATTTGTAGGATTATGTGTTCAGGTTAGTATATGTGTTGGGATAAACAACCAGACCCTGCAAACATATACCTGTCCACTGGATGGCGATGTGGATCTAGAATCCTAAAAGACCAAGTAGGTAGTGAGGTGATGAGACTAGGCTAAGATTCTCCCCAGGTGATGACGTTTACCCTAGTCTTAACCAATTTTACATAGTTTATTGTAAAGTGGTTACACTTAGTACTGACAGTACAAACATAGGTGTGTTGTAAAATATTTGACAATATTTCTTTTACTCATATTTCTCTTAAAAAAACAATACACAGTTTACATCCCAACCAACACAAAATTGCACATACAGTGAGCTACAATGGGTGTCGAAGGTTTGGGCACCCCAAGTAGAATTTTTTTATTATTGTGCATAAAGACGCCAAGAAAAGATGGAAAAATTAACTATTAACTCTGCAGGGTGCCAAAACCTTTGCAGACACCATTTTTTTGTTTTGTTATTTTGAAAGTGTAAATGATGCAAATAAAATCTAACTTTTTTGACTTATAAGGATGTCTAATCTGTCATTTGATGCCTTTTGGAGATTTTTCCATCGTTTCTTGGTGTCTTAATGCACATTAATAAAAAAAATTTAACTGGGGTGCCCAAACTTTCGATCCCAGCTGTATATACAAAGCAGATTAGTGGTTAGCAAATTATTTTTTGCTGTTTGCCATCAACGAGGAATTCCCAGTAAGCGCGGGTCATAAGGACAAAAGGGAAGCTAATAATAATAATAATGGATTGGATTTATATTGCGCTTTTCTCCCGAGGGACCAAGGGACTCAAAGCGCTTACAGTCCGTCCATTATTCATTCATACACAGTCACACTGGTGATGGTAAGCTACAACTGTAGCCACAGATGCCCTGGGGCAGACTGACAGAGACGTGGCAGCCATTTTGCGCCTACGGCCTCTCCAACCATCACCAAATACATTCACTCAACATTCATACACATTCATACGAGGCAAGGTGGGTTAAGTGTCTTGCCCAAGGACACAACGACAGTATGAATTGTGGGGAGAGCGGGAATAATCAGTTACCTCCAGTTACAGTTGAGTATTGTTTTGAAAGAAGTGTGTTTTAGAACTGCAAAGTGAGTGTAACGCAGGAATTGTGTTTGTAGTTGAGCAGAATTGGTTCAGTGGTTGCTGAGTTATGTACAAAATAAAACTGTAAATATTTCAGAGTGCTGAATGTGTTTGTAGCTGCTGCATAGGCCTCCCCAACTCTCTCTCACACACAGTCCATTGAAATGCTAATGAGTTGGGCCACTGCTACTTAAATGTTAGACACAGAAGCACAAAGTACATTTAGCTGTATACTGGTTTGCAAAATATATTTAAAAAAAAAAGTCAAACTATCAATTAGTTATTTAAAACTTTTTATCCACTACATTTGTTGACAAGTAACTGTATTTTTACTTGAGTATGCTTTTTCAGTACTCTTTCCACCACTGGTCTCAACAAAGAGGGTAGATTTGATGTTGACTAAGGGTAACACTTAGCCTAAATTCAGGCCTTTCACTGGTGTTGTGTTTTCCAATAAAATCAAAAGTCAGATTAAAATGTATGTATAAAATATTTATTTTTATTTGCAAAAAAAAATCATCCAGCCAATCCAGCTCCAGGACACAGACGTAGTCTTGTAACATAAAACAAGAATCTACTGGTGAATGAATGGCCTGATGTGTTCACTCATCCAGCCAGTCGAAGATCAGTCCTTCTCCTCGAAAAGACTTGCGCTTGACGCCGTAGTCAAACAGCAGCTCCTCTCACAAAAGAATGTCTCTTTGAACAATTGAATTGGTTCAGTGGTTGCCGCATGAGTTATGTACAAAATAAAATAAACTGTAAACATCAATTACAATAAATACATTTTAATAAATAGAAATTAATAAAATTGAAATTATAAATCTAATAAAACACATCACACAAATCGTCTCAAATCCACCCATTCTTCGAGAATATGTGCTTACCCAAACAATAATGTTGTCGTTGAACAAGAGGTATGTAAAACAAGAATCTTTCAGCAATCAGACGTCCAGCCACTCCAGCTCCACTTCCTTCCCACATAAGTGTCAGGGATTTAGGCACAACTCGGAACAGGACGAAGGACTAACAATGCAGACCCCACGAAGGCGGACAGTTCAAAAAAGATTTTAATAAAACAAAAAGTGTGTGAAGAAAAACAGGTTGCCCAGTTCGTCCTGCATCTCTGCCATCTCCCTGCCCTCAGCACCTGTGATCACCTTTCCGTGGAAATCACACAGGATGGAGCCCATCCCAAAGGCCTTGGTTGCAACAACTCCTGTGGTCAAAAAGAAGATTCATGTGCTGTCCACGATGTAATTATATATATTTTTTTGATGGATTTTAATGTGCTCATAAGACATTTGTACATACCTTTATGCTCCCCAAAGTCCTTCACAGCCAGACCATTTCTGCTTGGTCACCCACCTGATGATGGTCGGGTCACTCTGCGCCTGTGCTCTGGTGAGCGGCCTCCACTTTACGATGACGTCCTCTGAGCGTGGATAATTTGCCGTCCATCCCTCTGCCTCTATGACGTTAGCCACCTTAACTGCAGTTGGGGCAAGTCTTGAGCATTTTGCTGTCAAAGAGAGAACATTTAAATTAAAATTCAGGTTCACATACAAGTTCTAAATGTTTCTGTTGGAGCAAAACTAATCATTGGCTAAGAAAGTATCTACACTTACACAAAAGATGTTGCTCCCTTGTTGTACTGCAGAGCCCTCCACTTGTCATAAAACACTCGGTCGGCAGGGAACCCAGGGTTTGCTCTCTTGGTTTTGTTGGGTGGCTGGCCAGTGATTCCTACAGGGAAGGCCAGTAGGAAAGCGTCAAAGTCCGGTGTTGGGCTGCTAACCTCTTCTTCCACTCGCCGTCTCTCCCAAACTTGAATTATATAATTTTCTTTGAGGCTGATCCGTTTAATAAATGCACAAATACGTTATTAAGAGAATGCTAATCCTTTTACTTTTTGGTCTTATGGACTGCAGTTAATACTTACTGTTGTTGCAGACGAGCGAGGTCATTGGTTGCACTTCTAATCTTGGTGCCCGACGACGACAAAAACAACCTGTTAGAATTGTCTACATCTGGCCAGAAGGATTCAGGGCGGATCCATGTGTAGTATGCGTCCAGCATTTGCAGAGACAAAAAAAAATATAGCTGCGAGCAGCAATTAACGGGGCCAAGCGCACAGGGCCGTTTGAAGGAATTTGGGGGCCCCAAGCAAAATAGACATAGAGGCCCCCCCAACCCCCCGCACACACGCAAAGCCTACAGGAACCACAGCATAGCCATACAGTATGAGTTCACCCACACTTTATATAATTAAAAAAGGTTTACAGTGCAAATACTTCTGTTGCATATACTCTACATAAATAAAAAATGTTTACAATGCAAATACTGCTTGAAAAAATATTTAAAATTTGAGCATTTTCAACCATTGAACATTTGCAAAAAACACCACTGTACCATAAAATCAAATATACATTAAAAAGTGCACAATAACTAAATACAACATACTTGCGAGCCTTGTTTTCTGCAAAGGCAATCACAATGTCCTCCATGTCCAAAGACTGGCGAACATCACGCTCAATTGACATAAGTGCCAATCCTGTGAGCCTTTCTTGGCCCATGGTGGACCTCATGTAATTTTTTATCAGCTTCGAAGCTGAAAAGCTCCTCTCACCAGAGGCCACTGACACAGGGAGAGTCAGGAGTAGACGCAAAGTAGGGTTGGGCGATGTCATCTAAATCGGCAGCTGACGATGTGCACAGTAAAACATCGCGATGGACGATGATATCGTGGGGTGAAGTGAGGAGCAGATTGTTTAAAAGTTGGGGCGTTGTGGTTTTCACTCGCTCTGAGAGCGCTCCACTGCCGCTCCATCACGAGTTCAATTCATGCCAACGGGCCGGCAAATAATAACTACATTTTAGCCAGAACTAGAGCTTAGGTCGGCTCAAAAAAAATCAAGCCCGACCCTACCCGAGCCCGTGCACCCGAGAGACCGGCCCTGCCCTACACCTTAACTTTAATTATAAGCCCGAGCCCTATTTAAACCCGACCATTTTTTAATACGTGGGCGTTCTGAGGAGAACGAGCCTGTAATGACTAATGAGCGGAGCGAAGCCGGTGTGACTCAGCTCAATAATCCGCAGGCGCACGCTCATGAACCCACCTGTAAAACGTTCAAATCCAGCTCAGACATGACATAAATCTCTAGCTTACTATACTTGTTGTAGCCATTAAACAATGTTTTTTTTCTTTCATATTTATGTTTAAATATTTTCATTTAAAATAAATTTCATCTGATTATGATAGACTATAAGTGCAAAGATGCGAGTGGTCAGAAATGATATGGGTGGTTATATTTAGTTTAATATTAAGTTTTGTTTTGTAAAAAGCCTTTCTTTCGTTTTGTACAAATTGTCTCTTAATTTTAATAAAGGGTTCTTCGGCCAATAGCGATCGCTTTCATTTCTCATGAACTGGAGAGCGTCTCAAATAAACTGAAACTCAGCAGGTTTGCCTTACAGACATGAGAAATATGTAGCCTAATATGTGTAGAGATGAAAAGATTTAAATAAGCATAGTGCAGTGTTCAGAACTCACACGGTAAACAACCAGCTTGAGTGATTCTTGAATGCATAGGGAGTGGAGCGGGGAGCGGGAGATGTTAAACCCGGAGCTGGAGCGGAGTGATTCTTGAATGCATAGAGCGGAGGGGAAATTGCCGCCGCTCCACTCCACTCATACTCGACTGCAAGACTCGCAGCGGGGCGGGGGCGGGGCATCACGATGGTGTTTCTCCATCGTGATGTTGGTCAGCCATCACGATGGACGATGATATCGGCCATCGGCACAACCCTAACGCAAAGCAATGCTTAAATTACTGTACAAATCCAGTAGCTTCTCACTGTATATGTAATTAAGCATGTCAAAGGGGGAAGTGGCTACATGGTCTGGAAAAGTGTAGAGAGATGAATTGATCTCAAGTGCAGGCAAAACAGAACACAGAGTCTGTGCTCATGGAATATAACATCCATGATCGAAGAATTTTTTTCACCATTTTTCATGCTTCTCATGTAATTGTCATTTGTGAAAGGTGGATTCTCAGAATTTTGCGGGAAAACAATGTTTGTGACTTGTACTGGTCCTTTTTTAACAATTTGACAGCGCACACTATCAGTCAGGACTGCTGGCCACTGCGCAGGGTCATCTGCTATAATGACAGTGCTTGTGGTACCTTGAGCTGTAGAGCAAACCTCAGTGTTGGGAAGTGGTGCAGACTTAATTTCTGTTCTGGATGCAGTGTCTTCCACTGTGAGAGATGGTATTGACGGTGTAGCTGGGGAAAAATAATGTTTTTATTAATATAATCCATATGTTCAGGTACAGAATGTATCAGTGAGTGTCTGACACCTAGAAATTTGACAAGCACTACTGTATATTAAAAATTCTGAACTGTCCATGGGCAAAAGTGACTGGAATTTACACAGTTTGGTGGGATTTCAATAGTGATTTGCACTGCTTTTTTTTTCTAATAATATGACGGCACACTTATCAGTTTAAACTCTGGGCTGTGCAAGATATCAACTATAATTATAGAGCTTGTGGTACCTTGTGCTATAGAGGAAACATCAGCACTAAGAAGTGATGCATCTGTTGATGTTGAAGATGAAGTTGATGGTGTAGCTGGGAAAATAATTGGAAAAAAAAATCTGAAACGTGGAGTACGTTTTTCCATTTCACTGTTAGCATATTGAAAGAGGTCACTATTAACAGCTCAGTGAGAGAAATTCACTCTACCTTCATCAGTGGAGGTATCCTTAGGAAGAGCCTGAGGGCTGAGAAATTTAAGCAAAGCACCTTGAGGGAGAAAGAAAACATGGTAACACTTTATAATAACAATCATTAATAGATGGTAAATTGATAGTTAATTAATCTTTAGTTAATTGTCATTTAACTGTTAGCAAACAGTATTATTACTTATTATAAAGTTTACCGTTAGCATTTCCATATTTTGGTATTAGAAGGGTAGGGATGCAGGCAGCTGCTTACCATTGCTTAAAAATATCCCAAGCTAATGTTTTATGCACGGAATTTATTGTGTGGTTTTCCTTTCCTAACCCCCATTTGGTAAATAGATTATCACGGTGGAAAAGTATAGCATGCTATTTGCTATGCCACTTTCATCAAAACCTATTACAAAGCTACAGCAATGTCATGTCATCAATACGATAAACAGTGATTCTGGAACAAATATATTACAGTAACCATATTCTGTCCATTCGAAAAAAAAGTTGCACTAACTGTTCATTACAAGCAGCATTTTTGCTATTTTTGCTAGCCTAGCCTGCTGCATAATTACACCATTTGTACAAGACTGACAAGTAGAGCTATTTTATCCAGTGTAATTTATCACTTACCACTATCTTGTTTTTTCTTATCCTCCTCTTCCTTTCTCTTCTTTCTCTTCTGGCTTCCTGAAGCATAATTCCTCTTCATGACTGCCGAGGAGGTTTTGTATTTTGCCGGCTGCAGAGATCACGTTGGCAGGCTGCTGTCAGCGACTACTGAGAGGGCCCCTTGAGGGGATCCGATAACAGTGTCATTGCACTTTACAGCATTGACGATCAAAGGGGCGCTCACACAGTGTCGTTGCATTTATTCTTAACCGGTCGTTGTCCTGGGGCCCCAGACCAGCTCAGGGCCCCAAGCAATTGCTTGGTTTGCTTGCCTTGTCGCGACGGGCCTGCAAGCGCAAAGACATGCCAACATGGCTGAGAGTGTTAGACCAAGTGCAACAAAGAGCTATTAAAGACATTTTAAGATGATTTTATACAAAATCATATACAGTCACTAATAAACTGATTTAATGGTTTATCACTTTTGACCAATAGGTGGAGCAGTTACAAAATGTTGTGTTGTCAGAGTGAGGTGACAATTACACAAGCAAAGTTTGGTGTCAATATGTCAAAGCATTGCAGAGATACAGCCTCAAGAGTCATTTTTTCATCATGCATAAACTTTGTTGCTGCATATGAAAACGGTTTTGTCTGACACAAAAGTAATAACGTTTTGTTGTCATGGTCTGAATATGTTACGATTCGATTTAGGTGAAAATCAGATGAATGGTCTAGGAGGAGTTCAAAAAAGTTGGGTTGTAAAGGAAATAAAATTGGTAAACAGGAAGTGGCAAAATAAGGTTAAAATGGTATCTATGTTCTTGGCATGGCCTAAGCAATCTTTTATATCAGTTTTATGACAATAGACAAACTTAATGATAAGTTGTTAGCATTATTTGAAAATTCATTATAACCTTTGACCACAAGGTGGCGCTGCCTTGAAACTTTTTGAGTATATTTAGGGCTTGGTGCCGAAGACACATACCGAGTTTCGTAATGATACAGCAATGCATTGATAAAATATAGCACTTTTTGACAAAATTCTAAATGGATGACATCCAAAATGTTTGATATGGGAAAATTGGTTATGCTATGGCTCGGTGCGATTCCATAAATCTAAAGAGCCCTGTTTTGTGATTTGTGGCTAAAGCATTTTGAACGGGACCATTAGGTGGCACTGCACCGAAACACTTCAGTCAGACTCAGGTCATGGTTGGCATAACACACACCAAGTTTGATAAGAATATGCTAAAGCTTTGTGGAGATATAGGCTGACTTTAATATTTGTGGCTCTAATAAGTATGCCTAGTAATGTTATATAGGAGCAGTATTTGAGCAAGCATGGCTTTACTGGTGACTGTGAGCGATTTATAAGTGCCAGTATAGAGTGGAATATTGAGCTTCACACCACATAGCATTTCTTTTTTTCTGTAAGCATGTTCCATAAAAATTCACAAACTGATGTTTTTTTACAGTTAATAATATGATGCCATATTTTTTTTTAAATACATAGGGTTTTTGTGTGCATTAGGTTAAAGACCGTGTTAAGTTCAAAATTGATTTACCTCAGCATATTCATAATTTGCAGGTGGGAGTTGTGGGATATGTCAATCCAAGTTTTGGGACTAATTTGGTGCTGGAAAGTGTTTATGTGAAATCATGGCAAGTGTTTGTTACTATCGTTATGTATTGTCTTTTAGGGCTTATTTAAATCTTTTGCTTAACGTTGTTGTGTGGACTGTGCAATTGTTATGAAATCACAAAACAAAATGCAAAGAAATGTGTTCCTGGTGTCGATTTCCGCAAACACTGATTTGGTTTTAATATAGATTGTAAAAGAATATGTTTGACGCAACTTCATTCATTGCTGTTGAAGGGATTAAAGTTTCTATAGGTCTCAATATTGCGCTGACATCTTGCAGAGATTTGGGAACAGAGTCTGCGCAGTAGAGAGCAGTAAGTAGATTGTGATGTCAAAAGCTTGACCACACGGTCGCAAATGCACAACAATTCTTTATGTTGGTGTGAAATAAACAGTTATGGAAATGTAAAAAAAATGATAGCTAAAGCTTTAATCTCCTCATTAAAATCCAAGAAAAAAATACATTGTTGGCATCTCAGTAAAAAGTGTAATGTCAGCTGTCAATTATGAGACCTGCGGAAAATTATGTTTGTTTAGCTCCACCTGTAAAACATTATTTTTTCTTTTTGATAAATGTATTTCTTTGTTTTTTTATTTTGATTCAGCCATTTTTTTCTCTCCACATAGCCTTTGTGCTTAAATTGAGATTGTAGCAGTAATCAGGCTAAACATTGTGAAATACAAGCATGTGCCACAACTATTCTATAAAGGTGACATTTCAGCACTTGACAAACGGACAGCGACTCAAAGCGTAGTTGAGCGTGATTGTGTTAAGTGTGTGTTTGTGAAACGCATGTGAATGCAACATGAACGTGTGTAATTTGACTCGTAGAAAACATTAAATTGTTATCTAGAAACACAGCCCAAGTCAGTCTTTGAGTAGTAAATTATTTTGTAATGGTTTAAAATAACCAGCTAATAATCATTTATAATATATAAAAAGCATGTAGTACTGTAATTGACTATATTGTTTCAAGTATTTTTTTCAACAAAGTATGTTTAAGCAGAATTTTTTTATAAACATACGGTTTATTTGTTCAGCTAAAGATATAGACTGGTAATTTTTATTCATGAAGATATGAATTATGTGCCATGGTTAAGTGGAGTAGTTTAATAACTGTTGAAAAACTGAGAAGTCTAACATGCAATTAATATGAATTTATCAGTATCATCAGACCACTACAAGTTAGTTTGTTTGGTTTTTACATGTTTTATACTTACATGTGTGTGTTTTTAATGTGACATTTTTAAGATTAATGATGATTTTAAAATATAAATTATATGCATGTTCCCATGTCTCATTATTAAATGTTAGTTCCACTGTGCAGTGGTAAAATAAAGATTTAAAATATACATTTAAAAAAAAAATTAAGTAAATCAAAACGTTGGTTTGTGGAAAAGTAAAGGTCTGAAATAAAATACTAATAGTATGAGTTAAGGTCAAGACAATTTACAGTGTCATTAATATAATTGAAAAACATTAAAGGTTAAAGTTACATTTATTTCCTTTAGTACCGTAGTATTTTTATTGATGTGTTTGTCATTTTTATTTCTTTAGAGAATATACTGTGGCTTGAGTTTTATTCTTGTTTTTTTTTTTGTGCAAAAACAAAAAACAAAAAAATGAAATGAATAGATGTAGACTGTGTATTGTTTAACATTTTTAAAGGTTTCAAGTTATGATCAAAAAGAACATTTGCGAATACACATTTATAATATATATATATATACACACGTGGACAAAAATGTTGGTACCCTTCGGTCAATGAAAGAAAAACTCACAATGGTCACAGAAAAAACTTTATTCTGACAAAAGTAATAATAAATAAAAATTCTATGAATGTTAACCAATGAAAGTCAGACATTGCTTTTCAACCATGCTTCAACAGAATTATTTAAAAAAATAAACTCATGGAACAGGCCTGGACAAAATTGATGGTACCCCTAGAAAAGACTGTAAATAATGTGATCAAATGGACATGTTCATTCAAGGTGTGTGCACTAATTAGCATCACAGGTGTGTACAATCTTGTAATCAGTCAGTGGGCCTATTTCTAGGGCTTCAGGTAGTCACTGTGTTGTCTGGTGACATGGTGTGTACCACACTCAACATGGACCAGAGGAAGAGAAGGAAAGAGTTGTCGCAGGAGAATAGAAAGAAAATTATAGACAAGCATAATAAAGGTAAAGGCTATAAGACCATCTCCAAGCAGCTAGATGTTCCTGGGACTACAGTTGCACATATTATTCAGAAATTTAAGATCCATGGGACTGTAGCCAACCTCCCTGGACGTGGCCGCAGGAGGAAAATTGATGACAAATCAAAGAGACGGATAATCCGAATGGTAAAAAAAGAGCCCAGAAAGACTTCTAAAGAGATCCAAGGTGAACTCCATGCTCAAGGAACATCAGTGTCAGATCGCACCACCCGTCGTTGTTTGAGCCAAAGTCGACTACATGGGAGACAACCAAGGAGGACACCATTGTTAAAAACAAATCATAAAAAAGCTAGACTGGAATATGCCAAACTACAGGTTGACAAGCCACAAAGCTTCTGGGAGACAGATGATACAAAAATGGAACTTTTTGTCAAGGCACATCAGCTCTATGTTCACAGACGGAAAAATGAAGCATATCAAGAAAAGAACACCGTCCCTACTGACAAACATGGAGGAGGCTCTGTTATGTTCTGGGGCTGCTTTGCTGCATCTGGCACAGGGTGTCTTGAATCTGTGCAGGGTACAATGAAATCTGAAGACTATCAAGGGATTCTAGAGAGAAATGTGCTGGCCAGTGTCAGACAGCTTGGTCTCAGTCGCAGGTCACGGGTCTTGCAACAGGACAATGACCCAAAACACAGCAAAAAACACCCAAGAATGGTTAAGAGGAAAACATTGGACTATTCTAAAGTGGCCTTCTATGAGCCCTGACCTCAATCCTATTGAGCATCTTTAGAAGGAGCTGAAACATGCCGTCTGGAAAAGACACCCTTCAAACCGGAAACAACTGGAGCAGTTTGCTCATGAGGAGGCCAAAATACCTGCTGAGAGGTGCAGAAGTCTCATTGACAGTTACAGGAATCGTCTGATTGCAGTGATAGCCTCAAAGGTTGTGCAACAAAATATTAAGTTAGGGTACCAACAATTTTGTCCAGGTCTGTTCCATGAGTTTATTTTTAAATAATTCCTTTGAAGCATGGTTAAAAGCAATGTCTGACTTTCATTGGTTAACATTCATAGAATTTTTATTTATTATTACTTTTGTCAGAATAAAGTTTTTTCTGTGACCATTGTGAGTTTTTCTTTCATTGACCAAAGGGTACCAACATTTTTGTCCACGTGTGTATATAATTTTTTTTTTTTTAAATCGTTGATCATTAAGAATGCAAGTTTGGTACAATAAAAGAGTAACTTGAAACAAAATAAAATTAATTTAAACCAATTAGTTCTAAAATAAAATTAAAGACACTCTTTATATATAGTGTCAATTACAATACACATTACAATTATTTATAGAAATGAACTTTAGAACATGGTTTTGAACTGAACACTGGAACTCTGATTGTCTGGATCATTCATCTTCAGTCTGAAAAGCATGAGGGAACTTCATTAACATGGGCAGAAGAGTAACATGAAACATTTTAGTAGCTGAAAGTGAGAATGTGTTTAAAGTTTGTGTGTTGGTAGATAAAGTAAGTTGTGGTCAGTTAGTTAAAGTCAAAATTAAAGAAATGGAGAAATAGTTAGTAGGGTAAAGTAGACGCTATAGGAGAGCAGATTTTGTGGTCTTGGGCATTGTCAGAAGTGAGGATGACCTCCAAGTAGTGGTAAGTATAAATGTGTGGGTCAATATTTGTATGGTAGTGTGTGTTTTAGTGTGTACAACATACCTCTGAAGAGTTAAGTTAAGGTGGCAATTGTGTGGTGTCTTTGTTTGTTATTGCACAATGAGGAACTGTAGTGGAGTAGGTAAGGTTGAGAGACAGCAGTGAGAATGATGATTTATTGTTGGTTTCAAATCATGAAGGTGTTTTTTTCTTGGTGGACGTTTTTGCATGCTGTTTGGTTGTTGAGGGCGAGTTATGCACTGGAAGCTTTCTGTGTGTAGTGGTGTATTGAGTGTTTGCTGATGGGCCAGTGGAAAAGGTTGGTTCAGTGGTTGATGTTTTCCGCTGTTTTTCTGGCAGTGGTTCATCTGTCTCTGTGAGGTTGTCCTGTGCAAGGTGCTTCAGAGTCTGTGGAGTGTTATTTTAAAAGGGTGCTGAAGCAATAGGCGCTTCTTCACTTGTAGCCTGGCACAGCTCTTCATCACTGATGTGTTGTTCTACAGTGCTTTGGGTTTGTGTAGTGTTGGGTTTGGAAAGTTTAGTAATTTCATGTTCGTCAGTGTAGTGTATTGTTAGGTGTCCTGCCATTATGAGGAAATCTTCAATTTCTTGTGCGTCCATGGTTGTTACATCTTTTTGCTCTGTTAAGAATTTGTGGAGAATGGAATTGGTAATTGAAAGTCCAATTTCCTTATGGCTGATGCAGAATGTGAGTGTGCCGTTGCATTTAGTGAGGTAGCTGGCTGTCTTTCTTAGCATTTTGCAGCTGAGGCATCGGTGGAATGGGGTTTTGAGAGTGAAATTCTTTTGTGGGGTGTGGCATTTTGGGCAGAGTTTATGACATTAATTACAGCAGCTTCTATCTCTCCAGTCAGATGTTGTAGTTGTGCGTCTTGGGCTGCTGTTGCATCCGGTGGGTCAAATGAGACCAAGTTGGGTTCCCAAACTTTTCAGACTGCGACCCCCAATATTAGACTGCTGACGATCCGCGATTTCTGTGTTCCTCTTTTCTTCTTCTAAATGCATGTAGCCTATAGGTGACGTCCCGGGCTCCGTAGACTTGCGATTTGGTTTACAGACTGACAGAGCTAAAACAAAAAGGAACACACATCTAGGCCAGGCTATTTTATTAACAAATTATGGACAAAAAAAAAAATCCCATAACTGTGAAATGCGTACAGAAAGAATACGAACGAGTTGTCTGTAACACACGTAGCCTAGCGTTGCCTGGCACCTTGGAACAATTATAACTGTAGGCTATTCAGAAAAAACGCTTAATGTGATGGATGGGCGCTGAGCGCGGAGCAAAGCAGGTCCACTCTAGGTTCAATTTTTGAGATCGCCACCCGCAGATCATCTTCCACGTTAAGCCATGACCTGTATTTATTCTTAATGTAAGTCAGAGCAGAGAATGTATTTTCGCATAAATACGTTGAGCCAAATTGCATGAGTAGATCCACCGTGGCTTTCGACAACTGTGGATATTCCAGCGCGACAGAAACCCAGAACTCATCCAGTGTCTTTCCATCAGGGTTCGATTGGTTGAAACTTCTATCAGCGCATCTTCCATAACCAACGCCAGATGATTTGCTGTGGTTACATTGAACGGTGACCTTATCCAGTCATATTGGTCAGGAGCGTCTCCTTCAGGGAAATACTTATGAAAGTGATCCAAAAGGGACTGAAGGTGAGCAGTAATAGACGCCTTGACGTTGATAACACTGAGTGCATTTTTCTCCATGAATTCTTCCAGTTCAGAAAACATGTCTATGCGTCTCATTTCCACTCTCTCTCTCTCCAACGCACCAGCTTTCTCACAAATGCCTGTAATTTATTATTAAGGTACAAGATGTTTGTGTTTTCACCTTGCAGGGGCACATTAAGTCCGTTGAGTTTTTCAAAAATACATGACAAATATGCCAGTCTTGTCACCCAGTCAGGATCAGACAGATGCTCAGCAAGTGGGTTTCTTTGGTCTGTGAGGACAATGCGAACCTCAACCCCACATCCAGGCGCCTCAGCACATTTCCTCACAACAGTCACCTGACTTCTGTGTGCAAGAGCAGGCCTTTGTGCTCTGATCCCATTTCATTACAGAGAGTGGAAAACAGTCGTGTGTTCAGTGGACGTGATTTTATGTAATTAACAATCTTCACAGCAGTGTCAAGAACATGTTTAAACTCTGCATTCAGCGTTTTGCACGCAAGGGCTTCTCTGTGTATGATGCAGTGCGTGAAATTGATGTGAGGTGCAACTTGGAGGACTCGTGCCTTTAGTCCTTTATTTTTTCCCAGCATTGCCCCAGCTCCGTCTGTGCACACTGATATGCACTCGCCCCCAGATAGCCCTTCATCTTTAAGTTTTCTGTCCAGTTTATTGAAAATGTCCTCGCCTGTGCATGATCCCTCCAGTTGCGTACAAAATAACATTTCCTCATTTAGTTTCCCCTCAAAATTATATCTGACAAATACAAGGAGTTGAGCGGTGCTGGACACATCTGTGGATTGATATCCTGTGCCATGTCTGTAATGCGGGATACAGTCCCATTAGAGAGCGGCACTTGTTCCAGCTCAGCGCCAGTTTATCTCCATGCATTACTCAACTCATAACTATTGCTGCTGGTTTGATTAAAGTTTCTCCAATGGTGTGTGGCTTTTTGGTCTTTGCAATTAAATATGCAACCTCATATGAAGCCCTCTGAGCTTTAGTGGGGATAGTTGTTTGTTTAATAAGGACTTTCTTTTGTCCCTGTAACTCTTTCTCCTTTCTGCGGAAAAAGTCAGTGGGTTTATCTGTGAGGCTGGGCTGTTTGGTACTCAGGTGTCTTTGCATTTTCACGGTTTTCAGACTCTCATGTGCGAGGACTTCGGAGCACACTACGCATTGAGGGTGTTGTACCTGGTTTATAACGATGCACGTGAAACCATAGCTTATGTATTCCTCTCTGTATTTTCTGGCTTTCGAGGAGGGATGGTCCGTTTGCGGGACATGGGTGTGGCGGGCTGCCCTTTCAGAGGTGGGGGTTAGTTCTGGCGGCTCATCCTCTTCTTTGCCCTCTGCATTTTCCGCTGATCCCGCTCTCTTATCAGCAGGCATCTCTGCTTCCTTCTCATTTTCTTTTGATGATCATAACCACCGTTTCATTTTTTTTAAATCAAGTTTAGATCTCAAAATAGACCGATCGCTGTTTAGCAAAACACTAAACGTGCATATATCTAGCATGTTGTTGTGGTGTACATTGCGGGGTTGCCAGGTTTTCACAACAAAACCTGCCCAATTGCAGCTCAAAACTAGCCCAAAACAAACTCAATCGAGTTTTTAGGGGTTCCCTGGTCAAAAAAAATGCATTCCGGAGGGTAAAATATGTTTTTTGCCAGGTTTCCTCCCAAAATGAGTATTTCCGGCGCTAAATATAATATAATTGTATAGTCACCTTCAACCCGCGGACATGGCAACACGCTGTCACTTAACTGTCATAATTAATCGGAGCAAACTAAGTTTTACAAAGTTTTACTTTCAGTTTATTTTAATTATCCTAAATTTATAATCGCATCATTACAACCTTTATAATATATAAAAATAATAATTAAAAAAATCATTAAAAATATCTGGAAATCATCTGCGACCCCGCCCACTACTCCGCGACCCCACTTTGGGAACCAGTGGTCTAGAGGAGTTATAGTTGTTTGGGGTGGTGGTCAATGTGGTCTTGCCTCTGTAACTTCTTGCTGTGACATTGGTGAAGGTGTAGGAAGTGTGACTTTGAACCAATCAGCCTAAGCCTAACCCAGGCTGAGTGCTCCTGAGCGGGTGTGAGTGAGTGAGTGGCAGTGGGCCTGGATGATGGAGGATGTCTTTAGCCTAACCCTAACCCTAACCTTAACCCAGGCTGAGTGCTCCTGAGCGGATCAGTTTAATGTGCAGTGGCCCTGGAGAGCTCCAGGAGCATTGGGGTGCTTGTGGAAGAGCTGTAGCCCAGGAGGAGTGCTCCTGAGCGGATCAGTTTAATGTGCAGTGGCCCTGGAGAGCTCCAGGAGGATGGGAGTGCTTGTGGAGGAGCTGTAGCCCAGGAGGAGTGCTCCTGAGCGGATCAGTATAATCTGGTTTGAGTGCAGAGTCCCTGAACACTTCCAGTTCCCAAAAACGCCCAAAAATGAATAAAATCAAAAAACGCAAATAGCAGTTCACTTCTATACACTAAAAGCTACAAAATGGCTATTTCCAAATCTTCCTAGCTTGAAAAATGAGCAAAATACTGAGAACCAGGACCAGGGGCCGACTCTGGCTCATCTGTATCCCAGGACAGGCTCCTGTCTCAGACTGGGTAGTGTGCAGAGTCCCTGACCACTTCCAGGCCCCAAAAACGCCCAAAAATGAATAAAATCAAAAAACGCTAATAGCAGTTCACTTCTAGATCTAGAATCATAATAGACCAAGGGGGGTGCTGGGGTGAATAGACCAGGCTAAGATTCCAGGTTAATATTCAAACAAGAACTTTGAAGCCCGAAGTGGAGAAGTTGAACAGAAGCTCAAGTTAGTATATGTGTTTGGAGCCTGCAACCAGAGCTTGCAAACATATACCTGTCCACCGGATGGCAATGTGGATTTAGAATCCTAAAAGACCAAGGGGGAGGGGTGAAGAGACCAGGCTAAGAGGGGGGATGAGACCAGGCTAAGAGGGGGGATGAGACCAGGCTAAGATCCCAGGTGATGTTTACCCTAGTCTCAATCAATTTTACATACGTGACAGTACTTACATAAGTTTGCAGATATATTATAGTCAAACTAGCAATGATTTATTTAAAACTTTTTCTATGCACTACATTTTTTGACAAGTAACTGTATTTTTACTTTAGTATGACCATTTTTCTCATTTTCAGCACAATAATATTATATAATATCATATTGTAATGAGATATGTTTTAGACAGTTTCAAAGTAAACATTTTTTTAATTGCTTTTCTTTATAAGTTAAATGTGTAGGTTTATATGTGTTCAGATTAGTATTTGTGTTTGGATAAACAACCAGAGCCTGCAAACATATACCTGTCCACCGGATGGCAATGTGGATCTAGAATCCAAATAGACCAAGGGGGGGGTGAAGAGACCAGGCTAAGATCCCAGGTGATGTTTACCCTAGTCTCAATCAATTTTACATATGTGGCAGTACTTACATTAGTTTGCAGATATATTATAGTCAAACTAGCGATGAGTTATCTAAAACCTTTTCTATGGACTACATTTTTTGACAAGTAGCTGTATTTTACTTTAGTATACTGTTACAGTACTCTTTCCACCACTGGTCTCAACAAAGAGGGTAGATATGATTCTGGCTAAGGGTAACATATAGCCTAGATTCAAGCCTTTCACTGGTGTTTTGTTTTGCAATAAAAACAAAAGTCACATTAAAGGTATGTATAAAATATATTTTTTTATTTGCAAAAAAACACAAAACATCCAGCCAATCCAGCTCCAGGACACAGATGTAGTCTTGTAACATAAAAGAATCTACTGGTGAATGAATGCCCTGAGGTGTTCACTCATCCAGCCAGTCGAGGTCCAGTCCTTCTCCTCGAAAAGACTTGCAGTTGACTCCGTAGTCAAAAAGGAGCTCCTCACACAAATGAATGTCTCTCTTTGCCTGGAACAGAATGACATCCCTCTGTCCTTCAGGAAAGTTCATGATGCAGTTGACCGGCCTCAGGTTTGGTCTCTTGGAAGAATGATTGATCTTCCTGCCCATGGTGCTTTCTGTTGGGTGACACTCGCATGGGAAAGTCTCAGCATCCACACAGATGTCCCGACCCGGAAAAAAAAAAAGGTAGCCCGTTTCACCCTTGATGGACTTGAGTAACTTCCGGCCCTCTGCTCCTGTGATTACCTTGCCATGGTAATCACAAACGATGGAGCCCATTGCAAAGGCTTTGGTGGCAACAACTCCTGTTGTCAAAGAAGGGCAATTAGGATTCACTCCAGGAATAAAAATATCTGCTCACATGACAGAAATGGTATGTATTTTTATGTATTATGTTTACATATCTTGTCCTTTTGCACCAAAGTCCTTGAGCGCCAGGCCTGTCCACTTTTGGTTCTGGACCATTGTGATGATCCTTGGATCCGACTCCCCCTGCAACCTAGTGACGGGTTTCCACTTAGCCACTAGGTCCTGGGGTTGAGGACAGTTGCCAGTCCAACCCTCTTTTTGGATCATCAGTGTCATCTTGCTGACAGTAGGGGGGCGCCTTGAACACTGGGCTGTCAAAGACAAATGTTAAATTAATAATCATTCATATTCCAAAAAATGTGAATTATGTTACTTTGATTACTGAGATATGTATTCATTTTTTAAAATAATAATAAAACACATCAACTCACCCAAGAGGTGCTCCTCCCGTTTGGCAAGCTGCACAGACCTCCACCTGCTGTAGAACACTCTGTCAGGTGGAAATCCTGCAGCAGTCCGCTTCTTTTTCGTGGGCGGGCTGCTGCTCACCGCCGCTGGAAACATCAGGAGAAAAGCACCAAAGTCCCTGTCCTCCTGGTCAGCTGCGCCTCTGCCTCTCTTCTGTTTCCGAACTCTCCTCTCGTCGGCCGGCTCAACAGAAGAAGAGCTGGAAATTCGAGAAGATTTCATGTTCAAAATCTGACAAAATCTATACAGACCTGGGAAGTAGCTGACAAACAGAAAATTTATAATGTTTGATGATTACACATACCATGGCATAATACTTTGGGCTCTTCTGGCTTGCTGGCTCGAAAAGCTTGGCAAGTTGTACCTGCAATGAAGAAAGAATCTCAGATTAATAATAAATGCATTGAGTGTATTTTTATTACAGAAAAATTATATTATTTGAACTTTATGTAGTAGATAAGCCAGACTATCAATTCAATCATTTTATATTTCTCAGTACAGTGCATATAAATTCACACACTACTATACATGATTCTGCTAAACGCACTGTTCATGCAGCCGCCTGAGGTCGTTCGTGACGTTGCCAACTGGCATCCCTTGTTCGGACAGGAAAAATCTGCCCTGGTCGTCCACACTGTCCTGCAGACATCCTGGACGAATCTTGTGGAAGTATGTGTCCAGAATCTGTGGATATCAGATATGAAGTTAAAGCATTAATGAAAACCTCTAAGAGCTCTGACTTCTGACCCTTATAAGATTGTGGGGAAGCTGGCCAAAGTAGTCAAAATTAATTAGTACTATACTATAAACACATAGAACTTAATAAGAATACACAAATACAATAAACTCAAAATAACATCCCAACAGATCTCCCTCCACATGGTCTGACCCATGACCTCCCCCTGAGGTTATAAAATGGCCGACATATGGTCGGCCATTTTAGACCAACCCATGTGGTGGACCAGGTAAGTTTGTAGATAAATAACTAACTAAACTGTGCCAATTTACAATAAAACATATTAAACAGAACTGTGTGTTGTGTGCTAATTGACTGATGAACTACATACAAACTAAACAAAGCAACCAGGGATAGTTTAATTTAGCTGTATTGTTAAAATGGTATTGACTGAAACATAACACATACATGAAATCAAGAACTACATTAACTAAAGTGAGTTATGGGACAACCCCCTTTTGTCACAAAGATTCTCCTCCAGTAGTGCAAGCCAGTTTCGACGAGTCCATTGCATTGCTAATGAGTTGGGCCACTGAATGTGTTTGTTTCTGCTGTATGGCCATCCCCCGAACATCCATCTCTCTCACACACACACACACACACACACACACACACACACACACACACACACACACACACACACACACACACACACACACACACAAAGACATACTCCATAATAATAACTAATAACGTATTTGTGCATTTATTAAACTGATCAGCCTCAAAGAAAATTACTCGAGTGTGGGGGTTTCATCTCATATTTCTGCCCCTTTGCAGCTACAAACTGCAGGTGCAGTAGTGCAAGAGACACATGTGTGTCTCCACACATGTGACTGCACTGTTGGTGATGTATGGGCTGTATTGTTTTGTACATGGATTACACTGCGTTTAATAACTTTAAGTATCAATAAAAGAAAGAAGAAATCTAAGACTTTAAGAATTCAGAATAATTTATACTGTGTTTGAGTTTACGATAGGTGTTACAGCCAGTTTCGACGAGTCCATTGCATTGCTAATGAGTTGGGCCACTGAATGTGTTTGTTTCTGCTGTATGGCCATCCCCCGAACCTCCATCTCTCACATACACACACACAAAGACAGAGTCCATAATAATAATGGGTTGGGTCACTGCTACTTAAACACAGAAACACAAAGTAAATTTAGCTGTACTGTATACAGTATATAAGTTAGTTTGCAAAAAAAAAAACAGTTTGTTCAAATTATGCCCATGTGATGTGCCCCTACCCTGATATATGAAATGATGTAAACTTACCAGGTGGTGGGGAAGGACACACACAATGACATAGGCATTAGTTAAGTATGTTAAGTTAGTTAAGTATTGGTAAAACATGATACAACTAATGTTGAGCAAATTGTGAGAAGGATAGTATCACTTTGAAGAAAGACATGTTTCTCATTCCAAACCCTAAAATAGTTCAAGGACTCAGTGTGAATTTGTCACTTTAGCACACCAGGTCCCTTTCTTAAGAAAGCTGATAAATTGGTTCTGGTAGCATTACAATAGCTTTCTATTATAAGTTTTGCTCGAGTTATAAGACACAGTTAACTACATACTATGCTTTCTTCAATAATGGGTCACATTTAAAATAAAGCATTACATTTGCAGGTTACAAATGTGGCTCATGTGAAACAGTATAACAAGACCTTTATGCTGACATAAGACACACTCTAATTGAACTTTGTTTGTTGAATTTCAGGCAAAGTGCTCAAAGTGTTATGCGTTTTTGCGGTTGAGAGAACAGGGATTAAATAATCAGATCATTCTACAGGCAAAATATTGTCTATTGGGTTAGATTAGGTAGAAGCGCAGAATTTACACCCTGTCCCCACTTACACCCTGCCCCACCAAGCCCCTTGTAAAGGTGTGAAAGTCAACCTAAGACTAAACATTTTCATTTAGAAGTTTGGGGTGAATCATTGTTTTATTTCTTTTTTGGAATAAATAAATATTACTAAGCAAGTAAATGTTAAATGGATCCAATATGGATTGAACTATCTGTCTGTGAAGAGTATATTCACATAAATGTTTAAACTTCTGATAAAAACTTTTGGCTGTGTTTGGCTCCCCCCACCCGATAAACAATGGCAAACAACCTGATTGGTTATCTGGAAATGACATCACACACAATGGTGCACCATAACTACAGCTGGTTGAAGCACAGATTCACTCTGTTTTCAGATTTGATTACAGAGACTACCTTTTGCCATACAGCTGAGGATTGGACCCACGACTTACTCACTTCTTCAAGAAGGGCGAGAATACAACACTGAAGATTCCTCTAGGAATTTCTGCTTGTTGAACCAGCTTTTTTTTATCTTGGAAGTATAGCCTCCAAGTGGTAAGTTCACATCATTTCATTTACCTGAATTGACTTTGTTTTTTAGATTTGATTACAGAGACTACCTTTTGACCTGAAGTTGAGGATTGGACCCACGAGTTACTCACTTCTTCAAGAAGCTCAAGAAGACACTGAAGACTGAAGATTCCTGAACCAGCTGTGAAGTATAGCCTCCAAGTGGTAAGTTCACATCTTTTCATATATCTGACTAAATAAACTGGAAACATTAAATTTTTTTTAATTTTTTTTTTTAATGATTTATGATTCATATACCTGATTTTACTTTGTTTTTTAGGTTAGATTACAGAGACTACCTTTGCAAGTACGTTTGGACAATTTGGAACATGGCATCTGAATCTGACATGTAAGTTCCCATTTCTTTTTTTCTAGTTGATTTTTCCTATTTGTGTTGTGTCTGATCAAATATTTTTTTTTTCCATTGTATTGCCATGTTGTTGTTATATGCTGTTATTTGCCTTGTTATGCGTTCCTACCCTGATCTAACCCAAGACAGTACAGTATAACAAGACCTTTTTGCCGATATAAGACACACTAATTGAACTTTGTGGGTTAGATCAGGGTAAGAGTGCATCACATGGGCATAATTTGACTATTTCAGTGACTGATTAGTATTTTCAGAGTCTTTGTGTTTGTGTGTGTATGTGAGTGTGTATGATAGGGGGATGGGGAAGGCCACACACACACAATTAGCAATATTAGAATAGCAGTGGCCCAACACATTAACATTTCAATGTACCCTCTTGTAGTTGTACACTATAGGCATTAGTTAAGTATGTTAAGTTAGTTAAGTATGGATAAAACATGATACAACCCTCTTGTAGTTGTACACTATAGGCATTAGTTAAGTATGTTAAGTTAGTTAAGTATGGATAAAACATGATACAACCCTCTTGTAGTTGTACACTATAGGCATTAGTTAAGTATGTTAAGTTAGTTAAGTATGGATAAAACATGATACAACTAATCTTGAGCAAATTGTGAGAAGGATAGTATCACTTTGAAGAAAGACATGTTTCTCATTCCAAACCCTAAAATAGTTCAAGGACTCAGTGTGAATTTGTCACTTTAGCACACCAGGTCCCTTTCTTAAGAAAGCTGATAAATTAGTTCTGGTAGCATTACAATAGCTTTCTATTATAAGTTTTGCTGGTCAGTTTTCACTTAATGCCTCTGTTTTAAGAGTGCTCTGTCTTCATTCCATTTGACATTTCTAATCTTTGGTGTGTCTGCTTTTTTTTCACAGCCAGAAATCCGACCGCCGCATTGTTCACTGCTTGCTGTGTGAAAAACCACAGGAGATGCTGACGACGCATCTGAGCAGAGTCTGCATGAAAGCAAATACACCCAAGAACGGCTGAAGGAGGTGAAGAGGGCCAAGGAGTCTGTGAAGGTGTGGACGCGGCAGGCCCGGAGCTGGGACTACAAGGAAATGGTCAAGCGTTACCCCCACAGACCATCCAGGCTGGCTCTTCTGGAAGAGCTCCGCCAAAGAAACTTTTTTGTGGCTAATGCTCCTAACGAAGCAGACCTGGAGTACGAGAGCCATCCACCAACACGGCAGCCAGTGAACCTTCTGGAGCAGCCGGTGTCAGCTCTGAAGCGGCTGGTGGCGTCTCTGTGTTGGAGGACAGCAGCTCCGAGGGCAGCACCAATGATCCAAGCGACCGAACATGGCAAAAGTAAGTTCTAAACCTCACACACATCAGTCCAGAAACTGTGAACAAACTGTAAGGTTTGAACTCATTTTCTTCTGTCTGTTTTTTTTTTCAGAGATCAGGCACAGTATAGCACAAGTGTCAGGGTCAAGATGACACAAATGGGGCTTTACGAAAAGTTCCCAGCAGAAGAGGCCCTGTTGAATGACTTCAAGGGCTACTTAATCAACACCCTGCTCGTCCCAAACTACACGTACTGTAGTACGTGTAGAGCAGCATATAGGAAGGGAACTCAGATACAACAGAGCTTTATTAGGGGTGTCTGTCTGTGGCTTTTCTTCTCACTGCATCATCTCACACTTCTCTTTTTCTTTCATCACAGGTAGACAACGTCTCCAGGATGCTGAGGTACATCCAGCCAAGTGGGGATGAAGTCAGCTTGGACTTCCTGCTAAAGTCCACTGAGACCAAAGATTACCTCACCCAACTCCGGCGCGCTTCCATGGGCCCTGCCACCATTCTGAACTATCTCAAAAACATGATCCGGTTTGTTCAGTATTTGAAGACCCACCTGAACTTTGCTGTAGCAGATCCTGACTTCTACAGGAAGTGCCAAGCCTACATCGACCTCCTCACTTCCATCAGAAAGCCAGTAGCCAAGTCCAACAGCAAGGTCATGTGTAAAGCAAGGTCAGTTGCTAATCTGATTTCCATTTGTTTTTCTTTAATGACTTCCTCCATGTTGATAGTACTTATGTGCTGGCTGTACATCTGGGGTTATGTGATACAGACATGTGTGTAATTCTCCACTTCATTGTGGTCTTGTATGTCATTTTAGGTATGAACGGTTCATAGAGGGTGAGAAGAACCTTCAGGAGTGCCAGGCCCTCCGGAAGGCTAAGAAAGACATGCTGTCCATTTATGGGAGGCTGCTGGAAGGTGAACACGTGGCTTCAGAGGAAAAGACCATGTTCCGGTATTACTGTGAAGCAATCCTGATCATCGGTCACTTCCAGAGACCAGGAGCGGTGGAGGGAATAACAGTAAGTTTAAAGACCTCAGTTTTTGTGGGGGCTTCAGTCTAAACAGATTATTTTAGGTAGTCTGCAAAGAGGACGTTTATGTCAGTTTTTCACTGTGTTATTTATTAATTAATTATTTATTTATCTATTTTTTATAGACAGCAGAGTGGGAGAAGAGAAAAAATTCTGGTGGAAAGGTGTGCGGCTCTGCAGTACAACAAGCGGGAGCAACATCTTTTGTGTAAGTGTAGATACTTTCTTAGCCAATGATTAGTTTTGCTCCAACAGAAACATTTAGAACTCGTGTGTGAACCTGAATTTTAATTTAAATGTTCTCTCTTTGACAGCAAAATGCTCAAGACTTGCCCCAACTGCAGTGAAGCTGGCTAAAGTCATAGAGGCAGAGGGATGGACGGCCAATTATCCACGCTCAGAGGACGTCATCGCCAAGTGGAGGCCGCTCACCAGAGCACAGGCGGAGAGTGACCCGATCATCATCAGGGGGGTGACCAAGCAGAAATGGTCGGGTCTGGCTGTGAAGGACTTTGGGGAGCGGAAAAGTATGTACATATGTCTAATGAGCACATTAAAATCCATCAAAAAAGAAAATTATAATTACATCGTGGACAGCACATTAATGACTCTTCCTTCAACCTATTTTTCTTCCCACATGGCAGTGAGGAGGTCTGCATCGATGCGGAGACCTTCCCCTGTGAGTGCCACCCGTCTCTGGAAACCACAGGAGATGGATTACGCACTCCAGGAAGAACTACAATGTGCAGCCACTCCACTGCATGCTGAAGCTTCAGGAAGCAGACAGACACGTCCTGCTCTTTCAGGCCACCAAGAACATTGAAAAAGATGAGAAGGTCTGCTTCAACCACAAAATCAAGAAGAGATCCTTTTGTGGGAAGGAAGTGAAGTTGGAGTGGCTGGACGTCTGATTGTTTTACATACAAACAACCTCTTGTTCAACAAACTAACCACTGTACAGTAAATCTAAATTTACTTTGTGTTTCTGTGAATCAAAACTAATATAAACATTAGAATTTCAATGGAAACTCTGATTTTGTGTGTGTGTGTGTGTTAGAGAGAGATGGAGAGTTGGGGGAATGCCACACAAACACATGTAGCAATAGCAGTGACCCAACTCATTAACATGTCAATGTACTCTCTTGTTGTTCTAAACTATAGGCATTAGTTATTTCCCTGTTAATGTTATATGCCAGTTGACAAAGTATGGATAAAAACATGATAAAACTAATGTTAAACTAATTGTGAGAAGGATAGTATCACTTTGAAGTAAGACTTGTTTCTCATTCCAAACCCTAAAATAGTTCAAGGGCCCAGTGTAAATTTGTCACTTGAGCACTCACCAGCCCCTTTTCTTAACACTAGAAGTCCCAGGGAGCAGCCATTTGGATTTTCTACCTATAAAACCCGCCGGTCAGCCGATGGGCTGGAAGGCTTTAGACTAATATCCTTAATCAGCTGTGAACAGTTACTTTTGTTATGTAAACTATGTGGGGCCTATAAAACCCGCAGGACAGCCGATGGGCTGGAAGGCTTTAGACAAACAGTTGCTTTTGTTATGTAAACTATGTGGGGCCATGCTAAGCCACTTCAAGGAAACTTGTGTTTCACTTTGCCATCTTAGGGAGAAAACACACAAGGTTTTTTCTTTGTTGCTGAGATTTATTGATAAAAATAGTACAAAATAAAATAAAGAAACCAACCATTTGTACACATATTTACAAATAATATAAAAAGTTAGTGAGTACATTCCAGCAATCACTCACAATCCTGGCACTGCCATGGTATCTCTCGTCTGCATTTACCACATGTGTATCTGGAGCAGTGAACACATCGCACAGTGGCATGATTGTTCTTGCATTGGTGTTTGACCTGACACATGGCTCTTTTTCCAGGGCTAGGTGGGGAGGGTTGTGTCCAAGCAATTGTTCTTTTTGCCTTCGCACACATATGAGAGTTAGCCAACTTGCAAGCTCCACCAGGAAGTCCACCCGTCTTTCCTGCCTTCCGGTGCATGCTTGATACAGCACATGTGCATTCAGTGCTGCCATGTCAATCATGTTATAGAACACGGCAACTGGCCAGCGCCGTGTCCTGTGCGGACAGTGTACTTCCGCACCATCTGGTCCATCACATCCACGCCGCACTTTGTGGTGTTGTAAAGGGTGACAGTGTTTGGCTTCCTTTTGGTGGTATTTTCAGTCTGAATCACGCTGTGCATGCTGCTAAGAATGTAGACAGTCTTCTTCCGTTTGGGCGCATACGCTGTCAGCGTAGCAGGTTTGCTGACCAGCAGTCACGTAGTGATGGAACCTTGGTAAGCCCCCGCAAGATGACAATTGCAATAAATGCCATTAGTTCAGGAAGGGCCATGAACCAATGAACATGCTCAGTTTCCTGTGCATGTTGAATAGTCCAATCTTGAATGCTATGAAGCATGTCAAGAGTGATGAAACATCTGCAGTGTGAACAAATTCAAATTGTGAGCAATGGAAAAGTCAAATGATATCACAAATGCATGCATAGATACTAATCAAGCCCAAACACTTTTATATAGACCAAAGTCACAGCTAATAATACATAAAATGTGATTCCTGAAAACCCCCTTTACAACCAATGCTAGGGGTTTAATCAGGTTACAAATTGTGCCCCTGTGATGCGGTCTTACCCTAGTCTAACCCAAGAGACAATGTTTTGCCTGTGGAATCATCAGTTTATTTAATCCCTGTTCTCTCAACCTGCAGCAGTTTGCTCATGAGGAGTGGGCCAAAATACCTGCTGAGAGGTGCAGAAGTCTCATTGACAGTTACAGGAATCGTCTGATTGCAGTGATAGCCTCAAAAGGTTGTGCAACAAAATATTAAGTTAGGGGTACCAAAAATTTTGTCTAGGCCTGTTCCATGAGTTTATTTTTGAAAATAATTCCGTTGAAGCATGGTTGAAAAGCAATGTCTGACTTTCATTGGTTAACATTCATAGATTTTTTATTTATTATTACTTTTGTCAGAATAAAGTTTTTTCTGTGACCATTGTGAGTTTTTCCTTAATTGACTGAAGGGTACCAACAATTTTGTCCACGTGTGTAGATTTAGAGTCATGTTTTGTACAATTATAACATACTTTGTCACTTCATAACAGACTATCCTGGCTGTTTTCTTAAGACACACCTGGACACACCAAAACATTTTCAGAAATATCTGACTCATTTGGTAAAAGTAACTCTTGCAGCTGTGTATTAGGGTTCAACAATAAGCAACACCATTAAAACCAGGATACTTAGTACAATTAATTAAATCCATGTATTGAATCTGTGTCATTGTAGTGAGTTTTGGGGAATTGAAAGTCCTCCAAGATTTAATGGGCCAGTGTGAAAAAGTTAAAATAAAAGTCTATGTTCCTTTGAGAATATAAACCATCTGACTATACAGACAAATTCTGTATGAGCATCAGATAAAAACCCTAGACTTGGGTTCCAACAGTTATCTTTGATTTACAAGATATATTCCTATCCATAATTCAATCAATAGTTGTATTTCCTCTAGTTGAAAGTCACATCATGTCTGGTATCTGTGCTCAGTCTGCAGCTGTGAGCCTTCAGCATCTGGGCCATGTTTTCCGCTCCTGCTCCGTACAAAAACCAGCACTAGGCTGAGCTGAAGAGGGCTTCATTAAAGACAAAAAACTGCTTGAGAATCCAGATTTTCCAGCCGCCAAGCATCTCTGTTCTTCAGGAAACCACCTCCTGGTAGAGTGCAGTGGAAATGACCAGGGTGAGTAAAAAAACAGTTTAACTGACAAATCTCCACCAGAGGACAGCAAACACCTGTTATTTTATTTTTTGTATATTTATTAATTTAGCACTTAAAGGAGTTTTTTACCACAGTAAGACACAGAACAGAAAATAATGTTGGTTTTAAGAAAATTTTAAATAGTTTATTTAAAAAAGATTTTAACAATTTTTTGTCAAGGCTTTAGAGACTTTTCTGGTTGCAGTTCAGAATGACTCAAAGGCCAGTTGGTTTCTGACGACGACTTCACACTACAAAATAAAAACAGATTCACAAACTCATATTTTTCTGTTAAGGGATCGTGGATTAAAGCAGGCTTTGTGTAAACATCTGTACCTTGGCAATGCTGTCACTGTCTTTAGCTGGTGGTTTGACATTTGTCGCTAGTGGAGGCTGTAACCAGGGCCTTGACACCTTCCAGTGATAAAAAAAAGTCTGTTAGTACAAATGCACACATAAAATAAGTGAAATGAGTAAATTAATGGTCATACTTTTAAAAACATCTGTCAGTTCACTGAAGCTGGAGGGTGAGGCTGCAGGCGCTGCTTGGTGGTGGAAGCTGTTGATGGACTAAATTCTGGTTTGACATGGCAGAACAGACAAGATAGATGCTATGTTTTGGAGCCTGACGTTAGAGGCTGGAGCCCGATGTTAGAAGCTGGAGGTGATGTTAGAGCCTGGAGCCCGATGTTAGAGGCTGGAGCCCGATGTTAGAGACTGGAGCCTGACGTTAGAGGCTGGAGCCCGATGTTAGAGGATGGAGCCTGACGTTAGAGGCTGGAGCCCGATGTTAGAGGCTGGAGCCCGATGTTAGAGGCTGGAGCCCGATGTTAGAGGCTGGAGGTGCTGCTTGGTGGTAGAAGCTGCAGATGGACTGGACACTGAGGCAGGAGGAAGGTGGTATTTGATGCTGGCAGAACAGACAGGATGATGGTAAGGCGTCGCTCTGAGCATCGGAGGAGGGCTGGGGGCCCTCGCTCTGAGCAGCGGAGGAGGGCTGGGGGCAGCGGGTCAAGCCCAGGAACTCTGGGAGCTCTGCAGAGTTACTGCGTGGCTCAGGTTCAGGGCAGTGGACTGAAGGAAGCTGCTTGTTTGTAGTCACTTTAGGAAGAGGAGGAGTGGCAGGAGGAAGGTCAGGGGTGGGCTGTGGAGGCTGGTCGGGCAGGTGAGAGCCAAGGACCTGTTTAGGGGCAGCACCGAACCAGACACTTAGAGGTACGCCAATTAAAGTCTATATTTACAACCAGGTCTGATGAGCCTGATTTCTTCATCTACAACATATTCTGTAAATCTATTTTATGTTCTTCAGAAACTAACAACAACATGAACTTTTACATGATCTGCTTCCAGTAGACTCCTGGAGAGTCGCTTCCTCTTCCTGCAGTAGTCGTGCTCCTGCAGCTGAACGGGCAAGACACACTGCAACAAAACAATCATTACACTTTAGAATGAGACAGATTAAAATAAGAAATAAAAATACAATAATAAAATATTATGAGTTCACAAAGCACATGTTTTTGTGTTAGATTTGTAAATGAATTAACGGATTAGCCTACAATATACATCCTATGCATATTGTATGGTGAAATATGATATTATCAGTAGGCTAGGCTTTTTTTTTCCATAAGTCATTGACAGTCTGAGCTGGACAAAAGCTGATTGGTTGGATTAGTACATAACCTACACAGATAATAGGCTTCTGCAACGGCCCAATTTGGCCAGAATTGGACCTAATTGGTTAATTTAGCTTTGAAATCATTTAATATAACTAAACATAGCGTTTTTTCAAGGACGCTAATTAGAAAATGTAGTTAAAACCAACACATTTCAACAATTCTAAATACTTACATGCTCCATGCTAACTGTTGTTTTTATATATATATGTTTATATATATATATATATATATATATATATATATATATATATATATATATATATATATATACACAAAATGAATGAGCAAGTTTCACAAGCCATTTATTTTTACTGCCTACTTTTTTTTTCTTTTTCTTTTTTTTTCTCATCATTTATGTTGTAAAGATACAAACCCTTTTGGTCACACAGCCTCAAAGACAAAAAGTAAACTGTCTTTATGTTTTTAACGCTCGTTACACTTTTTGCTAAGAGAGAAAACACTGCTCATCTGTTTATCCTGGAGAGACAGACTTCCCACGATCAACCAGTTTATAAGCTGCAACAGTCATTCATTTGTACTTCTTAATTCCGTTATTAGCCTGCTCACAAAAGATGCATTTGTTTTTAAAAAAGTAAAATAAGACTGAAAACACTAGTTCTGCCTACTATAAGCCATGATGTTTAGTCATGTTTAAAGTAAAAAATAGTGAGTTTACAAATCTTTAGGTGTGTATTAATTGTTAATTGTTTTGTTAGGATGTTGGAGGAGATGCAAAAGAAGTACTTGGTGGTAGCAATAACACCTCCAGGCCTCCCTGCCCCCCCACTGCCCCTGGGTTTACAAGCTCTGGAGCAGCAAAGGCAACAAAGATTTTTTTGTTTTTTTTGTTCCAAAAACATTAAGTGACAAATAGACAAAATGTGTTTCTATATAAATACAATGAATAATATTTAAATATCAAAATTATGATGTTTTTTGAAAGAAATTCAGCAATATTAATCAAATCTGTAAAGTAAACTGGACTTAATGTGAGATAAAACACTTAATAATAATCTAGGGTATTCATTTAAATGAAGGTTGAATTCTGGTCTAAAATTTGACAGAAACAGGTTCCAATGTTTCTAAACAGTATACTGCACTCGGTAGGTCACCCTGAGTCTTAGGGCGTACTCACACTAGGCACGGTTGCCATGAACCGGGCCCGAGTACGATTGTCCCCCCTCCCCACTCCCCCTCTGGCCTGCACTCACATAGGGTTTCAGCATTCGTGCCGGAGCACGCTTACGTCATTATGGTGCGACGGTTTCAGGATAAACAGGAAGAGCGGCGCTCTCTGAACACAATGGAGTCCATCGCTCTGTTTTATTTGTGGATAATTTTGTGTCGTTTGGTACACGGTGGTCCACAGCCCTCTCACAGCATGTTGTTAAACAGATTTGTCGCCTTAGTGGCGCGAAAATTTTCACGTAATCGTGCTGCTCGTATGAGGAGGTTTGCAAGGTACCAGCTGAAGTGCAGCAAGGACTTTGCAGCTTTGATTACGGACTACAGTTCCCGTACATCAACATGGTAAGAATTAATATAATGAAATGTCATTGAATACAATTGAAAAGTGTATTGTGAAATTTGAAATACAATATGTGTATAATGTTTTTTTTTGTAATTACGACAGTAGCGTTCTAAAGGTAATAATCATGTAACTTAATATAATTTGCTGGTTAATATTAGCTACATTCTTGTATTAAGACACCCGTATTCAACGGGACACATAACTGTTATGTATGCACTGGAGTAGTAGTTTGTTGTTTATTTAATTTCACTTCAAAGTGCTGTAAGGTAATTGTGTATGCATAAACTATATACAGTTAACAATATTTTTCCATTCTGCTGCAGGACCATATGGATTCGGCAGAGATCTGCTGTGTGGTGGCAGCATGTTCTCAGCAGCTGGACAGACTGTGAGTGGAAGGCTAATTTCAGAATGAGAAGGACATCATTCTTGCAGTTGTGCAACAGCCTGCAGCCGCACCTTCAAAGACAGACCACTTCATTCAGAAAACCAGTGCCCGTGGACCAACGTGTTGCAATATGCATATGGAGACTGGCCACAAATGTAGAGTTCAGAACCATCTCCCATTTATTTGGGATTGGTCAGTCAACTGCTGTTAGCATTACCAACCATGTAGCCTCTGCAATTGTGAAAAATTTGCTTTCCCTTTTCACATAACACAACCATGTGCAGTGGTGAAACAAAATAGGCTACCTTGTGTGTGTGGTGTATAATTTATGGAAGTGTGTGGTATATATTGTAGAGGTTCGAGGTCGAATTATAAAGTGTAGAGGTTTGAGGTAGTGTTAGGTTAAAGTGCATAGTAAATATATGCTACGGTATATTAAACAACTTCTGAAAGCAAATAAGAGTATTAACAACAACAACAGCCTCATCCTGGCTTCAAATACCCGCACAGAAGACGTTAGATTCATGAGTTTGTTTGGACAAGACCTCAGTCCCATATGCCAGAGAGAAACCTGCCCTGGTGCATAGACACTGCAAGACTGGGTGTTACATGATGAAATGTTATGATTAAAATACATTTTTCATTTACATTTTCACTTCACTTTTTCTCCAACACATAATAGCAAAGAATAATCATGAACTGAATTGTCAACTTTGTCAATTCTTTTAACATGCCAAGGGGAATGAATGTATTGTAATGACTAAGGAATGAATGTATTGTAATGACTTTACTGTAGCCCAATGATAAAGATGTAATATGTTGTCATTAAAGTACACTTTTAAACCGAGGAGAACAGGCACAGATGATTTACACTTTGGAAGCAAAAGTTAAATTTACAACTTAGGTAAAGCCTAAATCAAGTCTAAGTGCATTACCACATTGCAACATGCATAAAATGAACGGTCTGCAGACTAGCATTTAGAGAAAATAACAGGTATGTACATTAAGAATCCAAAGAGTGACATTTCCCCTGTCGTGAAAAACACTAGTATTGCCAGAATCAAAAGAGAGTGTAGACTTGAGTTTTCCACACCAGACTAGTGTAAATGTCAGCACAGCTATAAATAATCCACTCAAGTACAGATTCAAGTTGTTTTGGAGCGTCGCAAAACCGTGACGTCACGCGTCTTGTTCCATGCTCCAGCACGGTTGGCGCTCACACTACATGCGAACCGCGCCCGAGCCCAACTAACCATGCTCTGGCCCACCTCTTCCAAGCGGGCCAGGGGGCGGCTAATCGAGCCGCGCCCAGGCACGGTTCGGAGCACTCACACTAGTCAAACGAACCGCGCTTTGGTGGTCAAACGCGCTCGGGCACGGTTCAAACTGGCTAGTGTGAGTAGGCCCTTACAGAGATCAGAGATCTTGACCCAACAGACGGACTAGAATCCAACCAAATTGTCCCAAAAATCCTAAGTTTTAGACTTGAATCCAACCTTTATTTTAAATACAGTGCTTGGCTTAGGAAACTTACAGCACAGTCAAACACACTCAGAACCTACGGACGAAGACAAGAGCCCATGTTTGGTGGCCCTAGCACTTTTAAGGACTGAGATATGGAGATCCCACTTTAGATTTATTTAATGTAACAAAATAGTGGGTTCATGGACAGTGGAAGTTTGCAATGGGACTTAGTGCTAAAGACTCAGGGTGACCTACCGAGTGCAGTCATATATATGAAGCGGACAAATAGTGGGTTTGTGGCTTAGTGGTCAACAGTGGTCAGCTGGTGAAGGAATCACACTGTGTCCACCGCCTTGCTTATAGAATGGTGTCAGAGGTCCATTGAAATAAGCCTGACCCAGCCCCCGGCCCCCGGCTGGGTCAGGGCCCCAAACGAGTTTCCGCGCGTACCAGCGGTCCCGGGCTGTCGGATTTGGCGAGCCGCGCCACAGACCCACTACCTATGGGCCGAATGGACACTTTTTGGACTTTTTGGAGGACATGCGAAGGACCTTGTGAGAAGTTGCCAGCATACTGACCAGGAAAGAGACTACAACAGAGCAAGAGCTTTGTTAAAGGAACATTATGGCAACGAGCAGAAGGTGGCATCTGCCTATATGGAAAGAGCTCTGTCATGGTCACAAATAAAAGCAGAAGATGTAAAGGCCCTACAGGAAATTAGTCTGTTTCTCCGTGGCTGCTGCAATGCTATGGAGGACGTGCAGTACCTGCATGACCTGGACACACCTACCAACATGGCGGAAATCATAAAGAAACTGCCATATAAAATGAGAGATTGGTGGAGAAGCAATGCCTGTGACCTACAGGAGAAAGATAAACGGAGAGCAAAGTTTATGGACATCACAAACTTTGTTGAAAAACAAGTAAAAATCCTTACTGACCCTGTGTTTAGCAACATACAGGACACCAGTACACAGGAGAAATATTCAAACTGAGGAAAATCTAAGAAAATGGCCACACCTCAGATTGACGCCGGGATTGAGCTCCTCATAGGGACTAATGTTAGCAGGGCGTTGGAGCCACTGGAGGTCATTCGTAGCAGGAATGATGGACCGTACGCTATAAGGACTGCGCTGGGTTGACGGTCAATGGACCACTAACAGGAAACAGTGGGCAGTTCATTGATTGTACCTCAGTTACACTAAACAGGGTATCCATTATAAATCTGGATGAGCTGTTGCAACAACAGTTTAAGAATGATTTCCCTGAGCAAGCCATGGAACCGCTGGAAGTCATCCACGGTGAGAGCAATGGACTCGCAATAAGGACAATGCTGGGCTGGATGGTAAACGGACCACTGATAGGAAATGGTGGGGAGGCCGTCTGCTGTGAGCATGCAGTAACTGTGAACAGAGTGTCCATTGTGAACTTGAAGGAACTGTGGCAACTGTTAAGGACCAGTTAAGGACCTGGTGGATGGAGGACGCATCCCATGTGACGCTAACCATCAGGCGAGTGTAACTCTCCTGGCATTGTCCCAAAGTTGTCAACACTTTAACTGTACACCACACCTCATTCATTGTTATACTGGTTATATTTCTGCTAGAGTTTAGTACTAGATTTGATGTCGTTTTGTGAACAGGGCACTTCTGTTTGGGCTAGCTAACATGCTAGCGGGTTTTGAATTAGCGCTGAGCATACCTTGATTGTTGTGTTTGTTACTGTTTTCTTATTGGTGGTTAGTTTTGTTGTGTGTACAGACTTTTCCCTGTAACTTGTGGTTAGTACTGCTGACACACACACACACACACACACACACACACACACACACACACACACACATACATACACACATACACACATACACACACACACACAAACGTTTCTTGGGACAAATTTTGAAAATTTTAAAATTTTGCGCAAATCAGACTGGGCACAGGGCTGTGGGGACACTGGGTTCCAGTGGTGCTAGAGCTACAAAAAACATATCAAAAATCATGAAAAAAATCAACGAACCTATACACAACTTAAAATTATTTTTTTTCTTAGCACAACTGAGATATAAAAAAAGGCTTTTTTTTCAGACTTTCTGGTGGTTTGTAAAGACTTTTCTGTAACAGAGTCTATAAGGACAGTGTGGTGTACAAGGACAATGATGTCATCATACACACACACACCAAGTATAACCTGCTTTGAGAGGACACATGGTGTGTAAGGCCAGTTCACCATACACACACCAAATATAACCTGCTTTGAGAGGACACATGGTGTGTAAGGCCAGTTCACCATACACACACCAAATATAACCTGCTTTGAGAGGGCACATGGTGTGTAGGGGCAGTTCACCATACACACACACACACCATATGTGTGGTCGGAAATGGGCGGAGTTGAGTAGACGGTGAGGACGCTGAGCTCTGACAATTAGTTTAAATATTGTGAGGTGTGGTGCTTAATTTACGGCAAGAGTGACCAAAATATAAGTTTGCCACCAATAAAAAACTCTATGTGGTGTTATGCCTCCTAAGAAGTCTAAAGGACAGCCGAAACAAGGTGAAGAAGCGTCTTTGCAAGTGGGAGCAAGTAACATGGCTGGTGAGGAGTGTAACGTGCTGGAGCTTCCAGCCCTCATACGTAATATAATGCGAGAGGAGTTGAATGTGGTGGTGGATAAACTAAATAACCTCGCGAAAGATATATCTTTATGCACACAACGGCTTGGTGAAGTTGATGTGACGATGTCGAACTTGGATTCACGTGTGACAAAGCTGGAAACTGTGTGTGATGGACTTATTCAGACCAACGAGGAGTTGAAAAGTAAAGCTGAGCGACTTGAAATGAACAGTCGCAAATACAACGTGCGTGTATTTGGACTGACGAATGACATCGAAAAAGGGAATCCAACCAGCTACATGTCGGCTTTGTTTGAGGATTTATTCCAAGAGAAACTACGGGGGGAGCCACATGTGGAGATGGCCCGCAGGGTTGGACCGGTTGGGAAAGGTGCAGCTCGAGTGATGATGGTACGTTTTCACAAACTCACTACGAGAGAAGAGATCATAAAAATCTCTAAGAAAGAGGAGTGCTACAAGTGAGGGATGAAGTTAAGGATTTTTCCAGATCTCACTACAGAAATGGCAAAAAAACGTGCAGGATATCATGAAATAAGGAGTAAATTGAAGGACGAAGGGGTGAGACATGGTATAATTCATCCAGCGACGTTGATAATAACATTTAAAGGAGAGACTAAGAAGTTCACAGAACGCAGTGCAGCAGAAGTGTATGTAAAGACTATAATTGATACTGGATTGAATGTTAAGGATTAGATCGGATAAACAATGGTCATGTGATAACCTATGGTGATAACAGATAAAATGGACTATAAGTTACAACACTGAATTTAAGAGTTTTCTGTTAAGCTAATTATGATGTGGGCAAGGTAAATAGAAGATGAATTTTGGAAAAGCCTGATATTAGAAGTTCTTGTTCTTGAATTTAAGACCACATAGCTAACATTTAGTTTAAGAAAATGAGAAATTTGTCATGAGCAAGCGTTGCTCTACTGATGTATCTTGTTTATTTCATTACAATGCTGAAGATATTTGTGTGTGTGTGTATGTGTGTGATGTGTGAGTGTTTGGATGTCATATTTACATTAATGAGAGCTCAATGTAATACTAAAGGTATGCGTATTGATGGACAAACTTGTGTTAGATGGCTGAAAAATATTTTTTGGTGCAAAAAGGGATGTTTGAAATAGTTCATTTGAATATCTGTAGTTTAAGGAATAAAATAAATGATATCTCAGAAATATTACAGAATTATAATTTCCACATATTGGCCCTTTCAGAAACACACTTAGATTCAACTATTAATAGTTCTGTATTGAATATAGATGGCTATAATTTATATAGGCAGGACAGAAATTTGTATGGAGGAGGAGTAGCTTGTTATGTGAAAAATAATATTCCAGTCAAAGTTAGAAGAGATCTTAATATACCAGGAGTTGAAGTGATATGGTTACAGTTACAATTACCTTATGTAAAGCCTGTTCTTATTGGATGCTGTTATAGACCACCAAATGCTACTATAATGTATCTGGATCAAATATGTGAACTGTTGGATAAAGCATGTGAAATGGGAGATGAAATCTACTTTGTAGGAGATTTTAATATAGATTGGAAGTCTACGAATTGTACATCAAAGAGTAAACTACTTTCTTTAGCTAATACTTGTATTCTGTCTCAAATAGTTAAGGATTATGCACGAGTACATTTGAAAGCTGATGGCACATATTCAGCAACTCTTATTGATTTAATTTTTACAAATGTAAAAGATTTATGTTCGGAGGCAGTCTCTATTCCAGTAGGTTGCAGTGACCATAATTTAATAGCTGTGAATAGAATTACAAAAGTATCTAAATCTGGTCAAAATTTTATTCATAAAAGGACATATAAAAAGTTTAAAGAGAATGATTTCATAGACGAAATGAGGAGTGTAGATTGGTTGGAGGTTACACAGCAGCAGAATCCTGCTAGAGCTGTGGCCATTTTTGATAACTTGATAAATAGAGTAATAGACAAACATGCTCCTCTAAGGAAACAAACTGTAAGAAATGTCTCAACTCCATGGCTGGATCAAGGGCTCAAAGAACATATGAGGCACAGGAATCAAGCAAAAGAAGAAGCTATTAAACAGAATGATGTGGTTCAGTGGAATAAGTATCGTAAACTTAGAAATCAGGTGACTAAAATGAACAAACTTAAAAAACAAATATAGTATCAAAATGAATTAAGAGAAGCTGGAATGGACAGTGCAAAGATATGGAAAACACTTAATGAATTATCGGGAAGGAAAACAAAACGTAATACAACATTACTAGATGCTGATGGGATTTGTCTTACTAGACCAAAAGAGATTGCTAGTTATTTGAGCCATTTTTTTAAGCATAAAATAAAATAAAAAAATAGACAAACCATGGATTTGGGACAAGATGAAAATATCTCATATGATCTAATATCAAATAGGATTATGAAAACAAAAGATTGCACATTTAAATTTAACACTGTAACAGAGGATAATGTGAAGAAAATATTAAAAGCAAGTAAAGATAAACCCTGTGGAATAGATCACTTAGATGTTAAATTGTTGAAGATGGTGGTAGATGTCATTGCTTTGCCCATTTCTCATATAATTAATTTGAGTTTAACAGCAGGTGTTTTTCCCTCACAATGGAAAAAAGCAAAAATTTTACCTTTAATAAAAATAATAAAGAACAGTTTTCAGGTCAGAATAGCAGACCAATAAGTTTATTACCGCAGTAAGTAAAGTGATGGAAAAGTTGTGTATGATCAAATACAAGTGTATTTGGAAGTAAATGGGTTAAACACAAGGTATCAGCATGCTCATAAAATGGGTCATTCCACAACAACAGCACTTACTCAGTTAACTGACTATTGGCTACAGGAAATTGATAATAAGAATTTAGTGGGCACAGTATTTTTAGATTTAAGTGCAGCCTTTGATGTTCTAGACCATAATATTTTATTAAAAAAGTTAGTTTGTTATGGATTTGAACCTACTGCTGTTAGATGGATTGAAAGCTATCTTAGAAAACGTGAGTACACAGTTTACTTTAATAGTTGTTTAGGACCCCTTTATTTTCCATTTTCACAAATGATTTTCCACTTGTAATTAAAATGCAACCATGGATAATGTATGCAGATGACACAACATTGTGTCAATCAGCAAGAGATATAGATCAACTGAATATTATGTTAAATATGGAGTTAGATTTGGTTAGATTACTGACAATAAATTACTGATTAATGCAGGTAAAACAAAATGTATGATACTGGGGTCAAAATATTTTCTTAAGCCATCATTAACATTGCACTTAGATATAGGAGGAAATGTGATTCAGCAAGTAGAAGAAATTCATCTAATGGGTGTAATTGTGGATGGCTCATTGTCTTGGAATAGCCAAATAAATAAAATATTGCAAAAAATGGGTCGTAGTATGGGAATAATCAGATATTGTAAGAAATTTATTCCCAAATGGCTGACCAAACGATTAGCCCAATCTTAGTATTAGCTCATTTAGACTACGCGTCGGTTGTTTGGTCAAATACCAATGAAAATAATTTATACAAATTGCAAGTTGCACAGAATAAAGTGGCACGTATCGTTCTGGGTTGTCCATATACAACTAATATAATCACAATGCACAATAATTTGGCATGGTTAACTGTAAAATATAGATTGAAATATTGTCTTTTATCATTTATTCATAATATCATTGAAAGAAAAACTCCTGAAATAATTTACAAAAAATTGACATTTTTTGCTGATCAACATAATTACTGCACAAGACAAACCACTGGAATGCGATGTGTTCTGCCTCAAGTCAGAACTAATCAGTTGCAGAGAACAGTTTTTTATCGGGCCATGGTTGCATGGAATGGATTACCAGGATTTTTGTTGTTGGAAAATAATAGAAATTGTTTTCAAAAGAAATTAAAATTGTTTCTGTTCTCACAAGAGTTATGATTCTGGAAGAGTATGGTAATATGGAAAGATGTTTTATAGTTTATATTGAGAGCTATTTATTATATGTTCAAATGTATAGCATTTTTTGTTTGTTTGTTTATTTATTTAATTGCATTGGGTTACTGTAGATGATGTCCAGTTTGAGGATGGGTGTGAGTGTGTGTGTGTGTGTGTGTGTATGTGTGTGAATAATGTATAAAATGGTGAATTATGTAAATTGTGATGTAATTAAGAGGAGACCCCAGGAAGAATAGCAACTGAGATATCAGGCGCTAATGGGGATCTTAATAAATGAAATGAAATGAAATATATAACCTGCTTTGAGAGGACACATGGTGTGTAAGGCCAGTTCACCATACACACACCATATATAACCTGCTTTGAGAGGACACATGGTGTGTAAGGCCAGTTCACCATACACACACACCAAGTATAACCTGCTTTGAGAGGACACATGGTGTGTAAGGCCAGTTCAACATACACACACACCAAGTATAACCTGCTTTGAGAGGACACATGGTGTGTAAAGCCAGTTCACCATACACACACACACACACGCCAAGTATAACCTGCTTTGAGAGGACACATGGTGTGTAAGGCCAGTTCACCATACACACACACACACCAAATATAACCTGCTTTGAGAGGACACATGGTGTGTAAGGCCAGTTCACCATACACACACCAAATATAACCTGCTTTGAGAGGACACATGGTGTGTAAGGCCAGTTCACCATACACACACACACACCATATATAACCTGCTTTGAGAGGACACATGGTGTGTAAGGCCAGTTCACCATACACACACCAAATATAACCTGCTTTGAGAGGACACATGGTGTGTAAGGCCAGTTCACCATACTTACACTCCAAATATAACCTGCTTTGAGAGGACACATGGTGTGTAAGGCCAGTTCACCATACACACACCAAATATAACCTGCTTTGAGAGGACACATGGTGTGTAAGGTCAGTTCACCATACACACACTCCAAGTATAACCTGCTTTGAGAGGACACATGGTGTGTAAGGCCAGTTCACCATACACACTCCAAATATAACCTGCTTTGAGAGGACACATGGTGTGTAAGGCCAGTTCACCATACACACACACCAAGTATAACCTGCTTTGAGAGGACACATGGTGTGTAAGGCCAGTTCACCATACACACACCAAATATAACCTGCTTTGAGAGGACACATGGTGTGTAAGGCCAGTTCACCATACACACAAATATAACCTGCTTTGAGAGGACACATGGTGTGTAAGGCCAGTTCACCATACACACACACCAAGTATAACCTGCTTTGAGAGGACACATGGTGTGTAAGGCCAGTTCACCATACTTACACTCCAAATATAACCTGCTTTGAGAGGACACATGGTGTGTAAGGCCAGTTCACCATACACACACACAAAGTATAACCTGCTTCGAGAGGACACATGGTGTGTAAGGCCAGTTCACCATACACACACACAAAGTATAACCTGCTTTGAGAGGACACATGGTGTGTAAGGCCAGTTCACCATACACACACCAAGTATAACCTGCTTTGAGAGGACACATGGTGTGTAAGGCCAGTTCACCATACTTACACTCCAAATATAACCTGCTTTGAGAGGACACATGGTGTGTAAGGCCAGTTCACCATACACACACACCAAGTATAACCTGCTTTGAGAGGACACATGGTGTGTAAGGCCAGTTCACCATACTTACACTCCAAATATAACCTGCTTTGAGAGGACACATGGTGTGTAAGGCCAGTTCAACATACACACACACACACACACACACACACACACACACACACACACACACACACACACACACACCAAGTATAACCTGCTTTGAGAGGACACATGGATTGTAAGACCAAAGTGACTGAGGCACACCATTATATTAATATGGAATATATTAGGAAGTCATTTTTGTTTTCTCTTTTGACTTCTGTTGTGCATTACAATTTGGCACATAAGTTGTAAATAACTCATTGGGATACGTTGCAGATAATGTACATAGGAGGACAATCACTTCATTCTACACTTCTTCCTCTAGAAAACATCAGCACCTACATTTAAATTCTGTCAAGCTACACAAGTGTACAGAAAACACCACGGCTCTTATCTGATGGGGTCTACCTACAGGTTGGCCAAGAGTCATTAAATCAACTAGGAGCATATCAGAAACAGTTATTGCATCCACTAGACGAACCAGCACATATCATTGCTCTCTAGTATTAATGAAGTTTTTCCGTGTCCTGAACCAACTGCTAACCTGCAATCATGTTTCAC
This sequence comes from Perccottus glenii, assembly GCA_024416835.2. Lineage (NCBI taxonomy): Eukaryota > Metazoa > Chordata > Actinopteri > Gobiiformes > Odontobutidae > Perccottus > Perccottus glenii. Next base: position 33,677,419 of record CM044555.2, on the reverse strand, counting down.
ATCCACACTGTTTAACTGTTCAAGTTTAATCACTTCGCTCACTTTCTGATCAAACACAATAAATTTAGCTGGCCCATAGCCCATAAAATCTACCTTTAGAAGTGACCTGGACTTTTAACATCAACAACATGCATAAAGGATAACTAACTACACTTGATCCATTCCAACCCACTCTTAAAAATATTTATCTACTTTGGGATAGTCACAAATTACTCAAAGTGAGGGCATGTCCATACTTAATGTCTTGATTGACATTGTCAAAGTTTAAAAGAAAATGCACTCACCCACTCCTTCAACCAGTTCTTTTGTGGAGCATAGGTTTATATTCTTAATACAATGTAACAACCTCAATTCTCTCAGACAAACTAATCACATTACAGTTCTGTAAGGACCACTATCGTCAAAGATGATTGATTGACTATTAGAATATTAGGCGGCAGTGGAAGCGGAGTTGATGAAAGGCGTCAACTGTATAAAGCTATCCCTGCCATTGGCATTAGGCAGGAACAGATTAGAGTCTTTGAAAACTGTCGCTAGACCACTGGAAAAAGGGTCTCGGGAGTCGTTCCTCTGGCTTAAAGCGTCTGTTAGTTCAAGCGGAGTTCTTGGTCTTTCACAAGAACTACCAAAATGTCTTCCTTCTCGTGCGAGTGACGTCACAAGAGTGTCTTACAAAAATAGGCAATGTGTAGCTTTAAAAAGAAAAATCACGTTGTATGGAGGGTGCAACGGGTCTAGAAAAATTTAAAAGTAAGTTAATAGTTAAAGAGGGTCCGAGGCGGACAAGAGGAGTTGCGCGAAAATAATCAAGAAGCCGATAGACACAAAAAGAGAAGAGGCTTAAGAGAATAAGAAACCTAAGAGGGTAAGATTCAGGTTTCCGGTGTGCGCACGCGTTTTGTCCACGGCTTGAGGAGGCGTGTTTTGAGCTGGCCTGGGGCGTGTTTGGCACGGCCTGGGGGAAGTTTATTCCGACTAAATTTTAATTCAAATAATCCTTTTACCTTCCACAAAGTAACATTGAATTCTTAGTTTTTCACAATCACAAGCATACACATACATTGGTACTGCAGATTCATACCGATAGAATGCATCTTTACGCATGCTGCAACACACATAAATTCATTCAACAATTTTATTAACTGTAAACTTGTGAGACTGATGGAAGGAGGGTCGATTCTTCTCGTTATGACTCTGGATCCTGTGGGGAGCATTACCATATACTTATATACACACTTTTAACGGTGTAAACACAATAACACAATGTCCTTTGAAAACCCTTCCGTCTAAAAGGAAGTCTTAAAAGTTTAAGTCATTGGTTTGATGAGAGACTTAGCGGCATCCATACCGTCACTAGAGGGCAGTATGGTATCATCCCAGAAGTCTCAAGTCTTTTACACTTCAATAGCATTCCTGTAAGGTGTTCATAGCCAAACCGTAATTCAAAGGATTACATCCAGTCAGGTGGAGACGAAAAGTCTGGTTTGGTCAGAGATAACACCTTAATCTCCTTTGAGATGGAGCAGGGCAAAGTCGTTAATTAGGGTTATTCCTGAGTTTTCCTGTCCTTAAGAAAACAACCGGCCAGCTGTTCCACATTAACAGGGGGGTGTTAAGATCCTTTTCTTTTAGTAGAGCAAACACTTTCTGAGAGTCTGAAAAAGGGGTTTTACAGCATAAATTGTCAGTCCGTGACTATGAGAGGCCGCCTGAGACGAAACCCATTGAAACACTTGCAATACACATTGAAACACTTGCGTGTACATGTGAAACAGTTGCAATACACATTGAAACAGTTGCAATACACATTGAAACACTTGCAATAGTCACCATGGTGACTTCAAGCCCGGCAAAAATTTATGTATTTGAAGTCCCCGAAAAAAAAATATGAAAAAATGACTCAGTGGCGACCCCTAGAAAAGTCAAAATAATTGGTTCTATGGAAAATGAAAGTTAATTTTTCCAATGTAGAAATACAAAACTTGGTACATCCATAGGACACCTTAGGGCAAACAGAAAAGTTTATTGGTATTTGTAGTAAAACTGTGTTAATGTAAATGGTTCTCTGCCAGTCACCATGGTGACTATACTTACATAAAACTATTAGCCTACTACTATAGTTAATTTTTGTGAAGTTGCATCAGTCTGCCAAGGAAAACAACAATATAAAAAACATACCTAATTAATATGTTGAGCAGCCGGCTAGCTCTGTGGTACAGGTAAGGCCTGACACAGGAGGAGCAGCGCTGACGATATTGCAGACACCGCCCCTACACACACCTGAGCCCCGTGGAGCGGAGCGGCAGCCGGATCAGCTGTTGGCTCAGCGCCAGGAACTATCGGAGTATCAGTGTCACACTCAGGAGCGCAATATAGAACTTTGCAGCTTACGTACAACCGACCGTAGTACGACCGGTGAGTCACCCCGTTTAACAAATCCACACGCGGATGACCGGCCCACACTAATTACGGCCTCTAATCGCACAGTCTCTGCGGAGTTGAATGTCTTTCCTCTTCGGTCGGTAAACAGCGCGGCGGCTAATGCTAACAATAAGGAACACGGGCAACACGCAATAAAAAAACAAAAGCAACTACTCTTTTTTCAAACTGTTAATCATGCCCGTGTGCTCTGGGACATTAAGAGAAAGCCTAAAGGAATATTAGGTGGACAATTAAACATCCGTAGTCTAATCTCTAAAAGAGATCAGATTTCTGCACTTCTCATGGATTCCAATTTAGACTACCTATGTCTGACCGAAACGTGGCTTCATAATAACGTGCCAACTAACATGATCAACATTGCTGGATATCAATGCTTTAGAAATGACAGAATTTCAGGCAAGGGTGGAGGTGTTCTGATTTACATCAATGACAAATTTAAGTGTCATTTGGTCGAGTTGAAGACCTGAATGTAATTTTGTCAAACTCAATGAATTTCAGTATTGTGGTCCTCTATAATCCACCGTCGCACAGTTCTTCTTTTTATGAAGAATTGTGTCTTGTAGCTAAACAACTTAATGTGTATAGAGAAACTATATGGTATGGTGATTTTAATATTAACTGGTCAGACAAAAAGTGTAAACAAAAACTAAAAACAATAATGACAAAATATAGCTATAAACAAATGATTGAAGGACCCACTAGGATAACGCGACAAACTAAGACCCTTATTGACATGGCATTCACCAACAAGCCAGAACGTATAACGAGGACCTACAATTTAATAACAGGACTCTCTGACCACAATATGACCTTGACAGTTAGAAAATTAACTAAAAAGAGACTACAGTATTTTGGAAAGTCTACTGGTAATGATGGTAATATAAGATGGCGGCAGATGGCGGCAGTAGCTCAGTGGGTAGAGCGGTCGTCTTTCAACCGGAAGGTAGGCGGTTCGATTCCCGCTCTCCCCACAGTTCATACTGTCGTTGTGTCCTTGGGCAAGACACTTAACCCTCCTTGCCTCCAGTGACTGTAACACTGGTAATTACATTAGAACAATGGAAGTCGCTTTGGATAAAAGCGTCAGCTAAATGAATAAATGTAAATGTAAGATTGATAATTCCCAAATCTAAAACACAAGAGTTTGAAAGAGAGTTAAACAATTGGAACTGGGAGCAGATTATGGCCCTTGATGATGTGGAAAAGTGCTGTAACACTGTGACTGCAGCTATCACTGGATTAATAGAAAAGTATACAGTGCAAAAAACGAGTAAACAAAAAAAAAGCACTATACCATGGATAAATAGTGAAATTAGAAAACTTATGAAGCAGAGAGACACAGCGCTCAAAAAATCATTACTTACAAAACTTAATACTGATCTTTTAACGTATAAAAGTCTAAGAAATAAGGTTGTGCTGGAACTACGTAAAGCAAAAGCCTCATACTACACTGAGTTAATAGGCAATACAAGAGGCAACAATAATTCCCTTTGGAAACATTTAAATAAATTGACTAATAAAACTTACAAACACAATAGGATTAGAGAACTTACTATAAATGGCAAAAGTATTAATGATGGTGCTAGTATGGCAAATGAATTTAATTGTTATTTTGTACAGTCTGTTGAAGAATTATCAAAAGATATTGAAGCTACAGAACACATTGATGATCCTGTACAAACAGCATCTACAGATCCCTTCTGCATTAAAGAGGTGGAGGAGACTAAAGTCTCAGAAATAATTAATAAATTGTCAAATTCTAAATCAAATGACATTTACGGCATAAATAGCTGCTTTCTGAAAAAATACAGCACTACGTTAGTTAAACCACTGACGTATCTTGTTAATCTCTCTATAAGATCCTGGACATTTCCCTCAGGTTGGAAAAAAGCAGTCATTGTCCCAATATTTAAAACAGGAAGCCCGGATCTCATGTGTAATTATCGGCCAATATCAATTCTACCCATATTTTCTAAAATAATCGAGAAAGTGGTTGCAGCACAATTGAGTGACCACCTTGAAGTCGGACAGCTCCTCCACCCACAGCAGTTTGGCTTTAGATCTGGTTATTCTACAGAAATTGCAAATTGTTGTTTTATTGAAAATGTGAAAAATCCTTGGATAGGGGTGAGGTGGTGTATTTCGATCTTAAAAAAGCATTTGAAACGATTAATAACAACATACTCCTGTCTAAACTATCATTATTTAACATTTCCCCTGAGACAGTACATTGGTTCACATCATACCTTCAGTCTAGAGTCCAATGTGTGAGAGTTGCCCAGGACAAATCCTCATTCCTGAACATAAAGATGGGCATACCACAGGGCTCAATATTGGGACCCTTGCTGTTCAGTCTCTTTATAAATGATGTAATTATATATATATTTTTTTGATGGATTTTAATGTGCTCATAAGACATTTGTACATACCTTTATGCTCCCCAAAGTCCTTCACAGCCAGACCATTTCTGCTTGGTCACCCACCTGATGATGGTCGGGTCACTCTGCGCCTGTGCTCTGGTGAGCGGCCTCCACTTTACGATGACGTCCTCTGAGCGTGGATAATTTGCCGTCCATCCCTCTGCCTCTATGACGTTAGCCACCTTAACTGCAGTTGGGGCAAGTCTTGAGCATTTTGCTGTCAAAGAGAGAACATTTAAATTAAAATTCAGGTTCACATACAAGTTATAAATGTTTCTGTTGGAGCAAAACTAATCATTGGCTAAGAAAGTATCTACACTTACACAAAAGATGTTGCTCCCGCTTGTTGTACTGCAGAGCCCTCCACTTGTCATAAAACACTCGGTCGGCAGGGAACCCAGGGTTTGCTCTCTTGGTTTTGTTGGGTGGCTGGCCAGTGATTCCTACAGGGAAGGCCAGTAGGAAAGCGTCAAAGTCCGGTGTTGGGCTGCTAACCTCTTCTTCCACTCGCCGTCTCTCCCAAACTTGAATTATAAAATTTTCTTTGAGGCTGATCCATTTAATAAATGCACAAATACGTTATTAAGAGAATGCTAATCCTTTTACTTTTTGGTCTTATGGACTGCAGTTAATACTTACTGTTGTTGCAGACGAGCGAGGTCATTGGTTGCACTTCTAATCTTGGTGCCGGCAGCGACAAAACAACCTGTTAGAATTGTCTACATCTGGCCAGAAGGATTCAGGGCGGATCCATGTGTAGTATGCGACCAGCATCTGCAGAGACAAAAAAATATATATATACATCTGATAATATCTGTTGGTTAATTGCTGGTGACACTGTATTTCATGGTAAGGCAATTTAGCCTGTACAAAGTGTACTTACTGCTGCCTCCTCCGTTGTGAGGGCAAACGCGGCGATCTGCATTGTCGCAGTCTTGTGTTCGCTTATTGCAACGCACACCTTTCCACCAGAATTTTTTCTCTTCTCCCACTCTGCTGTCTATAAAAAAATAGATAAATTAATTAATTAATTAATAAATAACACCGTGAAAAACTGACATAAACGTCCTCTTTGCAGACTACCTAAAATAATCTGTTTAGACTGAAGCCCCCACAAAAACTGAGGTCTTAAAACTTACTGTTATTCCCTCCACCGCTCCTGGTCTCTGGAAGTGACCGATGATCAGGATTGCTTCACAGTAATACCGGAACATGGTCTTCTCCTCTGAAGCCACGTGTTCACCTTCCAGCAGCCTCCCATAAATGGACAGCATGTCTTTCTTGGCCTTCCGGAGGACGGCCTGGCACTCCTGAAGGCTCTTCTCACCCTCTATGAACCGTTCATACCTAAAATGACATACAAGACCACAATAAAGTGGAGAATTACATTAACATTGAATAAATCTAAAGTGGGATTGCTATATCTCGGCCATCTTAAGGGTTAGGGCCACCAAACCTGGGCTCATGTATTCATCCTCGGGCCCTCTAACGGGGTGCCGAGTTTCAAAAAGATTGGATAAACTACAGAGGTGACATAGATGATGACATTACCTGTTCCTTGGGGGCCCTCTTGTCATTATATACATTGTATTAGCCTATGATTATAGCTGATGGACTTACTTTTTATATGTATTTATGTGTTTAGCTCGGGGCTAGTGGTAATACTATAGCACACCACACCTGTATTAAACATTTTAAATATATTTATTAATAAAACCAAATATTAGAACATGTAGTTAAATTTTATCAAACATAGACAAAAAATTGAACACTATTAAAACACTATATTTTATTAGTATTATTAGTATAATAATACTAATAAAATATAAAAAATACTATAAAAATACTAAAGAAATTACAGCTTCCTTCTAACAGTTCTGTTCAATATCAATAAATCCGAAAACTTCAGAGGTGACATTTTAACATAAGGGCTGTTTTTGCCTCTGCGCTGCCTTCTTGTCCTTGGCCTCTCCTGCATAGAATGTAAAAGGCAAAGAGTCAGTGAACATGCCTACACATCACACAAACATTGAAACAAACACACGAGAAGAGGAGCTTACCGAAGGGATGGCGGGAGGTGACGAGGAAGAGGATGAGGACTGGGGGGACGACGGACCAGGGACTGAGGGGCCGGGGGACTGAGGGGCCGGGGGACGAGGGGCCTGGAGACGAGGGTCCTGGGGACGAGGGGCCTGCTGAAGGGCATTGGGACGGCGGGCAGGTGGATGAGGAGCTGCTGCGCCGGCGCCTCTTCCTACCCTTTTTTCCCAATGTCTTTGGGGCGGGTCCCGGGGGGGCTTCGTCACCCTCCACAGCTGCTTCAAACAGACGGCGGTGCTCCGCCGCCTGCTTGGCGTTCAGGTTAATGGCATAGAACCTGTCAGCCGTGGAGGTGTCGTGGCACATGAATTGTGCCACTTTGTGCCTGTCATCAGGGTTATGTGTATTTCTGGCCTGTGCAGGAGAGAAGAAAGCATAGTTATAAACAGACAGTCACAGCGGTCATGGAGTCACACGGCAGTAAGGTGCACAGGAGCACTTACATGGGTGGCGATGGAGGTGCGCACATCTGTGAATGTGGGCGTTCCACCTAATCCCATCTCCGCCCATGCCGCCTGAAAGTACTGGTTTAGATTTTTGCATGGGTTGGGCTTAAATAGAAAATACGGGCCATTCCCGCCTGCAAAATTTTTTCTAATTTTAAGGAAGGCCCTCATCCAGCCGTACGCCTCCTTGTTGAGGGACAATTGTGCCACCCTGAAGACCTGGTTGGTCTTGTGTTTGGAAATCTGCGGAAACATAGACGAGAGAGAGCAGTTAGAGAGGACAGGCAGACAGACACCCAGACAGAGAAACAAACTACTTACATTAATCAAATAACTTTCCATGGCCTCATTGTATTGAGCGTTCAACCTCGCTGGTGAGCATGTTTGAAAATACCCCTCCGCGGTGCCCATATATTGAGGAGAAGTACGCCGCCAGGTGTCCGTAAAAGCGCCAGAGGTCCGGCCTTTCTCCATTGTCTCGTAGTTGCTCTGCGTGAAAAGAGGGAATAGTGTTAAGTTGGCTTTTTCTGGGAGAGACACACAGTTTGGAGGGGTGCGAGGAGGCAAAATTATACCCAGGTTCTCCGGGATGGCCAACTTGGCGGCGGACACACATTTTCTAAGCGTGGCCTTAGGGATGAGGTGGCCCTCCTTTGCCAGTTTGACTTTCACCTCATGTACAACCACACTCCGCTGCACCGACCGTATGAGAGATTTAATCTCTCGCTGTAGACCAATCATTACGACCTTAGACAAACGGCAGGCGGGCGGCGGAGTCAGGGCCATGTAATTTAAAAAGTGGGCCACATTTTTTAAATAGTGGTGTACAGTTGGGTCTGATATTTTGGCCTGCAGGAGGCTTTTAAGCCACTCCCTCATCTTCATAGTTCGGTTAATGAAATGAAAACTCCCCAGGTCCGTGTGGCCCACCGACATGAATCCCAGGAAGCGTCTGATTCTGAACATCCTGGAGGACACATTGTTTAGAAGTTTTGGGCTGGGGTCCGCGCCCTCCAGGTGCCTTCTGTACTCTTCCAAATAGAGATCTGCAAAAGAACACACACGCACGCAGCACGCACGAAAAGAAGAGGGTTAAAACAACGACTGTAGAGCCAGAGAAGGGAGTAGCCACAGAGCGTTGTACTCACTCATAGCCTTCGAGTGGTCCGGGCATTGGGGCTGCTCTTCCTCCACAATGTCCGCACTGGTGGCTGGCTGGCCCTGGGCGGCATGCGGCTGCTGCTCATCCTCCTCTCCTTCTCCTCCTCATCCTCCACTGCTGCCACTGCTGCGCCGCCTAACCGCCCTCTTTCTGGGAGACCGTAGGCTAGACAGCAGCTTTCCAGTAACCCGGCGGAGCTGGCTGGAGCCAGAGGAGCTAACCCGCTGCTTAAGCAGGCGGTAACGTCTTGTTACCTGCCTAAGGGCATCGGACAGGGTCTCGACCTGCAGCTCAAGGTCTTTCATTTTATCTTCTATTACTTTGCACTGAGGTCTGGGACAAGACGGTGTGTCATCCTCACCCTGCTGTCCTTCATCCTCCTCTGTCTCCATCTCACCGGGGCTGGCCTCATCTTCGAGGTCCAAATTGGATGCCATGGCCACGTCCGGGTTGGTGGCCCGAAGAGCAGGAAGCGACTCGATGACCAGCCGCCGCTTGAGGCCTGAAATGATGTTTCTCCGAGCCGCGGCCCTCAGCTCGGTGTGGGAGAGCATGTGCCGGTCCATACGTGTGGTCTGCTTTCCACAGCCAGGCACAGGGCACACTCCCACCCTAAAGCACACCCTGCCAGAGGAGAGATTGAGGAGCAGCCTGCGCTCCTCCATGTTCAGTACAGAGTGTCCAACTCGAAGGTGTTGGCTGAGCTGCCGGAAGATTTTCTTGCAAATGGGACAATAGCCACGTTCCATTCTAAAAAGAAAATCAAAATAGTGTTTACACAATACATTAGTAATAAAGCATGAATTGTAATGGATGTAGTGTTGTTCATTGTCTAAAGGTTGAAATTTTATGAAGAAACGTAATTGCCCACCCCCTGTTCTACAAAGAGCTAATTGTGCTTATAGGCACCCAAACCTGAATGTGTGTTTAGAAAATATAATTTGGTTTGTATACTTGTTTTTTATTTTTTTATTTTTTATTTTATTGATTTATTTTTATTTATATTATTTTTATTTATTTATTATTTCGTTATTGCCCTAAGTGTAACACTGACCAGTTCCCATAGCTTATGACTGCAGACCAATCGCAAGTCCTGCCCCCAGGTCATGTTAAAGCGTTATCCCCAAAATGGCGGAGCCCCAGGCCATTTAAAAAGGGCTTTCCCCAAAATGGCGGACCGTGGGCATCTGGTTTCAGTGCGCTGCCCCGTAAACCCCAAAATGCTATCTAGTTTCTGGCTCACTACGTATGTTATCTACACAGACTTTACGCACGGAGATCTCCGTGAGAAATTACGGTAGACAATTCCCTGCCCCAGAAATTGTTAAAGCGTTATCCCCAAAATGGCGGAGCCCCGGGCCATTTAAAAAAGGGCTTTCCCCAAAATGGCGGACCGTGGGCATCTGGTTTCAGTGCGCTGCCCCGTAAACCCCAAAATGCTATCTAGTTTCTGGCTCACTACGTACATTATTTACACAGACTTTACGCACGGAGATCTCCGTGAGGAAGCAAATACGATGCCAGGTAAATTCAGGAATGTTGGAGACAAGGAGAGGCTCTTAGAGACTGAACGAAAATAAGGAAGAACTGTGAGTGGAACAGGATAATCAAACAGACTGTTAATACTGGTGATTTCTATATGATTCTTGAAACAGAATCAAAGGGGGGAATGAAGAAGTAGGCTATATAATGGTTGGCTGTATAATGGGATACATTTGAAGTCAGATTTTATTAAACTTAACTGTGCAGTGGACCTAAATTTTATTTCATCTCAAGGATTAATCCCTTGAGATGAATCATCTTGTTTTCGAGGGGGTCCTCTTACTCACATTCATTCACTAGGGACACTTTAGAGTTGCCAATTAACCTGCCTTAACCACATGCATGTCTTTGAACGGCGGGAGGAACCCGGAGTACCCGGAGAGAACCCACACTAACACATGGAGGACATGCAGACTCCTCACAGAAAGTAAACAGATTAGAATAATTACATTTTTGGTATTTGGAGCATGATTTATTTGTGATGTTACTTTCACAGCTCTGCCTTCATTTAACAAACCAGGTTTTGCAATAGGCTTCTATATGGGTTTCATTTTAATAAATAAAACTCTACAGTAGTAATACAACAGCAGCTTGTGAGTAAAAGGCGCTTGTCTGGATCTCCATGGTAACATTCAGAGAGAAGTTTGTAAAAGCCTGATAAACTGTTGCTACATGAATTTTTGTATTGCTGTTAACAGGCTGCTTTCTGAACCACTTTATACAGGGCAAACAGTTGAATATGTTCTCTACCATTGCTTTATCTGGCTGGCTACTATGTCAGTCTGCCCTTGCCCGTCGTCAAGTTGTTCAGCCAGTAGTTCACTTTTTTTGGCGCCTGGAAGCCACAGCGCCCTTAATATTTAACTGTTTTGCCCAATGGGTGATTCTGACTTATAATACTTTAACTTTAATAATTTTGATAATAGGACTGATATTAATGTAGGAGATAATGTGGAAGACAAGACGGGTTTTGAACAGAGGAGATGTGTGCTAGTTTTGAGCATATACTGCTGGAGCAGAGGATTTACCATTAGGAAACCGTTTAAATGTAACTTATGTAAAATCAAATACTTTAAATTAAAGCTGGATTGAGGGAACATATAAAATAATGCATGAAAATTGTATGTACATAGCCAGACGTAATGATGGGAATGACACTTACGAGTGAAGAAGCAATAAAATTAGTGAAGATTGAAAATGGAGAACAGAGAGAAAAGAGGTTAATTCAATTCGTCAGGGCAGAAGCAGGAAAAGAGTCAGTCCATATAATAATTTATTTTACCAATGGATAAAATCTTTAGTTAGATGAGTCACACAAGAATTTCAAATTAAAGGTTTGGCAGTTGCAGGGTTTATATTGTAGTGACCATTTGCAGTTCACTGTGACCAGGACGCAGGCAGCCATAAACTGTATCCCCTTCACAGGTCAACGAAAGTTTACAGCATAAATGTCAAAAGCCCTGACAATTTATGCCGTAAGACCCTCTCCAGACGCCTCTAAGTGTTTACTTTATCAACAAACCAACGTTTCACAGCTCTGTGCTAATCATCCACAGATGTTTTCTTTGTTTTCCAAGGACAGGAAACTCCGAGATAACACTCTAAATAACAATAACTCTTTCTAGACCAAGCAGATTAAAGGGGCACTATCCACCAGCGCTAGACCTGTTGGCGCCAAGACGACAGCATCTGCTTTGAAAATTTAGTGTATTGGCCAACGCAGGCCTGAGACAGTATGAACGTTACAATACTACCCCCTAGCGACAGCAGAGAGGAACTCTGCTGAAGTCTTTTAATCAAAACTGACTGTTCTAACTTCTTTGTAAACGAAAGTTTACACGACTCGACTTCTCACAAATGAACATTTATGTTTAATAAAAAGGAAATGCTTAAACGATGAAATAATGTTCTTTCACAGGATTTCGAGTCACGACGGAGAATCCTTCTCTCTCAGCTTTACAAGTTTACAGTCAATAAATGGTTGAATGAATTTATATGTGTTAACAACATGTGTACAAGACGTTCTATCGTTATAACCTGCATTATCAAATATATGTGTGAGCTTATATTTGTGTTTAAAATCTTAAATGTCTTTTGTGGAACGATGATGGTTTGTTGAATTACGACTTAGGCGTTTCCCAAACAAACGGAACGCCCCAGAAACACACCCTCTCTAGCAGAACAAAACTTCCGAGCACGCAGGAAGCACTCTCTTCTTGTTCCGCCCTTCTCTACAATCCGCTCGAGCTCCTTTTTCCAAATCTGTTGAAGCCTAGTCCGCTTCGTAAGATTTTTCTTCTGTGAGGCCTAAAGCTTCATTTTTGCTTCTGCCCAAGTAATTTGGCTACTTGTGGACTCTCTCTCTAGACACCTTTGTCTTCCAGTTTGGACCGTTTTAACTGGCCGGTTAAAACGTGATTTTATTTTTAAAGCTGCACATTGCCTTTGTTTGACGTCATCTCCGGAGACGCACGTGAAGTTGTAGTTTACAGAGAACTACAGATCTACGCCAGCCCTCACAGTCGTTTTAAGCCAGAAAAACGACTACTGAGAGAATATTTTTCAGTGACTCAGTTATTATTCTCCAAAGACTCTGAGCTGATTCTTGCCTGATGCCAGCGGCAAGTAAAGAGACTTTCACGGATTGATACAGTTGGACGCCACGACTCAATTTCCCGACAAGCCGCGCGACCAGCCAGCGGCCTCCGCTAGTCAAGCAGCAGACATCTTGTGGAAGCGGGTTCTTCAAATCCAGTCGCCGCTACAGAAAATCGGAGCAAACCTTCGGAGCTCTGGCGCACTCGTACTGGACAGCACCAGCGACCCAAAAGTAAGCCGCACTTGACATAAAGAGTTTGGCGTTAACTGTATTTGATAAGCTCAAATCAATTCACCAACCTTTTTAAAAAGGCCCCTTCCGTAATAACTCAGCCAAGTTTTAATCGAACAAATTATCATCCTCCACAAGTTAGATTCAGTAACTTTGTTGGTTTTATTTTGTTTCAATCATTATTTCAATTATATGTCAATAATTTCTCCTTTGTGTCCGTCCATCCATCATTTAATTTTGTCTAATTTTAATAAAACCCCATAAAATGTTAAAGATTTGATTTGGTTTTCTTTTGATTATTTTCAGAATTATATCCGAATACAGGTTAGAATTCTCTTCCTTCAGATTAATTGAGACTTAATCTATATAATCAGTTTTCCAGAATCATCTGGTGGTGCCCCCTTTTAACGAGACAAATTTGATGATAAAATATTAATTGATAATTTACCCAAGTTAGTAAATTAATATTTCTTATCACATTATATATAACACATACACTACAGTATATTTTTGACGCCCCGTAGCGAGGCCTGAAAGGATTTATGTTCTGAAGATTAATCACTTTCATAATCATTTAATTATACCCCTTTGAAAAACCCAAATCGCTGTTCCACTGAAAAGCTGTGTTTTTGTTTATTATGGCAATGTGTCTGAAGCAATGTGGTAAATGTGTGTGCGTTGTACCGCTTGGACTGTTATAAAGCGCTTGTGAAATTCTCAGAACATGAAATTCAGCTGGCCTGATTTCATAAATTAGACGTTGTAATTTTGTACGTACATTACATATGTCCTGCGAATTCCAGGTTGCTAAGTTGTTTAGTGGTTTAACGTTTGGTTAATGTGAAGCCGTGCGAGAGCCGGTATTTGAGTTGTTGATAAATGCATGCTTAAACGCTACAAACTGCGTTTCAAATGGCCTATGGCAATTGAAAATCGCTGAGTTGCACCGGGATTTTGAAATATAATTGTCCTTTCACGTGAATGTATACAAATTAACTAGTTAACCGAGTTGCACCGGAACTTAAGATTAATTTGTCCGTCTAGAATTTAAATCTGTAGGCGCCCATGGATTTAAGCTACTATTAGACTTTACGGAGACTTTAGCACTGCTAAACCTCCAAGCTAACAAGCTAATAGCTGTTGTTGAACGTTAATGCCTTTGTGTAAAAACTTTCTGGCAAACCACGCTACTTTGTGCAAAGAAGCCACGTGCTTGTGTTAAAACGTGACCCGCTGAGGTCTTTGTTTAAACGTGTAAGGCTCGAGGCCTATTCTTCCCTTGAGTGAAGCTAAAGAGCTAAGTTTAGCTTACACGCGTCTTCCTGGGGGCGTACCAGAAACGTCACCCCCGGAACCAGAGACTCACGAGAGCCTCGACTGCCCCCTTTGGAGAAAGGCGGCATAACCCAGACTCACCAAGAGTCTCTACCGCCCCTAGCGGAAACTAGAGGCGTAACACCCATAATTCCTTAGAGAGCTCTGTGCCTCCTCCGGTGGCCACTCTAAGTAATTACACCCCTGTCCAGAAATTAATGACAAGCTTAGAGCTTCTTACAAACTTAAACAATAGTTTTAAAGCTTTCTTTGACACCGAGATACCTCAGTAATAAAACCTTATTGGTAATTACCCTCTGTTTTAACCCACTCAATTCAAGGACCCTATTAACTGCACTGCTGTTGGTTAATGCCTGCTTTATCTGCAAACCTCTGCTATGATAATGCTGCTGTTACATGTTGATTGAATGTTTCTGATAACGGTTTAATGCACGATATGTTTTGAGACTGAACTTAACTCATATTGTTGTTTATCCTGCCTGTTTTGAGAAGCTTTGCAATTTAACCCATACATTTAATGCAAGACTGCTTATGATTTTCTCCCTGTATAGGATCTGTTAAATTTAAATGACGCATTAAAAGCTTGTACACCCAGCTGCATGTTCACCCACTGCTGCTAAAGTTAACCAAATAACTTATTCTTGCATGTGCTCTGTCATAAGCTGTGAGATAAGCTGATTACATGTCTGCATTTTGAATTTAATTGCCACTGCTGATACCTGCTTGAAGTTATTTGACTCATCAACTAACTTCTTTTAATTGTATTGCAAGAATTCCTCCCTTTACTGATTTAAATTTGACTTAGTCAATTTAATCCACTTTTATTGAAATTTGGCATTTAATTGGAATTTTAATTTCTTTTAAAGTAATTTCGAAATTTTGATTTTAATTTCAATTTTAATTTTAATCTTAATTTGGATTTTAATTTTAATCTTAATTTTAATTTTAATTTTGATTTGATTTTTAATCTCCAAATTTGATTTTAAATTTTAATCTTGATCTTAATTTTCAATTTTAATTTTATCATTTTAAGTTTACTTTATATTTTTTTTCTTAGCATCCAGAAACACCGTTTCTGCTTCAGTGAGGAATTCTCTAAATACAGTCTGATTGTCACTCACCTTCTCTTTGTGTATACTCCACAAGTATCCACTCTATCTTTACAGATAAACCCAATTAGCTGTAATTAACTTACTAGCCCAATAGAACCACATCCCTCAACATGTCAGACCAGTCCGTAGACTCGCCCAGTTCCATCAGCCCTCTAGACCAGTTAGATGAAGTCCTGAACGAGTTAACAGAGAGATTAAGTCCCCAGTACGTAGAGGAAATTCGGGCCACCAAGCCCGAAGAACTCAGAGTGCCCTAGGCTCCTGGTTAGCATAGCACTAACCACCTCGCAAAGGACAAAAGCCTACCAATGCTGCTAGGGCAATGGCTATTGTCATGCGCGCCCAACAGAAACACACAGAGGGTCTCTTGGTACGCAGTCATGACAAAATAAAGAGCCAAAAGCACGACCTCGCCACCCTCCAACGCAACCACTCAATGTTGGTTCAGGAGCTCCGGTCGACCAAGGAATCCAAGGAGGATTTCGAAAAACAAACCCAAGAGCTACAGTCTTTGGTCAACACCCTCCAAGGGACTGACCCGGACTCTGAGGAGTTACGGACAAAACTCCAGCAAACTGAGGAAACCCTCAACGAGGTAAAGCAGGAACTGACTAAAGTTGCGCACCATGGCAGAAATCGAGCTCCGTCGCCAAGCAGATAAGTATGAACCTCTGCAGGAGGAACTCAACAAATCAGGACACAGGGCCCAGGCGACCGCAGAAATGCTAGCTCAGGCAACTCAGCGAACAGAGTCCCTGGAAGCACAACTGGAGACTCTCGCTCACCAGAGAGACCGAGACCGAAGGCTCCTTGACCAACTTCAAGCCCAAATAACCGGAGCCGCTCAAAAGCGACCAGGTAAGACAACGGAGTTTAAAAACACTCCGAACCTAGAGCCGGTTACTCCCGTATAC
This sequence comes from Perccottus glenii, assembly GCA_024416835.2. Taxonomy (NCBI): domain Eukaryota; kingdom Metazoa; phylum Chordata; class Actinopteri; order Gobiiformes; family Odontobutidae; genus Perccottus; species Perccottus glenii. The sequence continues at coordinate 33,661,116 of CM044555.2, read as the reverse complement.
CGACCTACGGTGCAAGAGGACAGCTTCCTGGAGGGAGCTACCTCACGAACCATCCCACCGTTCCTAATTCAGCCACGGTACTTTGACGCAACGGAGAGAGAACGAGCCTCGAGCCCGACCCTCTTTTCGCATGCTACCACGCGTAGGCCACCGGACTTTCACCCCCATGCTACCACGCGTGGGCAATCAGACTTTGACCCACAACCAGCTCCAACTCGGAGACATGTGGGCTACGGTCTCACTGACCGAGACCTCGACAGACTCGCGCGTCATATCACTCGCTTTGAGCCCCATCAAGGAGCGGCTCACGACACTAGCGCGTATCTTCGAGACATTGACTTCTACCTCCAGAGGGTACCAAACGCTACCGCAGAGGATAGAATCTTCTTAATTAAGCTCACATCAAGCAGAGATGTGAGTAGCTTTATCGAACGTCAACCGCCTCGAGTCCAAGCTGACTTCGACCTCCTTCGTGAAGCCCTCATGGAGGAATTCTCTGACGTCACAGTAAATGTGGGTCTGACCGCCGCCCTGTTGGTCAAACAGGCACGGCAAGAGTCCCCACAGCTTTATTATCAACGCTTACGCAAAGCGTACTTTGGTCCACGCAACGAACCAGACATGGAGGAAGACCAAAATTTCAAAGCTCTTTTTGTTCAAAACCTCCATCCAACTACCAGCCACCATCTTGGCGTTTCTGCATGTCCGCTAACGCAGACCAGCCGTCAACTCCGCGAGCTGGCCATGCGAGCATTCACTAAACAGAGGCTAACTCAGACCAGACATCATGAGCCACCCGCCTTTAACTGTGGATCGGAGTTTAGCACTCGGCGAGCACCCACCTCCAGACAAAGGGGGCCAGAGACCTCCCGCTTCCCGGACGGGAAGAAGGGACCTCGCCACCCAGAGGTGAATCAGGTCAACACTGACCTGGACTGAGCGTAGACCAAACGATCAGGGTCCTCAAAGAAACCCGGTTCGAGAATAAACCTCGAACCAATGCACACCGAAGCAAAGGGGGGTCCTACCCAGATCGCGAAGACCGGAGAAAGCATTCCCGGGGGTCACAAGACCAACGATCTTCTGGCAGTCCACCCGCCGAAAGACGTAACAATACGAGAGACCGAGCCCCTGAAGCTCAGACTGATCGCGCGCGAAACACCGCTGTCGAAAGTAGTCTGACTACAGAGGAAGCTCAGGCCATAGAACGATACTCAGACAGATGCGTGAAAGTCTAAAGGTAAGGCTGATCTGTATGCGGTCGGAACCTCTAAGGCCCCGACCCAGAAACAGTCACCACCGCTCCAGACCGACTTAACTCGTGATGTAAATGCAGAGTCCACCAAGGGGGGTGAACACACCCCGGACCTGTACTTAGGCTCTGACCATCCAGAGCCACCCAATAACATCCAGGACCCTACGGAGGAAAGTGACCCAGATCACAAGGACCTCACTCCGTCCAGCGCCGTCCTGGTGGTTCAAGCGAACCCAAACTCTGGGCTGTGCCATGACCACACCCAGACTATCGAATGTGAAACACCCTTTCACCAATTCCTGGGTCACCTAACTGAAAAGGGAGTAGCTCGGAAGCTTTACCTCTCTGTCTTGTTAGAAGACCACTTAACACACGAAGCACTTCTCGACACAGCCGCTGACATCAGCCTAATCTCAGGCAACCTGTTCAGATCACTCCAGGCTATAGCGAGAAGATCCCACAGGGACTTGAAGTCCCACCCGTGCGTCCTAGAAATAAGGCCATACTCGGATGATCGGACGATCATCAACGAAGTTGCCTTAGTACAACTGTCCATCGGACCAATGACACTGATACATCCAGTGTACGTATCCCACCTTGACAACGTCCCACTCCTAATTGGCAAAGACATTCTCAATCGCTTCGAACCGCTGATCGATTTCAAGCAGCTAAAGATTTGGGCACAAGTGCGAGCACCACTTCCAATCTCTCTGACTGAATCTCAGTGCTATGCGATTGAAAGGCCCTCGCCAGTAGACAGGGTCGCCACCGACAACGCTGGAACTGCAAACACTCAACCTCGGTGCGAACCAAATCCCTTTGAATCGCGTGATAGCTTCCTATGCACGCTGGAGAACCCCTTAGCGATGACACCCAAAATCATCAAGGGCATCGCACTGGAAGCAACTCCAGTCGACGATGTCGTCATGGCCTTATGGGCCGACAAATCTGCCATCAGCCTAGAGCTGTATGACACTTTGACGCGGGTAAACCCGAGCCTGACCTTCGTAAAGAAACACCTTCGGTTCCCGGCTAACCCCACACCGACTCATGTGTTAACCACCGTAGGTCTCTGCTCTGTCACCACGCAATGGAACAAAAGAGAACTGACACACACCTTTGCTGTCATCCCTGATCTTCCACATTCAGTGTACATTGGGGCTGACATGCTGGTCAGACTCGACGTCCAAGTCGATACCATCAACAACGTTCTTTGGTCCCTAACGGGAGTACAAAAAGATTCACCCGAGCTGACCGAAGAAAACTTGAAATCGGGACAAACGATACCCGACGTGTGCCAGGTAAGTAACGACTACCACCTCACGGTACCGCCGCGTAGCACATTGTCCATACGTTTAAAAGTCATCCCCGGACAACAAGCTAACTCCTCACAAGCGTTCTTCCAACCTTCGCCTCTGTTCTTTGAGTTAGGCTTGTCTGTTCAGGCAACACCCTTGGTCGAACTCCACTCTCGATCAACGCAGGTGCTAGTGCAGAACCCCACTGCAGATAGCATCCATGTCCCAAGATCCACCCCTTTGGGTTGGCTGGTCGACGCCAGATTTCATGACTTTGAGCTCAGACTCCCGGTCATAGGACGTATGCCACCCTCACTCCTACCTGAACAGCAGGAGACCGAGGTCGTATACACTAAACCTTCCGGGGTAATTGCCATATACCCCTCACTTACGGTTGACACCGACACTATCTACAGGGTCGATCTGGCGGATGACAGGGAAATGGTCTTACAGACAGTCTCCCTGCTCTCCATCGATGCAGATACGAATTCGACCGCGACGATACCGAGTGACGTCACCACGGACGGTCCAGTAACAACAAAGACTGGCTCTGAAACCAAACCGGATTTCGAGTCCCAGTTGGAACAAACACTGGACCTGGCTGACGCGATCAACACCGAGGAGGAACGCGACCTGGTGCGCCAGGTCCTCCTCAAATATCGTACATCCTTTGCGAAAGACTCCCTGGATTGTGGTTTGACTCCCATCCATACAGTCCGCATTCCTACAGCCGCAAACGCGCCTCCAGCTTATGTACGTCAATACAAAATACCCCTGGCGTCTTATGAACCTATACAGGAAATCATAGACGACCTTTTGAACAAGGGCATAATCCGCCCATGCAACAGTACTTATTCAGCTCCTATCTGGCCAGTACTCAAGCCCAACGGCAAGTGGCGACTGACAATTGACTATCGTCAGCTGAACAAAAGCGCCCCACTGTCCAGGTGGCCACGACCCAACTTGGCCAAGAACTGCCCAAGGTACGACGCCAAGTACTTCTCTACACTAGATATAGCCTCCGGCTTCTGGACCATCCCAGTAGATCCACAGGACCAACACAAACTTGCTTTACGTTCGCCAATCGGCAATATTCTTTCACCAGATGCCCATTCGGGTACTTGAATTCCCCTGCCGAATTTAACATCTTCCTGAACAAAGCATGCCCGGATGCCACTAGCCGCGGAACGCTCATCTACGTAGATGACATTCTAATGCGCACTGCGACATTTCATGCGCACATTGAAGAGATTGATCACATGCTGGAGCAGCTCACTACGCTGGCGAAAGATCTCTCTGGAAAATGTCAATGGTGTAGAAAGAAGGTAAACTGGGCCTTCTAGTCGGCGCTGCTGGTGTTGAACCACAGGTCAGTCGACTTCAGGGCATCGCCAACCTAAAACCGCCATCCAACTTGTCAGAACTCCGCAGCTTCCTGGGAGTCTGCAACTACTCTCGACAATTCGTCGAGGATTATGCGGCATTGGCAAAACCACTGACTGACCTTCTCAAAAAGGACACCGCCTTTGAGTGGGGTCCCCAACAGGAACAGGCAATGAAGGCTCTCCAGCAAAAGCTGTGCGAAGCCCCTTGTCTGGCCTACCCGGACCACACCAAAGTCTTCCACCTGGAGGTAGGCTTCTCAAGCCACAGCCTCAGTTCAGGCCTCTATCAGGTCCACGACACGGACAAGAGAGTAGTGGCCTACGCCAGCAAAACTCTCCGGTCCAGAGACTAAGTACACGGACTGTGAAAAAGCCCTCCTAGCCACAGTTTGGGCTGTGAAACACTTTGCCCATTACTTAGGAGGCCAAAAGACGATTGTCAACACCAATCACCAACCGGTGACTTTCTTGACGAGTCAGAGACTCAGGGACGGCGAGTGACTAACGCCCGTGTGGCATCTTGGCTCATGGCTCTCCAAAGCTTCGACGTGGAGATACGCTATGCCCAAAACCACAGGTCATATTTGGGCATGGAACTCGCCGCATGTCAACAATGCGCAATTGACACACACACGCCACAGCCCCACCAAACGAATTCCACACCCACCACCAACACGCCACCACTACTGGCGATGAACGTATGCCAAGACATGACAACCGCATATGTCGATGGATGCTTGTTCCACCACGGCTCTGGTTCGCGCCCGGTGCAGGTTTTGGCTCAATGACACTCTATGAGCCACAAAAATTCCAGTTAGGACCCCAATCTTCGCAATACGCTGAGATTGCAGCTGTCCTTATAACCATCCAGTTGGCAGTGGCCAAGCAGATCAAACTGCTCGTGATTTGTACCGACTCAAATTACGCTCAGTTTCTCATGCCACCTGCCACTATGGAAGAACAATGGTTTCCTCACATCCGCGAAGAAAACCATTAAACACAAAGACATGTTCCTGGTATGCGACGGTCTGGTCGAAGACCACGACATGCAAGTATACTGGAAGAAGGTCAGAGGCCACTCGCGGGCCCCTGGACTTGACAAAGATCTGAATGACCACGCAGACCGTATGGCGAAAGAAGGCGCTCTTGATGGTACGCCCTGGCAATTCCAGCCCGACCCCGTGTACAATCGACCCCTTCCCACCCATCCCACCCGTTCTGTCTGTCTAGTCACCCGATCAAAGGCGACCGCAACCGACGCCTCGGTTCCGGCCCCAGCAGCTGCATTGGTGGTTGCTCCAACTTTTGCTGATTCCGACCTCGTTGCCCTTCAGGCAGCTGACCCAGCAATCAACAAACTGATTCTCCATCTGTCAGACCCCGCGTCTCACACCATTGTAGACACTGACACTTCCTCCGACGCGTACCTCAAAAAGCTTTGGGCTGTTCGTGCCAGACTTCAGCTGCGTCATGGCTTGCTTGTCTATGTCTCTGACACCCTTACTTCACCTGCGTTCGTAGTGCCTCAGAGCCTAAGGGGGGTCATGCTAACGCACGCACATGACGCTCCAGTAGCAGGCCACAGAGGTGTACGAGCAACACACCAGGCACTCCAGCAGGTAGCCTATTGGCCACAAATGCAAATGGACGTGGCAGAATATATCAAAGGCTGTTTGGTATGCTGCCAGTTCCAACCTGCAAGACCACTCCACCGTGCACCCTTACAAAGAAGGGGCATCTCATTCCCGTGGTCCGACCTCCAAATCGATTGGATGGGACCCCTGACTAAATCAACAAGGGGCAACAAATACATCCTAATGGTCACCTGTGCCTTCACCAAATGGGTGGAAGGACTTCCAGCCCCAAACGACACGGCACAGACCACAGCCTTTCTACTCATGAACCACGTGTTCTCCAGATTCGGCCTACCTTGCAAGGTCGATTCTGACCGTGGTACTCACTTTACGGCGCGGAGGTGATGGGACAACTGTGGCAAACCATGGGCGTGGCGAACTTCCATGTCAGCCACCATCCCCAGTCCTCAGGCCAAGTAGAAAGAGCCAACCGAACGGTGATCGACATCTTAAAGAAGTATGTCGACGTCAATCACCGAGACTGGGACGTCAAACTGCCCTTGGTCCTGATGGCTATCAGAGCCACGCCACACGCGGCGACCGGAGTCTCCCCATTCGAGCTCATGACCGGTAGACAGATGACGCGCTTCCTTCACTTATTGTACCAACCAGGAGAGGCTAACATTGCTACGGCCTACACCACACATCAGTACATGACTGATCTCCAAGCACACCTCAGAACCACCTTCGCCTTTGCCCAGGAAAAACTAGGCAAAGTGCAGAAGGCCGGAAGGCCTATTATGACCAAAAGTCATCTAGGGATGAACTGCAGGTGGGAGACAAGGTGTGGTATTACATGTTTAGCCAACTCACCGGACAAACGGCGGTGGTGCCAACCGACTGACGGAAATTCCTCCCGTTGGGCGGGACCATACGCCATTGTCAACAAGCTCTCCCCCGTGGTGTATCAGATAAAGATCACCAAAGGACGAAAGGAACCCACTCTCAAATGGATACACCGCAACCAGATTAAGTTACACAAAGCCCCCATGGGATCTACAGGGGATGTTCAAACTCCCAAGTAGTTCCCACTAGGCCCCTCAGTCACAACTAACCACTCACTAACAACTGTTGATTCAACCCTCTTTCCATTTTTCACTTTTTCATTGGTAGCTGCAGACAACTCTAACTAACTGGTAACTCAGGTATCCTTTGTCAGTGAATCCGTTGTTAAAAGATCCTCTTTTTCTCACCAGGATGATGTGGACGATACTCCTCCTGGTTACCAGCCTTACGGGCATGGGATCACCGGATATTATAGAACCCGGACCAACAGCCGGAATCGTTCTAAAGGACCAACCCGGACTGTTGATCACAAACTGTCGCCTGCACACCCAAAGGGTTTTTGTCAGGTTAAACCCAACGGACGTGTGCCGGAAACACATCAGTGCCACCCTCAGTCTAACCAGTTGGGCTGGCGCTAAATGGACCACAAATGTCCTTAATCATGCAGAATCTGACGTTTCCCATATGCTTGCTCAGCTTGAAAAATTCACCATCACTCAGGCTGAACTTACTGTAGCTCACACCAGATCTAAACGGTTTGTAGGGGGACTTCTTATGGCGGCGGCTGCTGTAGGCACTTTGTTTAACCTCGGGTTATCCACGGTCAACACGGTTAGCATTTCCACCCAGGAAACATGTCACTGAACTACAGGGAAATCCCGACATCAGAGAACAAATCTTTAAGCAGCAACAACAATTGCAAACGGTAGGGAAAACGTTGAAGGACACTGTGTTGGTGGTAAACACTCACAGTGAGGCCCTGAACAAAACCCTCCGCTTTAGACTCGCTTCTGACCATCTTTCAGGTGGACTTCGTACACACACAAATGGTCACCTCGCTGATGAATGACATGCTTAGAGATATTAGCTCTTCAGTGGACAGCCTAGCCATGGGCAGAATTCCCCCGTACCTTATTCCGCTGTCCTTAGTGCAATCCCTCCTTAGGACCGCCACTAGAGATCTTGTAACACCCCTTCAGGCCCACCTAGCTTACACCCTAGGCAGCGCCGTACCCATTTACGTGAACCCAGAGTTCCGTGAAATGGCCTTTCTCATCAATCTGCCTGTCATCGATGCCCAGAACATCTACCGTCTTAAGGACGTCATCAATGTTGGAGCCTGGCAGGGAGACACGCACGTTAAAGTGCATACTCCCTCGGTGGTGGCATACCACGATGCCAACCCCAATCTATACCTGGCCCCTAACCTACGCATGTGTACCCTATCCAAGGATATGCATTACTTATGTCCCAGTAAACCCTTCGCTCGGGACAACACGGACGAATCTGTGGCCTTAAGCCTATGAGCCCTCAAGCCAGATGTCCAACGACACTCACGGCTCGCCGCCAGGTTACCAACACCCAAGCAGAGATAGTTGGCGATCGTTGGCTAGTGAACACCCCTCTTCCAGTTGGTACACTAACCTACGATCAGCACGACACCTCATCCCGAGTAAATTTACCCGATCAGACCTTTTGGGTAAACGTGCCCCCGAATGCAATCCTCCACATTGGGGATGTCGCCTGTACCATCTTAATGCCGAACAATATGAGAGCGAAATACAAATTTCAGATTTCTTTTCAGAACATCCCCTTGAATTGCACCCGGCCACACTCAACCAAATTCAATTTGAAGGCAGTAGAACCATTGACCTGGCACCTCTAGATAACGTACTGAAAGAGATAGAGCAACAGCAGCAAGCTCCTGTCCGACCCATTAGGTACGCATGGTCAGCCGCCGACACCGCTCTTGCAACCACTGTAGGAATAGGTTACGCCATGGCCATTCTCATAACCATCATACTCTTTAGGAGTGTCCAAGATCTCAGGGCTAGACTCCGCCAATGCACCCAAGGCGTTGCACGAATCGTGCGCCAGCGCCCTGCGAATACAGAGAACCCTACCATGCCCACCGAGGTCTACACCTTGAATGAAGGTTTCTCTGCCCCTAACGAAACCGATCCAACTCCAGCCCTCCTGGTGTTGACAGATACGCCATAATGTAATGTGTTACTGCAATGTTTCTTGTACTCAATTATAACCATTATGTGCCTTATCCAAATTCCCATGTATTCTCACTCCCTAAAATGCATGCAAACCCCTCCAAATTATGACTCATTAATGTGCTCCATTTTTATTGTAAACGACTTAAATAAATTTCGGATAATCAACCTGAGACCTCCCTCTTGTTTATTTATCCCCATTAAGTCCCCTTTTAAGCATTGAACTTAACCTATCGTTCTTGAGCCACGGATATAGGACAGACCCAGTGAAGACCACTTCACCCCTATACACACCTGTAGTTCTTTTTAATTATGTTTACATCCATACATGTACTGTAACGCCAAACTCTTTGTGTCTTAACGTGTGGTTTGCTCCCTGGTCACTAAAGATGGTCAACTCGAAGCGTGGAACACTGCTTCGTGTCGAAAGGGGGGAACTGTAGTGACCATTTGCAGTTCACTGTGACCAGGTCAACGAAAGTTTACAGCATAAATGTCAAAAGCCCTGACAATTTATGCCGTAAGACCCTCTCCAGACGCCTCTAAGTGTTTACTTTATCAACAAACCAACGTTTCACAGCTCTGTGCTAATCATCCACAGATGTTTTCTTTGTTTTCCAAGGACAGGAAACTCCGAGATAACACGCTAAATAACAATAACTCTTTCTAGACCAAGCAGATTAAAGGGGCACTATCCACCAGCGCTAGACCTGTTGGCGCCAAGACGACAGCATCTGCTTTGAAAATTTAGTGTATTGGCCAACGCAGGCCTGAGACAGTATGAACGTTACAATACTACCCCCTAGCGACAGCAGAGAGGAACTCTGCTGAAGTCTTTTTAATCAAAACTGACTGTTCTAACTTCTTTGTAAACGAAAGTTTACACGGACTCGGACTTCTCACAAATGAACATTTATGTTTAATAAAAAGGAAATGCTTAAACGATGAAATAATGTTCTTTCACAGGATTTCGAGTCACGACGGAGAATCCTTCCTCTCTCAGCTTTACAAGTTTACAGTCAATAAATGGTTGAATGAATTTATATGTGTTAACAACATGTGTATAAGACGTTCTATCGTTATAACCTGCATTATCAAATATATGTGTGAGCTTATATTTGTGTTTAAAATCTTAAATGTCTTTTGTTGAACGATGATGGTTTGTTGAATTACGACTTAGGCGTTTCCCCAAACAAACGGAACGCCCCAGAAACACACCCCCTCTCTAGCAGAACAAAACTTCCGAGCACGCAGGAAGCACTCTCTTCTTGTTCCGCCCTTCTCTACAATCTGCTCGAGCTCCTTTTTCCAAATCTGTTGAAGCCTAGTCCGCTTCGTAAGATTTTTCTTCTGTGAGGCCTAAAGCCTCATTTTTGCTTCTGCCCAAGTAATTTGGCTACTTGTGGACTCTCCTCTCTAGACACCTTTTGTCTTCCAGTTTGGACCGTTTTAACCGGCCGGTTAAAACGTGATTTTATTTTTAAAGCTGCACATTGCCTTTGTTTGACGTCATCTCCGGAGACGCACGTGAAGTTGTAGTTTACAGAGGACTACAGATCTACGCCAGCCCTCACAGTCGTTTTAAGCCAGAAAAACGACTACTGAGAGAATATTTTTCAGTGACTCAGTTATTATTCTCCAAAGACTCTGAGCTGATTCTTGCCTGATGCCAACGGCAAGTAAAGAGACTTTCACGGATTGATACAGTTGACGCCACGACTCAATTTCCCGACAAGCCGCGCGACCAGCCAGCGGCCTCCGCTAGTCAAGCAGCAGACATCTTGTGGAAGCGGGTTCTTCAAATCCAGTCGCCGCTACAGAAAATCGGAGCAAACCTTCGGAGCTCTGGCGCACTCGTACTGGACAGCACCAGCAACCCAAAAGTAAGCCGCACTTGACATAAAGAGTTTGGCGTTAACTGTATTTGATAAGCTCAAATCAATTCACCAACCTTTTTAAAAAGGCCCCTTCCGTAATAACTCAGCCAAGTTTTAATCAACAAATTATCATCCTCCACAAGTTAGATTCAGTAACTTTGTTGGTTTTATTTTGTTTCAATCATTATTTCAATTATATGTCAATAATTTCTCCTTTGTGTCCGTCCATCCATCATTTAATTTTGTCTAATTTTAATAAAACCCCATAAAATGTTAAAGATTTGATTTGGTTTTCTTTTGATTATTTTCAGAATTATATCCGAATACAGGTTAGAATTCTCTTCCTTCAGATTAATTGAGACTTAATCTATATAATCAGTTTTCCAGAATCATCTGGTGGTGCCCCCTTTTAACGAGACAAATTTGATAATAAAATATTAATTGATAATTTACCCAAGTTAGTAAATTAATATTTCTTATCACATTATATATAACACATACACTACAATATTAATGGCAAAGAATTGTTTTGTCAACAGGCAAAAGGACTCAAAGCAGGTCCCACAAAAGACAGATGTTTCACAATAGTTTAATTCCAAAGCAAAAGTACAAAGTCTGAAATCCAGAAGACATGATCAAAAACAAGGTCATAAACACTAGAAAACTGCTATACAATACGCTAGAGACAATCTAGCACAGGACAGGGGAAAACACACACACTATAAAGACAACACAATGAGGCACAGGTGGAACACATTAGGGCGGAGCAGGTAATCACAGTGGAGGAAAGACACAATAATATAATAATAATAATAATAGTAGTTAGTCGAGCTATACGGACTTGTGAGATGTTTTAAATAAATTACCTTTCGGACTTATCTTAATTAGTCAGTTGAAAAAATATGTACAATATTATGTAGTTTTAGTGCAATCTTTGCCCGCAGTATGGGGTTAAACTTTGCCTGCACTTCCAGTAAAATTTTGTATAGAGTCAATAGATTGTAAAAGTGGTTAAAACATACTTATTATTTAGAGGGTTACTCATTGAACAAGAGGAATTTTTCTTAATGTTTAGAATTCTATATCCTTATGTTATCCAGAGAGACACGTAGACAGAGTTTAATTAAAAAAAGCAATGGCCAGGTTTAATTCTTGCAAGAATGAACAAAACAGACAAACATGTATCAAGGCTACAGAGGAAGGTTTGCTTGGGGAAGTAAACAAAACATTAGATTTTATATCACAGTGAAAGCTGTAGAAGGCGTATCTTTCATACACCCTCCTCAAGGCACAAGCTCCAGGTGCAGAAGTCCTCCTGTGAAAAGTTATGTCTACGTCTAGTTCCTGCTTGGATTAGCATGAAGGACATGACATAAACAGATTTGACATGACCTGAAGAGAACTGAGCACCCAGTAACTATAAACAATATAACCAAATATGAAATTAAAAAATATTATAACATTCCCCCTCTTTATGCTGATAACCATTAGCATAAACAACATATTAGCTTGAGTGTGAATTGTAAACCCAGCAGGGCAGCTGACCTAGCCTAAGAACATTTGACCAATCGGTAAATGACCTAACGCTGGGAAAAATTCTTCTATCCACCCTCGCCCCAAAGTGACGACAAAACACAAACATCAAGCATCAAGCGTATGTAATCACCTCAAATGATTAACTTACAACACATGTCGAAACAAACAGAACAAATGATTATAATGGGATATGTTTCAAATCAAAATGGGAACCCACAGAGTAATGCACTGATTCTTCAAAGTCAAATTCTTTACAGTCCATAAATTAAAAACACATTGTCATTTCCAAATAAAGTAGAAAAATATGCCAGAGGTTAAGCTGGTTGACCCATCGGACTCAAGATCTCTGGCCTGTCCATTTCTGTCCCTGTAACGAAAAGAAAAACACATGGAGTGAGACTTATGCACATTCATAATGATTAAAATCAATTCTCTTAAGCATAATAAATTCAATGAACCATACGGCCCTTAGGTCTGTAGTATGATCCGTCCTGGAGCTGTTGTCCCGTTGGTGTACATGCAAACAATAACGTCCCTCAGAAATCAAAGTGTTCATCTGAGGTCAAAGCCTTGACCTTAGTTGTTTGGCAGGTGCATGTCCAACTGATTTCTCATGATCTATTGTCAAACTTTTAGACATTCTTTAAATTCACAATTTCCTTCACATTTCCTTTTCAAATCATCTAATTGAATATTCTCAGAATATTATTCAATTTACCTCAAATTTCTTTAGAAAGAAAATTCTTTTTTTTTTATTTTCTTACTCCCTCTTGGGTCAGACCCCTCCCTCTGGGGTAAACCAGTAACAGGCAGCATGTCTCAGCTGCTTGAACACACCACAAAGCATCTGCTCTGTTCACACTGCTTTCCACCAAAGCACCATCACCTTTGTGACTGTCGTTTAAAAGGAAAGACTAAACATAAAATCAACAAAGTTCTGTTCAAATTCTGCTTTACTTTTAAACTCTCCACACATAAAAATAATTTAGGATTTTGTTCAGTATAGAGTTGTTCTATACTGTCTCTGTAAAACACCAGGTGCTTAATAAATACAATAAACCATTTTGTTTTTGCATTTTTTTTCCATATAAATTTTAACATAAGAAAAACGTTTTATCAATTACTATTTTCATGTTTCCACTACTTTATCATTCAGATGCCACATAAAGAATTGACCTCACTCAATGATAAACAGAAACTTAATCATCAAGTGTGAAATCAAAATAACGTGTCTCTATTTATTCAAATTCACCAAAATTGCACTCAGTAATTATCATTACTGTTCATTTAATAAAATGCTAAATGTAACATGTCAACTTTCACAAAGATTTGATGCAGTGTTCACCTTGAACACCTCTAAAGTTTGGCCAAAACAAAAAAATTAAATTCTGTTCAAAAGGACAGACTTGTGTTAGTCCTAGTACTCAAACAAATCCTGAAAATCACTTCAAACAGTGATTAAACCCAGCGAGCAATTGGCATATGCTCTTAAACTTTAACAGTTTACGTTGTTAGTTTGACAATTACCTTTTTATTTACTTCTCTCATTAACTTTAAAATTTTCAAATAAAACATTCAATAATGATTATTATTTATTTTCAACTATCTTCATTTCAGTTTTCTAATTTCTTAAACAATTTTTTTTCTTAAAAACCATATTCAATCCCATTCATTTCATTGTTTAGTTTACCAAATCATGTTTTATAGATTCAATAAAACTCAAATGTGGACTATATTTGTATCAACAGACCTGTTAGAAGGTCAAACAGTTTTCATAATTAAGTATCATAAACTTTATTTAACACATCAGTTCAGTGCAGACTGTCACTGACATTTCTAACAAGTATTTTTCAACATTAAAAGGTTTGTTTAATGTAAAGGCTCCCACAAAGACTGAGGAGCTAAACTCCAGCTCTTAAAAAAACAACAAAAAAACAAAACTAAACGTTTCTAGCTCCAGAAAGTTGACAAAGAAAGGGAGGGTGCTGTGAGTCCCCTGTTTACTTGTGTTACTGTGGACCATTCTTCGTGAACCAAAACAGTGGTTGTGTTGAATCCACTGTCTCCAATTATTCATCAGAACCAAATCAGAAAAATACATACTTGTTTCTTTTCTTAGGTTCTGGTAACATTGTTGAGCTTATTGCCCAACTATCTATAAAGTTATATTATCTTTATAAACTTATTCTGCTCAATTCAAATTAAAGACATATTTAAATTCTTCCAAATACAAAGTAATCATTTTCATTCTTTTATTGATGTTATACTGTGTGTATTTGAAACACGCTGATATTAAGGACCTCTATTAGTTCTCGTACTAATAGGTACACAAAATTGTTTGTTATAATAATTTTTATTTTTATATTTGGTTATATTGTTTATAGTTACTGGGTGCTCACAGTTCACTATCAAAAGCTACACTCGATGCTGCGTAGCATTACGCTATGGGGAACATTCTTTGTGTGACCGGTTGTGAAGCACGTGTGTCAAACGCGTCAAGAATTGGCTTATAATACCTCTGTTGGTGACGCAGCTCATCAGTGGCAGCTGTGTGATTGAGCGCACCTGAACAGAGGGTATAAGTAACACATGACGTGAAGCGTCTTCAGGTTTCTCTGTCTTCAGATCGCATTGTGAAGTGTGAGCAAACCTAGTATGAAAATGAAAAAAAAAAGAGTGTGAACGAGTCAACGACTTTCTAAAGCAAACAATACATATTAAAATATAATATGACACACACACACAGCACAGTTCTCATACATATGAGATATATATATATATATTGGAGAGCATAAAAATAAATATCATGGCTGGGCTCATGAAGAAATGTGTTCCTCCGTGCCAGAGGCACATTTGTGATGAGGATCAACATGAGTTTTGTTTTGAGTGCATGGGGGAAGAACGCGGACCTCGGACTTTCTGGGGAGTGTCAGCACTGCGATCTTTTGCGTGTTAAGATCCTACGTGCTCGGCTCGCTTTCTTTCAGAAGGAGCGGGCCGCCTCCCCACTCCAGTCGTGGGTTTTGCGTGTTGATCTGGCTGAGGCGCAGGGATCAGAGAGTCCTGTCCCTCGCGCCTGTCAGATGAGGTTGACCCGGCGGAAATGGAAATGGTATATATGCTTCCACCCTGCAGCACTACTGCTATACACCTGCAGAACATCAGATCATTTATATGCACAGCCATTTTGAACACTTTTCTTTGTTTACCCTCATTGACCTACATCTGTCAACTGTCCAGTCTCTCATAAGTTGCACTTTTAGATTTATTGATATTTTTCAATTTTGTCCAAAAGTGGTCAGCACATATGATGCATGGACGCTACAAATGTTGCTGCTACTGCACTGCTTTTATTTTCCAGGGATTTAAAAGTGTGTATGCATTCACTTCATTTGATATCCCGTTAGTCTCTAAGCGTAAGTTGAGAATGTTTTTAATATTTTCACCCATCGCCTCAATGGAGTGCAGCATACGTGCTTTGGGCCTCTATTTTTGGGTAGCATATTTGGATTAAAGGATGAGCTCCCTCTCATCTACCTTGTCTACGCCTTAGTCTGCAAACGTGTCCACGGCTGTGACACAAAATGTCCTGCACAAACTTGACCACTTTTCAACCATATTTTATTTGGGTTGAAATCCTGATAAAACTGTAAATTAAACCCAGATAAAACTATAAACCCTGCCATTTTTATAACCATTTTTCTCATTTTCAGCACAATTATATCTAAAATCATATTGTAATGAGAAATGTTTTACACATTTTTAAAGTAAACATTTTTTTGATTGCTTTTCTTTTTAAGTTAAATTTGTAGGATTATGTGTTCAGGTTAGTATATGTGTTGGGATAAACAACCAGACCCTGCAAACATATACCTGTCCACTGGATGGCGATGTGGATCTAGAATCCTAAAAGACCAAGTAGTTTATAGTTTATTGTAAAGTGGTTACACTTAGTACTGACAGTACAAACATAGGTGTGTTGTAAAATATTTGACAATATTTCTTTTACTCATATTTCTCTTAAAAAAAACAATACAGTTTACATCCCAACCAACACAAAATTGCACATACAGTGAGCTACAATGGGTGTCGAAGGTTTGGGCACCCCAAGTAGAATTTTTTTATTAATGTGCATAAAGAAAGAAAAGACACCATTTTTTTGTTTTGTTATTTTGAAAGTGTAAATGATGGAAATAAAATCTA
This sequence comes from Perccottus glenii, assembly GCA_024416835.2. Lineage (NCBI taxonomy): Eukaryota > Metazoa > Chordata > Actinopteri > Gobiiformes > Odontobutidae > Perccottus > Perccottus glenii. Next base: position 33,644,920 of record CM044555.2, on the reverse strand, counting down.
ACTTTTTTGACTTATAAGGATGTCTAATCTGTCATTTGATGCCTTTTGGAGATTTCTCCATCGTTTCTTGGCGTCTTAATGCACATTAATAAAAAAAATTTAACTGGGGTGCCCAAACTTTCGATCCCCACTGTATATACAAAGCAGATTAGTGGTTAGCAAATTATTTTTTGCTGTTTGCCATCAACGAGGAATTCCCAGTAAGCGCGGGTCATAAGGACAAAAGGGAAGCTAATAATAATAATAATGGATTGGATTTATATTGCGCTTTTCTCCGAGGACCAAGGGACTCAAAGCGCTTACAGTCCGTCCATTATTCATTCATACACAGTCACACTGTTGATGGTAAGCTACAACTGTAGCCACAGATGCCCTGGGGCAGACTGACAGAGACGTGGCAGCCATTTTGCGCCTACGGCCTCTCCAACCATCACCAAATACATTCACTCAACATTCATACACATTCATACGAGGCAAGGTGGGTTAAGTGTCTTGCCCAAGGACACAACGACAATATGAATTGTGGGGAGAGCGGGAATAATCAGTTACCTCCAGTTACAGTTGAGTATTGTTTTGAAAGAAGTGTGTTTTAGAACTGCAAAGTGAGTGTAACGCAGGAATTGTGTTTGTAGTTGAGCAGAATTGGTTCAGTGGTTGCTGAGTTATGTACAAAATAAAACTGTAAATATTTCAGAGTGCTGAATGTGTTTGTAGCTGCTGCATAGGCCTCCCCAACTCTCTCTCACACACAGTCCATTGAAATGCTAATGAGTTGGGCCACTGCTACTTAAATGTTAGACACAGAAGCACAAAGTACATTTAGCTGTATACTGGTTTGCAAAATATATTTAAAAAAAAAGTCAAACTATCGATTAGTTATTTAAAACTTGTTATGCACTACATTTGTTGAAAAGTAACTGTATTTTTACTTGAGTATGCTTTTTCAGTACTCTTTCCACCACTGGTCTCAACAAAGAGGGTAGATTTGATGTTGACTAAGGGTAACACTTAGCCTAAATTCAGGCCTTTCACTGGTGTTGTGTTTTCCAATAAAATCAAAAGTCACATTAAAAAATGTATAAAATATTTTTATTTGCCAAAAAAAAAAAAAAAATCATCCAGCCAATCCAGCTCCAGGACACAGACGTAGTCTTGTAACATAAAACAAGAATCTACTGGTGAATGAATGGCCTGATGTGTTCACTCATCCAGCCAGTCGAAGATCAGTCCTTCTCTCGAAAAGACTTGCGCTTGACGCCGTAGTCAAACAGCAGCTCCTCTCACAAAAGAATGTCTCTTTGAACAATTGAATTGGTTCAGTGGTTGCCGCATGAGTTATGTACAAAATAAAATAAACTGTAAACATCAATTACAATAAATAAATACATTTTAATAAATAGAAATTAATAAAATTGAAATTATAAATCTAATAAAACACATCACAACAATCGTCTCAAATCCACCCATTCTTCGAGAATATGTGCTTACCCAAACAATAATGTTGTCGTTGAACAAGAGGTATGTAAAACAAGAATCTTTCAGCAATCAGACGTCCAGCCACTCCAGCTCCACTTCCTTCCCACATAAGTGTCAGGGATTTAGGCACAACTCGGAACAGGACGAAGGACTAACAATGCAGACCCCACACTCACAGAAATGATTCATGGCAGAGTTAGTTTTTATGCATTTACATCTATTTGATTTTATTTAAAAACTCATATTTTTAAAATCTATACATTAAAAGTAAATAAACTCTAAAAGATTTAATCAATTATACAATTTATTTAATGCAATTAGTTAATAAATACTAACATTGTTTGAATAATTAGAGTTATAAAACAAACAAGATTCTGTTATTTAAAGTTTATGTGATTGGTTTTCATCAAAGTTATGAAAAAAATCCATTTGGGAAACAGGAAATGACGTCACTTTCGCTGGACACAAGCCCTCGGGATATTGTGGGAATCCGTCACACACATGTTGGTAAGTAATCCGAAAACATCCTTTGTTGTATTGCTCCTGTTCTAATTATGCATTTTATTTTGCATCGAATGTATATAATATTAATCCATTTATGATAAGTTTTATGCAGTTTGTGATTTTTTAAACGGTTTTACGTCGTTTTACCGGAGAATATAGAAGCCCGCGTTAGCATCATAACTTTAGCTAGCTTGGTCAAACAACTTTAAAATGCATCAAATTAACCCATTGCTGTCGGTTTTTATGTAGTCAAGAATTGTCACTGTAATATGTAAGCTAATGTTTGCTCTTTTACGGCTAGTTAGATTACAGAATTGAATGTTTGACACCACTTATTATTTCATTCTCTCATTCTTTTTTCCAGAAACGTAACTCTTATGGTATTTTCTCGGTTTTCCTCTCACCGTGTTCACACCACGTGGCAACATAGATTTTTGTAAGTATAAGTTAAAAGATGTACACGTTAAAATGTAGAACATATATTAAATGAAGTTGTAGTTAATGTTCAGTCCATGTAATGTAAAATAGATTTTCAATATAACACTGAAATGTTTAGAGTAAACGTTAAAATGTGAATTATTTAATTTACAATATAAAATGATAATTATGCCTACAATGTTTTATATAAGACTAGGTTGAAAATGTGGGGTTTTTCCAGGTATTATTTTACATTATATAATTGAACAAGAGCTATCTTATACGTTTGGAGCATCATTAATGTTGTTAAACCCTAACAAAAAACTAAAGTGAAAATGCAGCTAAGTTCACAAAGAACCTAATAGAGTTGTTTTTGTGTTTGTCTTCATTCACAGGTGCTGTGTGAATGTGGCTTTGCAAATTGTGTGAAAGTGTGAGGCGAGATTGTGTGATGAGCTGTCTGAGCATCTACCTCAATGAAGACCTGGACACACTTGTTAAAGAATATGTGGTATGTATCGGAATAGTGTGCCGGTAATTATTTCCATCTAGATAATATTGGGTGTTCATGAGAATGGAATGGACATGAGGACACATTGACCACCAGTATTTCAACATTGAGTCCATTGGGTTGTTTTGAATAAAAAATCATGCAAGGTAAATGGTGGTAGAGCTGTCACTCTGAGGGAATTAAATCCGCTTGGTCCAGAGGAACCTGAAGATGAAATTGTCCGGCACCCACATGCCCCTTCTCCGCCAGAAATAACAATCCTCACCTAAACAACAAGGTGAGGACACAGGCATTTCCTAGTGCTCATGAACCAGCAATTTTTACTGCATTGATATGATTTTTGGAAATGTTTAGTAAGAAATGCCTTGTATCACCAGGATGCATGTTCTGGACTGTCTGCTTACGAACTTGAGAACATCGCACAGAAGGAAGCCTTCTTGTCGTCTCTGAAGATATGGCAAGTATGTGGACATTTTAGTAAAGGACTAATCAGCTGTTTTCCATTTCACTTGCCCTCTCCCTACCTCAGTCTCCACCCTACTCTCCTCTTAGTCTCTTTTTCTTTCCTTCCTGCTCTTTCACTGTTGTCCCCCACTGTACTGTCGTTCTCTCCTTCTCATTTCTTTCTCTTGTATTCACTTGTTATCTTACATAAAGTTACAATTACAACCATGATTTTTTTTTTTTTGCTGATGAAAAGTTTGTCATCAATTACTCACCTTCGTGTTGTTCCAAACCCGTATCCCCCCATTCATCTTCGGAACACAAATTAAGATATTTTGGATATAATCCGAGAGCTTTCTGATCAAAAAAAAGTATTCTTGTTGCTTTATCATGTTCACATTGAGTGACCCATGTCACATGGACTACATTAACTATGTTTTTAGTAGGTTTGTGTAATTTGAATGTGCACTTTCAGTGGTGTCTATGGGATGATCAGATCCAAAATATCTTAATTTGTGTTCTGAAGATAAACGGAGGTGATATGGATTTGGAACAACACGTGGGTGAGTAAAAATTTTATTTTTGGGTGAACTATCCCTTTAGGTTTCAGGTTTGATGGACATTTACATTTATTCATTTGGTGACGCTTTTATCCAAAGTGACTTACAAGTATTATCCAGTGGCCAATTATCACTGTAGAGCAAATGGGGGTATGGTGCCTTGCTCAAGGACACTTCAGTCATTGTCTGCTGGCACTGCGATTCGAACCCACAACCTTCTGCTTACAAGTCCAACACTCTAACCACCAGACCACGACTGACATACTACACTCATCCTGACTTGATTGTCAGATTATAAATTCGTCTCCATTTTTAGTTACTTTTTTTAACTGCATTTTTTTGTGGCAGGTCAACGACTTTATTGGAAGAAAAATCTATGCAGTCTCCCCGGAAATCCCTCTGTTCTAAAGCACAAAACCTTACCCCAAGTGGAGGGTTGACCCATAATCAAGTGAGAACAAGAATACTTGGATAATTTTCAGATATTATATTGTTGTTACATTAATAGGAAATTGCACAACTGGAGATAAAAATGCATTGTGTTGTTAACATTATCCACAGGCTTGTGACTTTTTTCCAGGCTTTTAGGGGGTGATCAGGTCTTAAGGTCATTATCCTGAACTTGCATCCATTCCATTCTCATGAATGCATATATGCTGTGTGCTTTAATGAAAAGTTGTGTGTGTGTGTGTGTGTGTGTGTGTGATATTGTATTTTAAGTGTGTGTTTATACATTCCAGGACATTGAATCCAGAGAGGAAGAAATGGCAGGAAAGACTATGGGCATCTACAAAGTACAATCAGAGGATCAGGGTCAAGGTGATGGACACTTCACTGATGTCTGTGTTGTGCTGGAAGGTGTGGAGGTTCTCCACAACCTGCAGAGTGTCACTCATGCATTTATTATGTTATATGGCCTGATCTACGCTCAATTTGAGCTACCCTAAAAGCCTGAAGTGTACATTTGAGGTGTACCAGAAAATCCTGATGGACCTGGACTTAATCAAGCTTTCCCCGAAAGTACGGACACTGAAACTGAAATTGCTCCAGTGATTTGGCTGGCAATAATGAACTTATACAGCCCCTACCCATTTTTTTCTCACCGTGTTCCAACCCAGAGATATGTTAAAATTATTTCCTAGTTCTTTAATGATACGTTAATTAGCAATAGCAACTGAAAATGGATCTCTGTAAAGTTTAATTTTTTATTTATTTTTTTGGGTGTCCAAGCAGTCATGTGATGTTCGAGTGCGGCTGTGTAAGTGGGTTCATGGATGGTTTCCTAAATGTTGGCTGATGTTGACTTGGCTCCATCCAGAGTTTTGTATCAAAGAAAAATATAAATAAATCTGGAATTTTCAAGTTGGTCTAATTCTATTTTTTTATAAGATGGGAAACAATTGCATAAATAGGATGCATTGTTTAATTTGGTTTAGTATATAAGCATAAATTAAACATGATTCAAATAAATGTTATTTAACTTTTTTAATTATCCTGATTTAGTTCTCTTAATTATTATGCAATTTATACAATAAACTTTATGTATTTTAAATAAATAAACTTTTTATTATTAATTTAGAATAATTATACTTTACATAAATTAATTACATAAACCAGAGGATTATGCATTTAAAATAAATAGGTTTTATTATCCTAATGAAAATAAGTCGTATAAAGTTTAGTTGGTAGATTTGTGTTAAAATTATGAAAAAAATATAAATGGGAATTTGTCATGTAATAAAATTACATAAATCTTAAATTTTGGGGGAAATATTTCTGTGAGTGCACGAAGGCGGACAGTTCAAAAAAGGTTTTAATAAAACAAAAAGTGTGTGAAGAAAAACGGGTTGCCCAGTTCGTCCTGCATCTCTGCCATCTCTCTGCCGTCCTGCATCTCTGCCATCTCCCTGCCCTCAGCACCTGTGATCTTTCCGTGGAAATCACACAGGATGGAGCCCATCCCAAAGGCCTTGGTTGCAACAACTCCTGTGGTCAAAAAGAAGATTCATGTGCTGTCCACGATGTAATTATATATATTTTTTTTGATGGATTTTAATGTGCTCATAAGACATTTGTACATACCTTTATGCTCCCCAAAGTCCTTCACAGCCAGACCATTTCTGCTTGGTCACCCCCCTGATGATGGTCGGGTCACTCTGCGCCTGTGCTCTGGTGAGCGGCCTCCACTTTACGATGACGTCCTCTGAGCGTGGATAATTGGCCGTCCATCCCTCTGCCTCTATGACGTTAGCCACCTTAACTGCAGTTGGGGCAAGTCTTGAGCATTTTGCTGTCAAAGAGAGAACATTTAAATTAAAATTCAGGTTCACATACAAGTTCTAAATGTTTCTGTTGGAGCAAAACTAATCATTGGCTAAGAAAGTATCTACACTTACACAAAAGATGTTGCTCCCGCTTGTTGTACTGCAGAGCCCTCCACTTGTCATAAAACACTCGGTCGGCAGGGAACCCAGGGTTTGCTCTCTTGGTTTTGTTGGGTGGCTGGCCAGTGATTCCTACAGGAAGGCCTGTAGGAAAGCGCCAAAGTCCGGTGTTGGGCTGCTAACCTCTTCTTCCACTCGCCTCTCCCAAACTTGAATTATATAATTTTCTTTGAGGCTGATCCGTTTAATAAATGCACAAATACGTTATTAAGAGAATGCTAATCCTTTTACTTTTTGGTCTTATGGACTGCAGTTAATACTTACTGTTGGTGCAGACGAGCGAGGTCATTGGTTGCACTTCTAATCTTGGTGCCCGACGACGACAAAAACAACCTGTTAGAATTGTCTACATCTGGCCGGAAGGATTCAGGGCGGATCCATGTGTAGTATGCGTCCAGCATCTGCAGAGACAAAAAAAAATATAGCTGCGTGCAGCAATTAACGGGGCCAAGCGCACAGGGCCGTTTGAAGGAATTTGGGGGCCCCAAGCAAAATAGACATGGAGGCCCCCAACCCCCCGCACACACGCAAAGCCTACAGGAACCACAGCATAGCCATACAGTTTGAGTTCACCCACACTTTATATAATTAAAAAAGGTTTACAGTGCAAATACTTCTGTTGCATATACTCTACATAAATAAAAAATGTTTACAATGCAAATACTGCTTGAAAAAATATTTAAAATTTGAGCATTTTCAACCATTGAACATTTGTAAAAAACACCACTGTACCATAAAATCAAATATACATTAAAAAGTGCACAATAACTAAATACAACATACTTGCGAGCCTTGTTTTCTGCAAAGGCAATCACAATGTCCTCCATGTCCAAAGACTGGCGAACATCACGCTCAATTGACATAAGTGCCAATCCTGTGAGCCTTTCTTGGCCCATGGTGGACCTCATGTAATTTTTTATCAGCTTCGAAGCTGAAAAGCTCCTCTCACCAGAGGCCACTGACACAGGGAGAGTCAGGAGTAGACGCAAAGTAGGGTTGGGCGATGTCATCTAAATCGGCAGCTGACGATGTGTACAGTAAAACATCGCGATGGACGATCGCAGATTGTTTAAAAGTTGGGGCGTTGTGGTTTTCACTCGCTCTGAGAGCGCTCCACTGCCGCTCCATCACGAGTTCAATTCATGCCAACGGGCCGGCAAATAATAACTACATTTTAGCCAGAACTAGAGCTTAGGTCGGCTCAAAAAAAATCAAGCCCGACCCTACCCGAGCCCGTGCACCCGAGAGACCGGCCCTGCCCTACACCTTAAATTTAATTATAAGCCCGAGCCCTATTTAAACCCGACCATTTTTTAATACGTGGGCGTTCTGAGGAGAACGAGCCTGTAATGACTAATGAGCGGAGCCGGTGTGACTCGGCTCAATAATCCGCAGGCGCACGCTCATGAACCCACCTGTAAAACGTTCAAATCCACCTCAGACATGACATAAATCTCTAGCTTACTATACTTGTTGTAGCCATTAAACAATGTTTTTTTTCTTTCATATTTATGTTTAAATATTATATTATTATTTTTTAATTTCATCTGATTATGATAGACTATAAGTGCAAAGATGCGAGTGGGTCAGAAATGATATGGGTGGTTATATTTAGTTTAATATTAAGTTTTGTTTTGTAAAAAGCCTTTCTTTCGTTTTGTACAAATTGTCTCTTAATTTTAATAAAGGGTTCTTGACCAATTGCATTTATTTAATAAATAAGTACACTATGAGTGTGAGCGTCGCTTTCGCTCATTTCTCATGAACTGGAGAGCGTCTCAAATAAACTGAAACTCAGCAGGTTTGCCTTACAGACATGAGAAATATGTAGCCTAATATGTGTAGAGATGAAAAGATTTAAATAAGCATAGTGCAGTGTTCAGAACTCACACGGTAAACAACCAGCTTGAGTGATTCTTGAATGCATAGGGAGTGGAGCGGGGGCTGTTAAACCCGGAGCTGGAGCGGAGTGATTCTTGAATGCATAGAGCGGAGGGGAAATTGCCGCCGCTCCACTCCGCTCACATACTCGACTCGCAAGACTCGCAGCGGGGCGGGGGCGGGGCATCACGATGGTGTTTCTCCATCGTGATGTTGGTCAGCCATCACGATGGACGATGATATCGGCCATCGGCACAACCCTAACGCAAAGCAATGCTTAAATTACTGTACAAATCCATTAGCTTCTCACTGTATATGTAATTAAGCATGTCAAAGGGGGAAGTGGCTACATGGTCTGAAAAAGTGTAGAGAGATGAATTGATCTCAAGTGCAGGCAAAACAGAACACAGGGTCTGTGCTCATGGAATATAACATCCATGATCGAAGAATTTTTTTCACCATTTTTCATGCTTCTCATGTAATTGTCATTTGTGAATCTTCGAGGTGGATTCTCAGAATTTTGCGGGAAAACAATGTTTGTGACTTGTACTGGTCCTTTTTTAACAATTTGACAGCGCACACTATCAGTCAGGACTGCTGGCCACTGCGCAGGGTCATCTGCTATAATGACAGTGCTTGTGGTACCTTGAGCTGTAGAGCAAACCTCAGTGTTGGGAAGTGGTGCAGACTCAATTTCTGTTCTGGATGCAGTATTGACGGTGTAGCTGGGGAAAAATAATGTTTTTATTAATATAATCCATATGTTCAGGTACAGAATGTATCAGTGAGTGTCTAACACCTAGAAATTTGACAAGCACTACTGTATATTAAAAATTCTGAACTGTCCATGGGCAAAAGTGACTGGTATTTACACAGTTTGGTGGCAATTCAATAGTGATTTGCACTGTTTTTTTTCTAATAATATGACAGCACACTTATCAGTTTAAACTCTGGGCTGTGCAAGATATCAACTATAATTATAGAGCTTGTGGTACCTTGTGCTATAGAGGAAACATCAGCACTAAGAAGTGATGCATCTGTTGATGTTGATGTTGAAGATGAAGTTGATGGTGTAGCTGGGAAAATAATTGAAAAAAAAAATCTGAAACGTGGAGTACGTTTTACCATTTCACTGTTAGCATATTGAAAGAGGTCACTATTAACAGCTCAGTGAGAGAAATTCACTCTACCTTCATCAGTGGAGGTATCCTTAGGAAGAGCCTGAGGGCTGAGAAATTTAAGCAAAGCACCTTGAGGGAGAAAGAAAACATGGTAACACTTTATAATAACAATCATTAATAGATGGTAAATTGATAGTTAATTAATCTTTAGTTAATTGTCATTTAACTGTTAGCAAACAGTATTATTACTTATTATAAAGTTTACCGTTAGCATTTCCATATTTTGGTATTAGAAGGGTAGGGATGCAGGCAGCTGCTTACCATTGCTTAAAAATATCCCAAGCTAATGTTTTATGCACGGAATTTATTGTGTGGTTTTCCTTTCCTAACCCCCATTTGGTAAATAGATTATTACGGTGGAAAAGTATAGCATGCTATTTGCTATGCCACTTTCATCAAAACCTATTACAAAGCTACAGCAATGTCATGTCATCAAATACGATAAACAGTGATTCTGGAACAAATATATTACAGTAACCATATTCTGTCCATTCGAAAAAAAAGTTGCACTAACTGTTCATTACAAGCAGCATTTTTGCTATTTTTGCTAGCCTAGCCTGCTGCATAATTACACCATTTGTACAAGACTGACAAGTAGAGCTATTTTATCCAGTGTAATTTATCACTTACCACTATCTTGTTTTTTCTTATCCTCCTCTTCCTTTCTCTTCTTTCTCTTCTGGCTTCCTGAAGCATAATTCCTCTTCATGACTGCCGAGGAGGTTTTGTATTTTGCCGGCTGCAGAGATCACGTTGGCAGGCTGCTGTCAGCGACTACTGAGAGGGGCCCCCTTGAGGGGGATCCCGATAACAGTGTCATTGCACTTTACAGCATTGACAATCAAAGGGGCGCTCACACAGTGTCGTTGCATTTATTCTTAACCGGTCGTTGTCCTGGGGCCCCAGACCAGCTCAGGGCCCCAAGCAATTGCTTGGTTTGCTTGCCTTGTCGCGACGGGCCTGCAAGCGCAAAGACATGCCGACATGGCTGTGAGTGTTAGACCAAGTGCAACAAAGAGCTATTAAAGACATTTTAAGATGATTTTATACAAAATCATATACAGTCACTAATAAACTGATTTATAGGTTTATCACTTTTGACCAATAGGTGGAGCAGTTACGAAATGTTGTGTTGTCAGAGTGAGGTGACAATTACACAAGCAAAGTTTGGTGTCAATATGTCAAAGCATTGCAGAGATACAGCCTCAAGAGTCATTTTTTCATCATGCATAAACTTTGTTGCTGCGGCATATGAAAACGGTTTTGTCTGACACAAAAGTAATAACGTTTTGTTGTCATGGTCTGAATATGTTACGATTCGATTTAGGTGAAAATCAGATGAATGGTCTAGGAGGAGTTCAAAAAAGTTGGGTTGTAAAGGAAATAAAATTGGTAAACAGGAAGTTTGGCAGAATAAGGTTAAAATGGTATCTATGTTCTTGGCATGGCCTAAGCAATCTTTTATATCAGTTTTATGACAATAGACAAACTTAATGATAAGTTGTTAGCATTATTTGAAAATTCATTATAACCTTTGACCACAAGGTGGCGCTGCCTTGAAACTTTTTGAGTATATTTAGGGCTTGGTGCCGAAGACACATACCGAGTTTCGTAATGATACAGCAATGCATTGATAAAATATAGCACTTTTTGACAAAATTCTAAATGGATGACGTCCAAAATGGTTGATATGGGAAAATTGGTTATGCTATGGCTCGATTCCATAAATCTAAAGAGCCCTGTTTTGTGATTTGTGGCTAAAGCATTTTGAACGGGACCATTAGGTGGCACTGCACCGAAACACTTCAGTCAGACTCAGGTCATGGTTGGCATAACACACACCAAGTTTGATAAGAATATGCTAAAGCTTTGTGGAGATATAGGCTGACTTTAATATTTGTGGCTCTAATAAGTATGCCTAGTAATGTTATATAGGAGCAGTATTTGAGCAAGCATGGCTTTACTGGTGACTGAGCGATTTATAAGTGCCAGTATAGAGTGGAATATTGAGCTTCACACCACATAGCATTTCTTTTTTTCTGTAAGCATGTTCCATAAAAATTCACAAACTGATGTTTTTTTACAGTTAATAATATGATGCCATATTTTTTTTTAAATACATAGGGTTTTTGTGTGCATTAGGTTAAAGACCGTGTTAAGTTCAAAATTGATTTACCTCAGCATATTCATAATTTGCAGGTGGGAGTTGTGGGATATGTCAATCCAAGTTTTGGGACTAATTTGGTGCTGGAAAGTGTTTATGTGAAATCATGGCAAGTGTTTGTTACTATCGTTATGTATTGTCTTTTAGGGCTTATTTAAATCTTTTGCTTAACGTTGTTGTGTGGACTGTGCAATTGTTATGAAATCACAAAACAAAATGCAAAGAAATGTGTTCCTGGTGTCGATTTCATAAACACTGATTTGGTTTTAATATAGATTGTAAAAGAATATGTTTGACGCAACTTCATTCATTGCTGTTGAAGGGATTAAAGTTTCTATAGGTCTCAATATTGCGCTGACATCTTGCAGAGATTTGGGAACAGAGTCTGCGCAGTAGAGAGCAGTAAGTAGATTGTGATGTCAAAAGCTTGACCACACGGTCGCAAATGCACAACAATTCTTTATGTTGGTGTGAAATAAACAGTTATGGAAATGTAAAAAAAATGATAGCTAAAGCTTTAATCTCCTCATTAAAATCCAAGAAAAAAATACATTGTTGGCATCTCAGTAAAAAGTGTAATGTCAGCTGTCAATTATGAGACTCATGGAAAATTATGTTTGTTTAGCTCCACCTGTAAAACATTATTTTTTCTTTTTGATAAATGTATTTCTTTGTTTTTATTTTGATTCAGCCATTTTTTTCTCTCCACATAGCCTTTGTGCTTAAATTGAGATTGTAGCAGTAATCAGGCTAAACATTGTGAAATACAAGCATGTGCCACAACTATTCTATAAAGGTGACATTTCAGCACTTGACAAACGGACAGCAACTCAAAGCGTAGTTGAGCGTGATTGTGTTAAGTGTGTGTTTGTGAAACGCATGTGAAAGCAACATGAACGTGTGTAATTTGACTCGTAGAAAACATTAAATTGTTATCTAGAAACACAGCCCAAGTCAGTCTTTGAGTAGTAAATTATTTTGTAATGGTTTAAAATAACCAGCTAATAATCATTTATAATATATAAAAAGCATGTAGTACTGTAATTGACTATATTGTTTCAAGTATTTTTTTCAACAAAGTATGTTTAAGCAGAATTTTTTTATAAACATACGGTTTATTTGTTCAGCTAAAGATATAGACTGGTAATTTTTATTCATGAAGATATGAATTATGTGCCATGGTTAAGTGGAGTAGTTTAATAACTGTTGAAAAACTGAGAAGTCTAACATGCAATTAATATGAATTTATCAGTATCATCAGTAGACCACTACAAGTTAGTTTGTTTGGTTTTACATGTTTTATACTTACATGTGTGTGTTTTTAATGTGACATTTTTAAGATTAATGATGATTTTAAAATATAAATTATATGCATGTTCCCATGTCTCATTATTAAATGTTAGTTCCACTGTGCAGTGGTAAAATAAAGATTTAAAATATACATTTAAAAAAAAAAATTAAGTAAATCAAAACGTTGGTTTGTGGAAAAGTAAAAGGTCTGAAATAAAATACTAATAGTATGAGTTAAGGTCAAGACAATTTACAGTGTCATTAATATAATTGAAAAACATTAAAGGTTAAAGTTACATTTATTTCCTTTAGTACCGTAGTATTTTTATTGATGTGTTTGTCATTTTTATTTCTTTAGAGAATATACTGTGGCTTGAGTTTTATTCTTGTTTTTTTTTTTTGTGCAAAAACAAAAAACAAAAAAAAATGAAATGAATAGATGTAGACTGTGTATTGTTTAACATTTTTAAAGGTTTCAAGTTATAATCAAAAAGAACATTTGCGAATACACATTTATAATATATATATATATACACACGTGGACAAAAATGTTGGTACCCTTCGGTCAATGAAAGAAAAACTCACAATGGTCACAGAAAAAACTTTATTCTGACAAAAGTAATAATAAATAAAAATTCTATGAATGTTAACCAATGAAAGTCAGACATTGCTTTTCAACCATGCTTCAACAGAATTATTTAAAAAAATAAACTCATGGAACAGGCCTGGACAAAATTGATGGTACCCCTAGAAAAGACTGTAAATAATGTGATCAAATGGACATGTTAATTCAAGGTGTGTGCACTAATTAGCATCACAGGTGTGTACAATCTTGTAATCAGTCAGTGGGCCTATTTATAGGGCTTTCAGGTAGTCACTGTGTTGTCTGGTGACATGGTGTGTACCACACTCAACATGGACCAGAGGAAGCGAAGGAAAGAGTTGTCGCAGGAGAATAGAAAGAAAATTATAGACAAGCATAATAAAGGTAAAGGCTATAAGACCATCTCCAAGCAGCTAGATGTTCCTGGGACTACAGTTGCACATATTATTCAGAAATTTAAGATCCATGGGACTGTAGCCAACCTCCCTGGACGTGGCCGCAGGAGGAAAATTGATGACAAATCAAAGAGACGGATAATCCGAATGGTAACAAAAGAGCCCAGAAAGACTTCTAAAGAGATCCAAGGTGAACTCCATGCTCAAGGAACATCAGTGTCAGATCGCACCACCCGTCGTTGTTTGAGCCAAAGTCGACTACATGGGAGACGACCAAGGAGGACACCATTGTTAAAAACAAATCATAAAAAAGCTAGACTGGAATATGCCAAACTACAGGTTGACAAGCCACAAAGCTTCTGGGAGACAGATGATACAAAAATGGAACTTTTTGTCAAGGCACATCAGCTCTATGTTCACAGACGGAAAAATGAAGCATATCAAGAAAAGAACACTGTCCCTACTGTCAAACATGGAGGAGGCTCTGTTATGTTCTGGGGCTGCTTTGCTGCATCTGGCACAGGGTGTCTTGAATCTGTGCAGGGTACAATGAAATCTGAAGACTATCAAGGGATTCTAGAGAGAAATGTGCTGGCCAGTGTCAGACAGCTTGGTCTCAGTCGCAGGTCACGGGTCTTGCAACAGGACAATGACCCAAAACACAGCAAAAAACACCCAAGAATGGTTAAGAGGAAAACATTGGACTATTCTAAAGTGGCCTTCTATGAGCCCTGACCTCAATCCTATTGAGCATCTTTAGAAGGAGCTGAAACATGCCGTCTGGAAAAGACACCCTTCAAACCGGAAACAACTGGAGCAGTTTGCTCATGAGGAGTGGGCCAAAATACCTGCTGAGAGGTGCAGAAGTCTCATTGACAGTTACAGGAATCGTCTGATTGCAGTGATAGCCTCAAAAGGTTGTGCAACAAAATATTAAGTTAGGGGTACCAACAATTTTGTCCAGGTCTGTTCCATGAGTTTATTTTTTAAATAATTCCTTTGAAGCATGGTTAAAAAGCAATGTCTGACTTTCATTGGTTAACATTCATAGAATTTTTATTTATTATTACTTTTGTCAGAATAAAGTTTTTTCTGTGACCATTGTGAGTTTTTCTTTCATTGACCAAAGGGTACCAACATTTTTGTCCACGTGTGTATATAATTTTTTTTTTTTTAAATCGTTGATCATTAAGAATGCAAGTTTGGTACAATAAAAGAGTAACTTGAAACAAAATAAAATTAATTTAAACCAATTAGTTCTAAAATAAAATTAAAGACACTCTTTATATATAGTGTCAATTACAATACACATTACAATTATTTATAGAAATGAACTTTAGAACATGGTTTTGAACTGAACACTGGAACTCTGATTGTCTGGATCATTCATCTTCAGTCTGAAAAGCATGAGGGAACTTCATTAACATGGGCAGAAGAGTAACATGAAACATTTTAGTAGCTGAAAGTGAGAATGTGTTTAAAGTTTGTGTGTTGGTAGATAAAGTAAGTTGTGGTCAGTTAGTTAAAGTCAAAATTAAAGAAATGGAGAAATAGTTAGTAGGGTAAAGTAGACGCTATAGGAGAGCAGATTTTGTGGTCTTGGGCATTGTCAGAAGTGAGGATGACCTCCAAGTAGTGGTAAGTATAAATGTGTGGGTCAATATTTGTATGGTAGTGTGTGTTTTAGTGTGTACAACATACCTCTGAAGAGTTAAGTTAAGGTGGCAATTGTGTGGTGTCTTTGTTTGTTATTGCACAATGAGGAACTGTAGTGGAGTAGGTAAGGTTGAGAGACAGCAGTGAGAATGATGATTTATTGTTGGTTTCAAATCATGAAGGTGTTTTTTTCTTGGTGGACGTTTTTGCATGCTGTTTGGTTGTTGAGGGCGAGTTATGCACTGGAAGCTTTCTGTGTGTAGTGGTGTATTGAGTGTTTGCTGATGGGCCAGTGGAAAAGGTTGGTTCAGTGGTTGATGTTTTCCGCTGTTTTTCTGGCAGTGGTTCATCTGTCTCTGTGAGGTTGTCCTGTGCAAGGTGCTTCAGAGTCTGTGGAGTGTTATTTTAAAAGGGTGCTGAAGCAATAGGCGCTTCTTCACTTGTAGCCTGGCACAGCTCCTCATCACTGATGTGTTGTTCTACAATGCTTTGGGTTTGTGTAGTGTTGGGTTTGGAAAGTTTAGTAATTTCATGTTCGTCAGTGTAGTGTATTGTTAGGTGTCCTGCCATTATGAGGAATTCTTCAATTTCTTGTGCGTCCATGGTTGTTACATCTTTTTGCTCTGTTAAGAATTTGTGGAGAATGGAATTGGTAATTGAAAGTCCAATTTCCTTATGGCTGATGCAGAATGTGAGTGTGCCGTTGCATTTAGTGAGGTAGCTGGCTGTCTTTCTTAGCATTTTGCAGCTGAGGCATCGGTGGAATGGGGTTTTGAGAGTGAAATTCTTTTGTGGGGTGTGGCATTTTGGGCAGAGGTTTATGACATTAATTACAGCAGCTTCTATCTCTCCAGTCAGATGTTGTAGTTGTGCGTCTTGGGCTGCTGTTGCATCCGGTGGGTCAAATGAGACCAAGTTGGGTTCCCAAACTTTTCAGACTGCGACCCCCAATATTAGACTGCTGGACTTTTAATTTCTGTGTTCCTCTTTTCTTCTTCTAAATGCATGTAGCCTATAGGTGACGTCCCGGGCTCCGTAGACTTGCGATTTGGTTTACAGACTGACAGAGCTAAAACAAAAAGGAACACACATCTAGGCCAGGCTATTTTATTAACAAATTATGGACAAAAAAAAAAATCCCATAACTGTGAAATGCGTACAGAAAGAATACGAACGAGTTGTCTGTAACACACGTAGCCTAGCGTTGCCTGGCACCTTGGAACAATTATAACTGTAGGCTATTCAGAAAAAACGCTTAATGTGATGGATGGGCGCTGAGCGCGGAGCAAAGCAGGTCCACTCTAGGTTCAATTTTTGAGATCGCCACCCGCAGATCATCTTCCACGTTAAGCCATGACCTGTATTTATTCTTAATGTAAGTCAGAGCAGAGAATGTATTTTCGCATAAATACGTTGAGCCAAATTGCATGAGTAGATCCACCGTGGCTTTCGACAACTGTGGATATTCCAGCGCGACAGAAACCCAGAACTCATCCAGTGTCTTTCCATCAGGGTTCGATTGGTTGAAACTTCTATCAGCGCATCTTCCATAACCAACGCCAGATGATTTGCTGTGGTTACATTGAACGGTGACCTTATCCAGTCATATTGGTCAGGAGCGTCTCCTTCAGGGAAATACTTATGAAAGTGATCCAAAAGGGACTGAAGGTGAGCAGTAATAGACGCCTTGACGTTGATAACACTGAGTGCATTTTTCCATGAATTCTTCCAGTTCAGAAAACATGTCTATGCGTCTCATTTCCACTCTCTCTCTCTCCAACGCACCAGCTTTCTCACAAATGCCTGCAATTTATTATTAAGGTACAAGATGTTTGTGTTTTCACCTTGCAGGGGCACATTAAGTCCGTTGAGTTTTTCAAAAATACATGACAAATATGCCAGTCTTGTCACCCAGTCAGGATCAGACAGATGCTCAGCAAGTGGGTTTCTTTGGTCTGTGAGGACAATGCGAACCTCAACCCCACATCCAGGCGCCTCAGCACATTTCCTCACAACAGTCACCTGACTTCTGTGTGCAAGAGCAGGCCTTTGTGCTCTGATCCCATTTCATTACAGAGAGTGGAAAACAGTCGTGTTCAGTGGACGTGATTTTATGTAATTAACAATCTTCACAGCAGTGTCAAGAACATGTTTAAACTCTGCATTCAGCGTTTTGCACGCGAGGGCTTCTCTGTGTATGATGCAGTGCGTGAAATTGATGTGAGGTGCAACTTGGAGGACTCGTGCCTTTAGTCCTTTATTTTTCCCAGCATTGCCCCAGCTCCTGTGCACACTGATATGCACTCGCCCCAGATAGCCCTTCATCTTTAAGTTTTCTGTCCAGTTTATTGAAATGTCCTCGCCTGTGCATGATCCCTCCAGTTGCATACAAAATAACATTTCCTCATTTAGTTTCCCCTCAAAATTATATCTGACAAATACAAGGAGTTGAGCGGTGCTGGACACGTCTGTGGATTGATATCCTGTGCCATGTCTGTAATGCGGCGGATACAGTCCCATTAGAGAGCGGCACTTGTTCCAGCTCAGCGCCAGTTTATCTCCATGCATTACTCGACTCATAACTATTGCTGCTGGTTTGATTAAAGTTTATCCAATGGTGTGTGGCTTTTGGTCTTTGCAATTAAATATGCAACCTCATATGAAGCCCTCTGAGCTTTAGTGGGGATAGTTGTTTGTTTAATAAGGACTTTCTTTTGTCCCTGTAACTCTTTCTCCTTTCTGCGGAAAAAGTCAGTGGGTTTATCTGTGAGGCTGGGCTGTTTGGTACTCAGGTGTCTTTGCATTTTCACGGTTTTCAGACTCTCATGTGCGAGGACTTCGAGCACACTCACGCATTGAGGGTGTTGTACCTGGTTTATAACGATGCACGTGAAACCATAGCTTATGTATTCCTCTCTGTATTTTCTGGCTTTCGAGGAGGGATGGTCCGTTTGCGGGACATGGGTGTGGCGGGCTGCCCTTTCAGAGGTGGGGGTAGTTCTGGCGGCTCATCCTCTTCTTTGCCCTCTGCATTTTCCGCTGATCCCGCTCTCTTATCAGCAGGCATCTCTGCTTCCTTCTCATTTTCTTTTGTCACCGTTTCATTTTTTTTTAATCAAGTTTAGATCTCAAAATAGACCGATCGCTGTTTAGCAAAACACTAAATGTGCATATATCTAGCATGTTGTTGTGGTGTAAATTGCGGGGTTGCCAGGTTTTCACAACAAAACCTGCCCAATTGCAGCTCAAAACTAGCCCAAAACAAACTCAATCGAGTTTTTAGGGGTTCCCTGGTCAAAAAAAATGCATTCCGGAGGGTAAAATATGTTTTTTTGCCAGGGTTTCCTCCTAAAATGAGTATTTCCGGCGCTAAATATAACATAATTGTATAGTCACTTCAACCCGCGGACATGAAAAACAGCCCGCGGCAACTGTGTTACAGTAGCCCGCGGACTTGGCAACACGCTGTCACTTAACTGTCATAATTAATCGGAGCAAACAAAGTTTTACTTTCAGTTTATTTTAATTATCCTAAATTTATACTCGCATCATTACAACCTTTTTAATATATAAAATAATAATAAAAAAAAATATCTGGAAATCATTTCGCGACCCCCCCGCCCACTACTCCGCGACCCCCACTTTGGGAACCAGTGGTCTAGAGGAGTTATAGTTGTTTGGCGGGTGGTGGTCAATGTGGTCTTGCCTCTGTAACTTCTTGTTGTGACGTTGGTGAAGGTGTAGGAAGTGTGACTTTGAACCAATCAGCCTAAGCCTAACCCAGGCTGAGTGCTCCTGAGGGGGTGGGAGTGAAGAGCAGTGGGCCTGGATGATGGAGGATGTCTTTGGCCTAACCCTAACCCTAACCTTAACCCAGGCTGAGTGCTCCTGGGCGGGTGGGAGTAAAGAGCAGTGGGCCTGGATGATGGAGGGTTCACTCAGCCTAACATTAACCCAGGCTGAGTGCTCCTGGGCGGGTGGGAGTAAAGAGCAGTGGGCCTGGATGATGGAGGGTTCACTCAGCCTAACCTTAACCCAGGCTGAGTGCTCCTGGGCGGGTGGGAGTAAAGAGCAGTGGGCCTGGATGATGGAGGGTTCACTCAGCCTAACATTAACCCAGGCTGAGTGCTCCTGGGCGGGTGGGAGTAAAGAGCAGTGGGCCTGGATGATGGAGGATGTCTTTGGCCTAACCCTAACCGTAACCCAGGCTGAGTGCTCCTGGGCGGGTGGGAGTGAAGAGCAGTGGGCCTGGATGATGGAGGATGTCTTTAGCCTAACCCTAACCCTAACCTTAACCCAGGCTGAGTGCTCCTGAGCGGATCAGTTTAATGTGCAGTGGCCCTGGAGAGCTCCAGGAGCATTGGGGTGCTTGTGGAAGAGCTGTAGCCCAGGAGGAGTGCTCCTGAGCAGATCAGTATAATGTGCAGTGGCCCTGGAGAGCTCCAGGAGGATGGGAGTGCTTGTGGAGGAGCTGTAGCCCAGGAGGAGTGCTCCTGAGCGGATCAGTTTAATGTGCAGTGGCCCTGGAGAGCTCCAGGAGGATGGGAGTGCTTGTGGAGGAGCTGTAGCCCAGGAGGAGTGCTCCTGAGCGGATCAGTATAATCTGGTTTGAGTGCAGAGTCCCTGAACACTTCCAGGCCCCAAAAACGCCCAAAAATGAATAAAATCAAAAAACGCAAATAGCAGTTCACTTCTATACACTAAAAGCTACAAAATGGCTATTTCCAAATCTTCCTAGCTTGAAAAATGAGCAAAATACTGAGAACCAGGACCAGGGGCCGACTCTGGCTCATCTGTATCCCAGGACAGGCTCCTGTCTCAGACTGGGTAGTGTGCAGAGTCCCTGACCACTTCCAGGCCCCAAAAACGCCCAAAAATGAATAAAATCAAAAAACGCTAATAGCAGTTCACTTCTAGATCTAGAATCATAATAGACCAAGGGGGGTGCTGGGGTGAATAGACCAGGCTAAGATTCCAGGTGAATATTCAAACAAGAACTTTGAAGCCCGAAGTGGAGAAGTTGAACAGAAGCTCAAGTTAGTATATGTGTTTGGAGCCTGCAACCAGAGCTTGCAAACATATACCTGTCCACCGGATGGCAATGTGGATTTAGAATCCTAAAAGACCTTGGGGGAGGGGTGAAGAGACCAGGCTAAGAGGGGGGATGAGACCAGGCTAAGATCCCAGGTGATGTTTACCCTAGTCTCAATCAATTTTACATACGTGACAGTACTTACATAAGTTTGCAGATATATTATAATCAAACTAGCAATGATTTATTTAAAACTTTTTCTATGCACTACATTTTTTGACAAGTAACTGTATTTTTACTTTAGTATGACCATTTTTCTCATTTTCAGCACAATAATATCATATTGTAATGAGATATGTTTTAGACAGTTTCAAAGTAAACATTTTTTTAATTGCTTTTCTTTATAAGTTAAATGTGTAGGTTTATATGTGTTCAGGTTAGTATTTGTGTTTGGATAAACAACCAGAGCCTGCAAACATATACCTGTCCACCGGATGGCAATGTGGATCTAGAATCCAAATAGACCAAGGGGGAGGGGTGAAGAGACCAGGCTAAGAGGGGGGATGAGACCGGGCTAAGATCCCAGGTGATGTTTACCCTAGACTCAATCAATTTTACATATGTGGCAGTACTTACATTAGTTTGCAGATATATTATAGTCAAACTAGCGATGAGTTATCTAAAACCTTTTCTATGGACTACATTTTTTGACAAGTAGCTGTATTTTACTTTAGTATACTGTTACAGTACTCTTTCCACCACTGGTCTCAACAAAGAGGGTAGATATGATTCTGGCTAAGGGTAACATATAGCCTAGATTCAAGCCTTTCACTGGTGTTTTGTTTTGCAATAAAAACAAAAGTCACATTAAAGGTATGTATAAAATATATTTTTTTTATTTGCAAAAAAACACAAAACATCTAGCCAATCCAGCTCCAGGACACAGATGTAGTCTTGTAACATAAAAGAATCTACTGGTGAATGAATGCCCTGAGGTGTTCACTCATCCAGCCAGTCGAGGTCCAGTCCTTCTCCTCGAAAAGACTTGCAGTTGACTCCGTAGTCAAAAAGGAGCTCCTCACACAAATGAATGTCTCTCTTTGCCTGGAACAGAATGACATCCCTCTGTCCTTCAAGAAAGTTCATGATGCAGTTGACCGGCCTCAGGTTTGGTCTCTTGGAAGAATGATTGATCTTCCTGCCCATGGTGCTTTCTGTTGGGTGACACTCGCATGGGAAAGTCTCAGCGTCCACACAGATGTCCCGACCCGGGAAAAAAAAAGGTAGCCCGTTTCACCCTTGATGGACTTGAGTAACTTCCGGCCCTCTGCTCCTGTGATTACCTTGCCATGGTAATCACAAACGATGGAGCCCATTGCAAAGGCTTTGGTGGCAACAACTCCTGTTGTCAAAAGAAGGTGCAATTAGGATTCACTCCAGGAATAAAAATATCTGCTCACAAGACAGAAATGGTATGTATTTTTATGTATTATGTTTACATACCTTGTCCTTTTGCACCAAAGTCCTTGAGCGCCAGGCCTGTCCACTTGGACTGTTCTGGACCATTGTGATGATCCTTGGATCCGACTCCACCTGCAACCTAGTGACGGGTTTCCACTTAGCCACTAGGTCCTGGGGTTGAGGACAGTTGCCAGTCCAACCCTCTTTTTGGATCATCAGTGTCATCTTGCTGACAGTAGGGGGGCGCCTTGAACACTGGGCTGTCAAAGACAAATGTTAAATTAATAATCATTCATATTCCAAAAAATGTGAATTATGTTACTTTGATTACTGAGATATGTATTCATTTTTTAAAATAATAATAAAACACATCAACTCACCCAAGAGGTGCTCCTCCCGTTTGGCAAGCTGCACAGACCTCCACCTGCTGTAGAACACTCTGTCAGGTGGAAATCCTGCAGCAGTCCGCTTCTTTTTCGTGGGCGGGCTGCTGCTCACCGCCACTGGAAACATCAGGAGAAAAGCACCAAAGTCCCTGTCCTCCTGGTCAGCTGCGCCTCTGCCTCTCTTCTGTTTCCGAACTCTCCTCTCGTCGGCCGGCTCAACAGAAGAAGAGCTGGAAATTCGAGAAGATTTCATGTTCAAAATCTGACAAAATCTAATATAAACATATATAAACATTAGAATTTCAATGGAAACTCTGATTTTGTGTGTGTGTGTTAGAGAGAGATGGAGAGTTGGGGGAATGCCACACAAACACATGTAGCAATAGCAGTGACCCAACTCATTAACATGTCAATGTACTCTCTTGTTGTTCTAAACTATAGGCATTAGTTATTTCCCTGTTAATGTTATATGCCAGTTGACAAAGTATGGATAAAAACATGATAAAACTAATGTTAAACTAATTGTGAGAAGGATAGTATCACTTTGAAGTAAGACTTGTTTCTCATTCCAAACCCTAAAATAGTTCAAGGGCCCAGTGTAAATTTGTCACTTGAGCACTCACCAGCCCCTTTTCTTAACACTAGAAGTCCCAGGGAGCAGCCATTTGGCTTTTCTACCTATAAAACCCGCCGGTCAGCCGATGGGCTG
Organism: Perccottus glenii; assembly: GCA_024416835.2. Taxonomy (NCBI): domain Eukaryota; kingdom Metazoa; phylum Chordata; class Actinopteri; order Gobiiformes; family Odontobutidae; genus Perccottus; species Perccottus glenii. Next base: position 33,621,805 of record CM044555.2, on the reverse strand, counting down.
GAAGGCTTTAGACTAATATCCTTAATCAGCTGTGAACAGTTGCTTTTGTTATGTAAACTATGTGGGGCCTATAAAACCCGCAGGACAGCCGATGGGCTGGAAGGCTTTAGACTAACAGTTGCTTTTGTTATGTAAACTATGTGGGGCCATGCTAAGCCACTTCAAGGAAACTTGTGTTTCACTTTGCCATCTTAGGGAGAAAACACACAAGGTTTTTTTTCTTTGTTGCTGAGATTTATTGATAAAAATAGTACAAAATAAAATAAAGAAACCAACCATTTGTACACATATTTACAAATAATATAAAAAAGTTAGTGAGTACATTCCAGCAATCACTCACAATCCTGGCACTGCCATGGTATCTCTCGTCTGCATTTACCACATGTGTATCTGGAGCAGTGAACACATCGCACAGTGGCATGATTGTTCTTGCATTGGTGTTTGACCTGACACATGGCTCTTTTTCCAGGGCTAGGTGGGGAGGGTTGTGTCCGAAGCAATTGTTCTTTTTTTGCCTTCGTCGCACACATATGAGAGTTAGCCAACTCTCTTGCAAGCTCCACCAGGAAGTCCACCCGTCTTTCCTGCCTTCCGGTGCATGCTTGATACAGCACATGTGCATTCAGTGCTGCCATGTCAATCATGTTATAGAACACGGCAACTGGCCAGCGCCGTGTCCCTGTGCGGACAGTGTACTTCCGCACCATCTGGTCCATTATGGCGTAATTATTGTGCCACGTCAGTGAGCGCGCAGTTTGACTTTTGAGTGCGTGCAATGGGACTGTTGCAAGCACATACTTTACCTTCTGAAAAGAAAATAGTAATTTGCGCTCACAAATATCTGTTTTGCGCGCTTGCTCCTCAGTTCTCCTCGCGCAAAACTCAGTTCTCCTCGCACGAAACTCAGTTCTCCTCGCGCGAAACTTATTTCTGCTCAAACCTTGCTGGAGGCTCACTCGAGAGGTGGCACACGCCCATTATAATGTAGCGAGAACAACAGCCAATCAAAGACGGGGATTCAGAAACGCTTCTGATTGGCTGTCTTCTGTCCGATCTGATTGGATGGCTGATCACGCGGGCTTTGTTGGGTGTTGGCGCCATCTATGGTTGACGCGACTGGATTGAATCCGCAGCAATGGCGAACTCAAACAATTCAAACAACCCACTACAGCCTCAGGTGAGATTTTTGTGTCGGCATTTATATTTATTATACTATTGATGCTAATGAGCTAGGTTATGCTAACCTTTCATATTCAACATAAGCTTTTTCTATTTATATAGCACTGCTAGGCTAGCTTAAGAGGCTAACTTCTCTCATTCTGTGCCCCACAGAGAAACTCTCTAGATATGTCTTCGTCACAGCCTCAAGTAAGTTGAGCACAATTTGTTATGTCTTTTTCCAATACTCAATAAGTAACAATAATAGAGCTGCTGTAAAGTGAAAAGACAAATTATAAAAGATACAGGCACAAAATGTCTTCATTGATATAATAACCCTAAGGCCAAAATATGTTTCATTACAGCTACATTACATCCTGTTAGGCAGTTGGGAAGCTAGTGACTAATATAAATAATTTTAAAGTTACAATATTACAGATTACAAGTCCTATTTCCTTCATAATATCAGTGTCATTTATGTCCACCAGGATATTTTGAGACAGCAGTTGATGGAGGGACTTCTCACCAGACTGCAGTCTGCAATAAACCATCAGCCACTAAATATGGATTTTTTAGAGTTCTTGACTCGCCATCAGTTAATTTTGTTTCAGTCATTCTCTGACCAGATGGGTGGTGTATCAGAGATCATAGAAGCACTTCAAAACCTTCATGATCTGGTCGTTAATGAAATGACTTTAAGCTCTTCAATGGTTGTCGAACATGAAACAGAAGTTGCTCCAGGTTCCGGTCACCCCAGAATTATAACTGAGAGGGAAAAGCTGAAGAGTTTATTGGACACACACCTGCCAGTTACCTGCATTGCAAAAATCCTCTGCGTTTCAAGAAGGACTTTGTACCGGAGGATGCAAGAATTTGGCTTATCTGTAAGAGGATCTTACAGCAGAATGACAGACCAAGAGCTTGATAATATCATTTCAACTATCAAAAGTCAGATGCCCAATGCTGGTTATCGTTTGGTACAAGGACATTTAGTCTCAATGGGTATCCGTGTTCAGTGGTCGCGAATGATGGCATCCATGCATCGAGTTGATGCTGTAGGCATCTTCTCACGTATCACACAACTTGGATGCGTTGTTCGAAGAAGTTATTCAGTGCGAGGCCCTCTCTCGCTTGTCCACATTGACACTAACCACAAATTGATAAGGTAAATTATTCAGTGGACACAGGACTGAATTAATATTGACACATTTACTTATGCTGCAGTGTTTCTAATGTTCTGATAAATCTATTACAGATGAAAATACAATTAAAAGTCTTCTCTGTCCATCTTTTAGCAAGAAAACTAGAATCAATTCAACTGCAGTGGCCACAGTTTAACCAGAAAAGAACAGTACTCAATTTGGACCAGAATCTATGCACTGACAATTACTGCTTGCTATGATTAATCAAGCTAGCCTATAACTTAAAGGACTCTAGGCTAGCTTGTTATAAAAAATCTATTTAAAAAGACTTGATATTTAACATACAGGTAAATGAGAATGAGAAATGTTCACATTACTTCTCATTACATAAACTTTTTTTTCCTCCCACTTTTAACAGATACAACATTATAATTTTTGGTGGTGTGGATGGCTACTCAAGAAAGGTACATTTTAGTGTGTTTATTTTTTCCTTGTATGATTTACATTTTGTTATTCTATTGTATTCAAGACATTTGTCCTAAAACCAAAAATTATGGAGAATATGGCTGGTAATTATTAGCAAAAATTAAAGCAGACTCTTCATCTTTTACTGCAGATCTTATATTTGGATGCAGCCACCAACAACAAAGCAAGAACAGCTTTTACATTTTTTCAGGGAGCGATCCAGCATCATGGCTTACCATCAAGGTATTGTGCCCTGTAAATATAATGGCAAGTGTTATTTTTCTTCAGCTGCTGCAGACTAAATATTGTTCATCCATATTTTCATTTCAGAGTTAGGGGAGACCAGGGAGTTGAAAATGTCGACATTGCACGTTTCATGTTTGCCACACAGGGAACAGGGAGAGGAAGTTTTATCTCTGGAAAAAGTGTTCACAATCAGAGGTGTGTTATTGTTTGGACTGTTTTATTACTGGTTGTCCTGGGTCTGATGTCAAGAGCCAGGTTTAGACCTGGTTTAGTCTAAGCACAGTCCTGGTTTTGCTCATTGGTTTAAATCTGGGTAAGTGCAGGCTTGGGCTTAATTTTAAGTTGCTGTAAAGATGGTACTTCTAAAGCCAAAACCTTCTGTTAGGTGATACGTGGTAGGAAAAGTTTGAGAATCAGTGTTCTATTTAGGTCTAATAAGTCTGAATATAATCTAAATATTTTATTTTGATGTTGTAGAATAGAACGCCTATGGCGAGATGTCTGGGTTTCTGTTACTAGCAAATACCATGACATTCTACATTCTCTGGAGGAGGACGGCCTGCTGGACATTACAGATGTTGCTCTCCTCTTTGGTGTGCACTACGTCTTTGTCCCTCGACTCCGAGCGGACCTTCAAACATTTACGGGCGGGTGGAATAATCACCCTCTACGAACAGAGGAAGGGCTCAGCCCTGAACAGTTGTGGTCTTTGGGACATCTTCAAGGTCTGGATGATGGAGAGAATCTTCAGGTACAAGACTAAGAACTGACATGTAAAACCAGGAAATGAAAAGTCTGCAATAATGAGGTTTTTAGCTCTTTGTCATATTTGTCAATACATTTATGCTAGGTGATGTTGAGAGGCATGACCCAAGAGAAAACCTTGTCTTAAGTCCTAAATATTGTAATTTTTCTGAATTTTCAGGACCTCCAGGACCCAGCCATTGATTGGGAAAGTGCAGTACTACAATTCAATCAAGAGCACTCAAATGGCACAGTTGTGGTTCCAAATATTGAATGCCCCCTGGATGAAGACACAGTGGCAGAAATTACCAGAACAATCAACCCACTGCAACACTCTGAGTCACATGGTCGTGACTTATTTATTCAATATTTGAGTGTGGTGTCAGCATAATGACACAAAAGAAATAGAATGTTGGAGTATTTGTAAAATAAATGATAAATTGCATGTTTCACTGCGTATTGTAATTGTAGTACCTGTTTACCTTTCAGCTGGAGTAAAGACAAATATCTAGGCAAGGAAGAATCCAGAAAAGTAGAAACACACATGCATGACAGCATATCAAACTGTTTATTTATGAAAACAGTGAGCATGAAGTGTTCCCTTTTAAATTATCAAACTTAACAAGTTTTCTGCACAAAATAACTCTTAAGCAGCTTACATTTCTAACATTGAATCCATCCACATCTTCCTAGAAAATGCAGTTATGAACATTATGAACATGTCAATAAGAGAACAAATGTTATTTGTGTTAAACTCTGTGGAATTCACCACCATATCTAACTGCTTCACTCATAAGTCTTCTGAACTCCATGTAGGTGTTCATATGCTGTACTGGAAAGGTCACAGTACAAGTACATGCACTTACAACTGGGTAGCAAATGGAATGATCTCCTAGATGCTCCCTGCATTCATGGTCAAACCTGAATATTATTTGGAAGTGTCTTTTTTCATCAGGGAGCAATGGAACGTGGGCTTGCCCAGTCATCCACTGGAGGACATTCTGGACTGTCAGAGACTGTAGCAACTGTTCTCCAGCTGCTGTTTCCTCTTCTGTAATATATGAAAATAATTATTTAATAATTAAATAGCAATTTTAAGTAATGTTTCACAAGTACTAACACAGTATCTGCAGCATTATAATCATCACCAGTATATCAAAGGTAACTAAGTAAATATAAGGTAAATAAGATTGAGCTGTGGTATTTTAACTAGGAAGTCTGGAGTGGCAGTGAAGTATGAGAGAGTGAGTGGTGCAGGGCATGTATGAGTGTAGCACAGTGGTCTGCAGATTGTCTGCATCTGTAGTGAGGGCGTAGAGTAGGTGGATGAACATCTTTAAAGTTCTGCTATGGAAAGGAAACGTATGAAGGTTAGTCGCAGCTAGTCAGGACACCTGTGTGCGAATGAGAGGGAGGGACACAAGTGGAAGACGGAGAAGAGGTTAAAAAAAGGATCAGGACTTTAAGTACGTTGGTTGATACTATGGAGAATGTGTAAAAGAAGGGAGGAAGCATGTTCAAGCCGGTTGGAACAGCTGGAGAAGAGTGTCAGATATGTGTGTGACAAAAGAGTTTAAACTAGAATGAAAGGAAAGGTTCAAGACAGTAGTGAGATCAGCAATGATGTATTATCAAGAGACAGAGGCTCTGAGCAAAAAAACGGAGGCAGAGCTGAAACTGTTGAGGTTCTCTTTGGGAGTGACGAGGATAGGCAGGATCAGGAACAAGTACATCAGAGGGACAGCTAGAGTCATGTTTTAGAGTCACAGAGGCCATACTGAGATGTGCAGATAAGTTAGAGTGAATATATAGGTAGAGGGAGTTGAAGTTAGAGCTGCCAGGCAGGAGACCTAGAGGAGACCAAAAGGAGATTCACAAATGTAGTGAAAGAGGACATGAAGGTAGTTGGTGTGAGAGGGGAGGATGCAGAGGACAGGGTCTAATGGAGGCACACAAATTGTTGCGGCAACACCTGCAAGGGAACATCCTCAAGAAAAAGATGAATTACGTGGACATGTACCGTTTATATTAAACAAATTATTCAATGGAAATTGTACTTCAGGGTATCTAACCTGATATTTCAAGCTCCTCCAAGAAATCTTGCAGGAAGTTTATAATCTTCCTCTCAGTCCTTTCTCTAGATGTCCCCTTTTCACTGTATTGTGTTTGGCAGTTCATCATGATGAAATCAGCATCTGGCTGTGAAGTAAATATGTATTTGTATTTTCATATAGCCAATACCCATACACATGCTGGATGTTCATTTTATTTAGCTAAATTACTCTCACTGTATGTACTTAAAGTACAATTACATTAGATGTACATAGTAACAGTTATACTATTGGTGCTACCATTATAGAAGCTACTTGGTAAACTGACACAGGTTTCAAGTCCTATGATTATATAATTTAATATTTACTTTGGTGATTGTCCCAGGAACAAACAGGGTGTGACAAGCTTCAGGATTTTCAGCCATCTGGTTCACAAGACCATAAAGTTCCATTCCTTTTCTTAGTTGCTGCAGTATTGGAATCAGTCTTGTTGTAGAGTGCAAAACAATACCACTTAAAAGAAAATCACAGAAAACTTAATTACTTAGAAAAATGGAAACGTTAAAAACACATTTATCTTTCTTACCGAATGATGCTTTTTTTTATTTTCCAACTTGATCTGGGAAGTGTATCCACAGCTTACTATTCCCTCGGCCAACAGCATCAAAGACTCAGCATCAACAGCATCTTCAACCTGAAAATGTTAAGAATGTTACGTGAGGCTGAAGATGGTCAACCTAATGTATATAAAGCAGTGCTAAGCAGGCTCACGCTTTTAATTAGTAGGGAAGATTCCAGATCTGCCACATCGTCTTTACACAGAAAGTTTAAGTTTAAGTCCACCTCTCCTGTACAGAGGAAATTGTAACACCACTCCTTAAAAAAAGCAGGAGCAGGGCCACCTTGGGCAAGGCTTACAGCTATAATTTCACCAATAGCTCTGTGTGAATACAAGCATCAATAAGTCTGTATCAGGACACTATGCACTTTATACTATTTTTTTAAGGCAGGTGTGCAATTATACATTTAAAAAAGAAAAGGAATGTGCAACAAATTGTTTTGAATTTACTAACTGATAAGCTATCAATGTCCAATAGTTATTTTATTGTCCGTGATAAACCAAATTTCTCCAATGGGAGCCAATAATGAATAATGAAATCTATAACACATTACACAAAGTAATATAAGCAGCAGTTTTGATGATGTAACCAACCTGAAGTTTTCATTATCAAGGTCTGTCAGAGAAAATTTGGGATTTTTCCCCTGGCTTCCAAGTCCTTCAAAGAATCGTTTTTCAATTCCTGAAATCATATCTGTAGGCACAAACCCAACACTCATCTTCAAGTCATGTCATTGCCACACCAGGATGAAAAAGCCAGCTTACCAGTCAAAAACTCCTTCTTTAGCGCTCCTGTGTCCACACCTGCCTCACCGATATACACCACCTTGAGAGCACTTTTAGGTGTTCCAGTTTTTTTCCTAAGCCACTGTTTAATGCCCCTGTCTGGAAGGCCTTCTCTGTCTACACACAATTTAAAATCAGTCGCAACATCCACTTGCTCTTTGAGGAAGAGCAGAACATCTTCAACGCTGAAAGAAAAGAATATTAGTAGTATTAACTTGTATTAGTCCTAAATGAAATTTTGTACACATCATTCTTACTCTACAAATGAAGACCTAATTCAGGGTTTCTGCAGGGTTTAATCAGTCAAATTTAAGACTTTTTATGACCTTTTTATGACCATTATGATTTGAATTTATGACCTACACAAATTACGATAAATAACTTCAGTCATTAAAATTCCTTTCAAAAGTCTTTATTATTGACTTTCATTGAAAGTAAGAAGTTTTATTATGTAAAGAGTAATTCTATTATTTCTTACTTAAGATTAAGAAACTGAAGCCTTCGCCTTCTTTTTCTTGAGTATCAAGAACACAGAAACACTTAACAATTGTAACATTGTAAAGTAACATTGTAAATTAACAATTATTGTATGGCATTACTTTCCAAAATAACAAGTCAGTCAGTCAGTGTCTGTCTACATTTTTCTCAGTTCGTCTCCCTTAATGGTGAAAAAAAATTGACCAGCTGTTTCTTCTTGGTTGTGTGATTTAAGCTTTCATCAAACATGAGAACATAAGGCCCCGAGACCTTGGTCTTTTTTTATATAATCTGCCAAGCCAAACCGGGTGATGTATGAGGTCTTATCTTTCCTGCACGTAAATGTTTTGGCTATGTCAGAGTCTGGGAACATTGTTCGGAAAAGTTCGGCAATATCCTCGTTCCCATTGTACGACTGGTGTTTAGTCACAGTATTTAACACCCACAGGACCTCCGCTTTCAGTGTGGAGGTTGATCCGAAACCACTGTGTGTGGCACTGGATGCGACAGAAACGGAATCCCGCGCTGTACTTGGACCGGGTAACGTTTGTGACGGAGCCGAACAAAACTGACGGATTGCACTGACTCGCTGCAGGCTTTTCCGACTTTGCATGCGACTTCAAGGCTTTTATGCCTAAACTAGACATCTCCAACGCACCGTCTTCGAGCCACAGATCATTAAACATTTACCCATTGTGATCAATTAAACTAAGCAGTGACAGTATGATATATTCGGAGTATGATATTCGGAGTTCGCGCGGGTTTCTGGGAAGTCCTTCTGACAAGTCTGTATGCTGCCGCATGGACCTTGTAGTTCTGGAGCGCTGTGATACCAGTGTGATACCACCCAGATTCCTCACACAGAACTACAACAGGCAAAACAAATTAATGCCATTGCGCATGAGCGCATTTTGATGGAAGAACAAATTAATGGACGAGCATATCAATTTAAGACGTGACTAAATGTTTTTTATGACTTTGTATGGAAAAACCGGACGTTTTTATGACTTTTTATGGCCATTCTTATTGTTAAATTTATGACTTTTTATGACCCCGCGGAAACCCTGCTAATTGAACAATTTTAATGAGATTGTGTACATACATTGATAAAATTATTTTTTTAACCTATCCTTTTAACCCTCATACCTTCCTGGTGGGCGCACTGGAGATTCTCCAGACATACATGACCTGTTGTCTTTGGCCACTGGCACTGTCGATTCTAAACTGTACAAAAAACATAGTACCAACATAGGTATGTGTATATCAAGAGTCTATCATGATAAAAGGCATAACGAAAGCAGATAAAAACTTACGTCTCTCCACAGAGACTAGCATGGGCTGTGATCTCAACTTCTAAAAATTCTTCATTGCAAATAGGACAGACCACCTAATTTACAAGAAAAATGCATGTTACATCCAAACTAAAGTTAATTTGGATTGTAGTGATCAAAGTTTATCTTTACATAACTAATTAAAGAGATATAGACTGACAGGCTGGTAATGACTACTAACATGTTCTAAGATTTGCTATTTCTTGCCACACCAGTGACTATGATCCCTGATGAAGACTTCTTAAAGCTTCTCAAAACGCGTTGGTGAGCAAATAAAGAATTTACTGCATCAGAGTGCCTCAACTACTCCCTTTTTTAGTATGTAGTATGTTTGAAATTAATATGTATAAAAAATACCTTGGTGTTGCTTTCCACTACGAATACATCAGAGGACTGCGGATATAAAACATACAAATACTGTAAATAATTTGGAATTTCTAACATGCTCATAAAAATAACTCCTTTACCCTCACCTCATCATCAGTTTCATCGGATTCTATTTTCCCTTTACATGTCTTTATGTGTACTGCGAGCATCTGCAGAGGCATCACTTCATTACAACGGTAACATGTCTTCTTTGGCATCTTTGAAAAGTGCTGAGAGTCAGGAGGCAGAGGATGTGTGTCTAATGTCTCTTGAAGGGGCACTATGTAAAGAAGGATTTTGCCTCCTCCTGAAAGAGTTTTCAGTGCTTTCACAGAATACCCCTCTGTTTCTGGTGGAATTACAGAGAGCTTTCTTCGACCACTGCCACCTGGATTGAAAAGCCATCTGCCATTTTTGCACCACAAGCAACATGAGCAATTGTAGAACTACAAAGAATTAACTGGAGAGTGGGAGGTAATACACAGCAAATGTAATACAATACAACAAACCCACCATGGACTTACATACCTAAAGCTTTATGCAAGAGCCATCCTCCACAAAGCCCATCCATTTTTGGAAAGGCTTCAGCTAGGAGCATTGAAATCTGAATTTGCAAACAAAGTGAATAGTGAGTGAGACAAACAGAGAGAAAGCAATACAATACAAAAAGTTTTACATTTATATCTGTGACATCATAAACTAGTTCGGTGTGTATGGGCTGACCATAACACAATTATTTTGACCGACAGCTCTACCTCATTGTGGTCACCATTCTCAGGCAGGGTGACCGTTTTCCTTCCCATCCCAGCTTGGAGGAGCTCAAGTTCTTCATCTGGCAGAGGTGTGTGCGAATTATTTTTGGGTAGCAGATAAAATGTAAAGGCTGTGGCCTTTGTGCTCTTTGTCTGCTTAGTGGAAGTGAGGCACCTTTTTTTACCACGACTTGGTTTAAAATATCCTGGAAATGATCTGCAGGCAAAGCAAATGTTATATTAAACTTTTACACTTTTTTCCTGGAGCTAGTAAAAACTGTACAATATTGTGCCTATTTTGCGTGTTCACACTGACAAATAAAATAACACTACTTTACTACACTACCTTGCCATCTCTTGGTGCACGGTTATTGGTTGTGAATGTCCATTGTTAGAAATATTAGATGAGTTTGGTGAGGTTGTTGAGCTACTGGCCAGGGTGTTCATCAACAATGAAACCAAGTTTTTGGCTGCTGACTCCACTGCACCACCCTGACCCTAAACCATAATGTTCAGTCAGAAAGTCAGAAACAGGTTCTATCATTAGTTAGTAGTCACTAGCTGTAATGAAACATATTTTGGCCTTAGGGTTATTATATCAATCAGGGGCGCAACTACCCAGTTCTAGAGGGGTATGCAGCATCAATTTTGGCGCATAGGTTAACCAATAAAAAAAAAAAACAGTCACAAATGACAAGCATTAACGTTATGATCAGATTCCAATAAAGAACCGAAAAGAAGGAAAAGAATCTCAATTTATTTTGAACAATGCACTCTCTGACGCGTTTTAATACATACGATGACTTGCTTTTGGATAGGTCAGCTGGTAAGGACAGGACTTATCACATGAGTGACCCAGGTTCGAATTCTCCTCGGGACGATATGAACAAACCATTGTGAATTAGTTGTTTTCCAAATTATTGTAATTTATTATATATGGCATGCTGCCTATATTTTCCAGTTTTCAGCTCAGTAACTTCGGTTTTGCATATTAAAATAGCCTTAATTTAAACCCCATTTGGCTGCTACATTCCCAATGTTAGCAAACGCTAGCTACTCATGAATATTACAAGCCCTCAAGCAAAGATGTCTCACTTTAAATCCTACCTGTTGCCTGTTTATCAGCTGTCCCATACCTTGACACGCAATCTCCTTTTCCCTCTTTCTTTATTTTTTTTTTTAGCCCCAAAGACAACTGTGTGCGTACTTTGACAACTAACACATAACGTTACCTGCTCGCTCAGTGCGCTCACAGCGCCCCCGCCAGCCACGCCCACTCGCAATATTCCATTTATTCTATTTATGGAATCTAATGAGGGCGCCTACTGTAGCCTGTTAGTCCTATAAAATGTTATATAGTATTGAGGAAATACTGAAATGATTTAGAAACGCACAACAGCAGCTAAGCTACGTTTAGGAAATACTACCTAATACTTTTTTTTTTTTTATATACCATTGCCAAGGTGCTGCGCCCCTATGCACCGCATATGCCGCATACCCTCTTTTGGCGCCACTGATATCAATGAAGACATTTTGTGCCTGTATCTTTTATAATTTGTCTTTTCACTTTACAGCAGCTCTATTATTGTTACTTATTGAGTATTGGAAAAAGACATAACAAATTGTGCTCAACTTACTTGAGGCTGTGACGAAGACATATCTAGAGAGTTTCTCTGTGGGGCACAGAATGAGAGAAGTTAGCCTCTTAAGCTAGCCTAGCAGTGCTATATAAATAGAAAAAGCTTATGTTGAATATGAAAGGTTAGCATAACCTAGCTCATTAGCATCAATAGTATAATAAATATAAATTCCGACACAAAAATCTCACCTGAGGCTGTAGTGGGTTGTTTGAATTGTTTGAGTTCGCCATTGCTGCGGATTCAATCCAGTCGCGTCAACCATAGATGGCGCCAACACCCAACAATGCCCGCGTGATCAGCCATCCAATCAGATCGGACAGAAGACAGCCAATCAGAAGCGTTTCTGAATCCCCGTCTTTGATTGGCTGTTGTTCTCGCTACATTATAATGGGCGTGTGCCACCTCTCGAGTGAGCCTCCAGCAAGGTTTGAGCAGAAATAAGTTTCGCGCGAGGAGAACTGAGTTTTGCGCGAGGAGAACTGAGTTTTGCGCGAGGAGAACTGAGGAGCAAGCGCGCAAAACAGATATTTGTGAGCGCAAATTACTATTTTCTTTTCAGAAGGTAAAGTATGTGCTTGCAACAGTCCCATTGCACGCACTCAAAAGTCAAACTGCGCGCTCACTGACGTGGCACAATAATTACGCCATAGTCCATCACATCCACGCCGCACTTTGTGGTGTTGTAAAGGGTGACAGTGTTTGGCTTCCTTTTGGTGGTATTTTCAGTCTGAATCACGCTGTGCATGATAAGGTAAGCCTCCGCAAGATGACAATTGCAATAAATGCCATTAGTTCAGGAAGGGCCATGAACCAATGAACATGCTCAGTTTCCTGTGCATGTTGAATAGTCCAATCTTGAATGCTATGAAGCATGTCAAGAGTGATGAAACATCTGCAGTGTGAACAAATTCAAATTGTGAGCAATGGAAAAGTCAAATGATATCACAAATGCATGCATAGATACTAATCAAGCCCAAACACTTTTATATAGACCAAAGTCACAGCTAATAATACATAAAATGTGATCCCTGAAAACCCCCTTTACAACCAATGCTAGGGGTTTAATCAGGTTACAAATTCTGCCCCTGTGATGCGGTCTTACCCTAGTCTAACCCAAGAGACAATGTTTTGCCTGTGGAATCATCAGTTTATTTAATCCCTGTTCTCTCAACCTGCAGCAGTTTGCTCATGAGGAGGGGCCAAAATACCTGCTGAGAGGTGCAGAAGTCTCATTGACAGTTACAGGAATCGTCTGATTGCAGTGATAGCCTCAAAAGGTTGTGCAACAAAATATTAAGTTAGGGGTACCAAAAATTTTGTCTAGGCCTGTTCCATGAGTTTATTTTTTAAAATAATTCCGTTGAAGCATGGTTGAAAAGCAATGTCTGACTTTCATTGGTTAACATTCATAGATTTTTTATTTATTATTACTTTTGTCAGAATAAAGTTTTTTCTGTGACCATTGTGAGTTTTTCCTTAATTGACTGAAGGGTACCAACAATTTTGTCCACGTGTGTAGATTTAGAGTCATGTTTTGTACAATTATAACATACTTTGTCACTTCATAACAGACTATCCTGGCTGTTTTCTTAAGACACACCTGGACACACCAAAACATTTTCAGAAATATCTGACTCATTTGGTAAAAGTAACTCTTGCAGCTGTGTATTAGGGTTCAACAATAAGCAACACCATTAAAACCAGGATACTTAGTACAATTAATTAAATCCATGTATTGAATCTGTGTCATTGTAGTGAGATTTTGGGAATTGAAAGTCCTCCAAGATTTAATGGGCCAGTGTGAAAAGTTAAAATAAAAGTCTATGTTCCTTTGAGAATATAAACCATCTGACTATACAGACAAATTCTGTATGAGCATCAGATAAAACCCTAGACTTGGGTTCCAACAGTTATCTTTGATTTACAAGATATATTCCTATCCATAATTCAATCAATAGTTGTATTTCCTCTAGTTGAAAGTCACATCATGTCTGGTATCTGTGCTCAGTCTGCAGCTGTGAGCCTTCAGCATCTGGGCCATGTTTTCCGCTCCTGCTCCGTACAAAAACCAGCACTAGGCTGAGCTGAAGAGGGCTTCATTAAAGACAAAAAACTGCTTGAGAATCCAGATTTTCCAGCCGCCAAGCATCTCTGTTCTTCAGGAAACCACCTCCTGGTAGAGTGCAGTGGAAATGACCAGGGTGAGTAAAAAAACAGTTTAACTGACAAATCTCCACCAGAGGACAGCAAACACCTGTTATTTTATTTTTTGTATATTTATTAATTTAGCACTTAAAGGAGTTTTTTACCATGGTTTTCACAAACCACTAATAAACAATTTATTTCTCTATGATATGAACAATACACTCTTTGTATTTCTAAATATCTAATGAATAGAAAAAATGCTTTGAATATGTATTAGATATACTAATATATTCTAATGTAAATCTACAGATGTGGTTCTTTTGACTGAGTGCCTCTAATATACAAATAATCCTGAGTTCCTTGCAGGTCTAACACAGATCACTATTTACTTATGTCACTCTTTGACCTAGTAAAGCATGTGTGGAGGAGAAACTTTCAGTTTTAAATACCTTTTGTAGACACAGAACAGAAAATAATGTTGGTTTTAAGAAAATTTTAAATAGTTTATTTAAAAAAGATTTTAACAATTTTTTGTCAAGGCTTTAGAGACTTTTCTGGTTGCAGTTCAGAATGACTCAAAGGCCGGTTGGTTTCTGACGACGACTTCACACTACAAAATATAAAAACAGATTCACAAACTCATATTTTTCTGTTAAGGGATCGTGGATTAAAGCAGGCTTTGTGTAAACATCTGTACCTTGGCAATGCTGTCACTGTCTTTAGCTGGTGGTTTGACATTTGTCGCTAGTGGAGGCTGTAACCAGGGCCTTGACACCTTCCAGTGATAAAAAAAAGTCTGTTAGTACAAATTCACACATAAAATAAGTGAAATGAGTAAATTAATGTTGGTCATACTTTTAAAAACATCTGTCAGTTCACTGAAGCTGGAGGGTGAGGCTGCAGGCGCTGCTTGGTGGTGGAAGCTGTTGATGGACTAAATTCTGGTTTGACATGGCAGAACAGACAAGATAGATGCTATGTTTTGGAGCCTGACGTTAGAGGCTAGAGCCCGATGTTAGAGGCTGGAGCCCGATGTTAGAGGCTGGAGGTGATGTTAGAGCCTGGAGCCCGATGTTAGAGCCTGGAGCCCGATGTTAGAGGCTGGAGCCCGATGTTAGAGGCTGGAGCCCGATGTTAGAGGCTGGAGCCTGACGTTAGAGGCTAGAGCCCGATGTTAGAGGCTGGAGCCCGATGTTAGAGGCTGGAGCCCGATGTTAGAGACTGGAGCCCAATGTTAGAGGCTGGAGCCCGATGTTAGAGGCTAGAGCCCGATGTTAGAGGCTGGAGCCCGATGTTAGAGGCTGGAGGTGATGTTAGAGCCTGGAGCCCGATGTTAGAGCCTGGAGCCCGATGTTAGAGGCTAGAGCCCGATGTTAGAGGCTGGAGGTGATGTTAGAGCCTGGAGCCCGATGTTAGAGGCTGGAGCCCGATGTTAGAGGCTGGAGCCTGATGTTAGAGACTGGAGCCCGATGTTAGAGGCTGGAGCCCGATGTTAGAGGCTGGAGCCCGATGTTAGAGGCTGGAGCCCGATGTTAGAGACTGGAGCCTGATGTTAGAGGCTGGAGCCCGATGTTAGAGACTGGAGCCCGATGTTAGAGGCTGGAGCCCGATGTTAGAGACTGGAGCCCGATGTTAGAGGCTGGAGGTGCTGCTTGGTGGTAGAAGCTGCAGATGGACTGGACACTGAGGCAGGAGGAAGGTGGTATTTGGTGCTGGCAGAACAGACAGGATGGATGGTAAGGCGTCTGTTTATGAGGCAGGAGGAGGCTGAAGCAGAGGCAGACTGTTGGAGGTGCAGCTTGGTGGTAGAAGCTGCAGATGGACTTAACAAGTATTTCTATTAAAAGAAGAAAAAGGTTAAAATTCATCAAATGGATGTCTTGAACTATATACAATATTTACAAAGAAGAGTCTCTAGTTGAGACGTCTCTTTTTGGAGGGGCCCCGAGGGTCCGGCTCTTCAGAGACGTCCACGTCGATGTGTGGAGGACAAGTCTCGTGTGAAGTGGGCTGTCTCCACAACAGTGAGGAGTGGACGGTTGAGGGCCTCCCACAGGCGCTGCTTGATCCTGCCGAGCTCGAGAGAGTACGGACGTGGACGGCCACTTTGTACCTTTTGAAAGGCAAAAAAAAATATAGAAAAATCAATTAATTAAACTTTTAACCAAAAGGATAAAACTGATTTGTTCACATATGTTGTTAGAAAAGCCATTTAGTCTTTCCCTTCTGTGTGACTAATACAGTCCATTAATTGGCAAATGATAAAAATATTATATATTATATATTATTTTTCCTTTTAGCCATTGAGCATGTCATCCACTACTGAGTGGTAGATGCTCTGGTACTGCTCCACAGAGTACCCATGGATCGTCACAGGATCCCTGTCAGCAGTGGACGGCTCGGGGTGGGGGACCTCGCTCTGAGCAGCGGAGCAGGACTGGGGGCCCTCGCTCTGAGCATCGGAGGAGGGCTGGGGGCCCTCGCTCTGAGCAGCGGAGGAGGGCAGGGGCAGGTCAAGCCCAGGAACTCTGGGAGCTCTGCAGAGTTACTGCGTGGCTCAGGTTCAGGGCAGTGGACTGAAGGAAGCTGCTCGTTTGTAGTCACTTTAGGAAGAGGAGGAGTGGCAGGAGGAAGGTCAGGGGTGGGCTGTGGAGGCTGGTCGGGCAGGTGAGAGCCAAGGACCTGTTTAGGGGCAGCACCGAACCAGACACTTAGAGGTACGCCAATTAAAGTCTATATTTACAACCAGGTCTGATGAGCCTGATTTCTTCATCTACAACATATTCTGTAAATCTATTTTATGTTCTTCAGAAACTAACAACAACATGAACTTTTACATGATCTGCTTCCAGTAGACTCCTGGAGAGTCGCTTCCTCTTCCTGCAGTAGTCGTGCTCCTGCAGCTGAACGGGCAAGACACACTGCAACAAAACAATCATTACACTTTAGAATGAGACAGATTAAAATAAGAAATAAAAATACAATAATAAAATATTATGAGTTCACAAAGCACATGTTTTTGTGTTAGATTTGTAAATGAATAACGGATTAGCCTACAATATACATCCTATGCATATTGTATGGTGAAATATGATATTATCAGTAGGCTAGGCTTTTTTTTTTTTTTTCCATAAGTCATTGACAGTCTGAGCTGGACAAAAGCTGATTGGTTGGATTAGTACATAACCTACACAGATAATAGGCTTCTGCAACGGCCCAATTTGGCCAGAATTGGACCTAATTGGTTAATTTAGCTTTGAAATCATTTAATATAACTAAACATAGCGTTTTTTCAAGGACGCTAATTAGAAAATGTAGTTAAAACCAACACATTTCAACAATTCTAAATGCTTACATGCTCCATGCTAACTGTTGTTTAGCAGGTAAACTACGTTTAGCACGTCGTTAGTAATCAAGAAGTGGATAAAAGTGGTCACTTGAGGTCTTTCTTTTCAAGAAATCGTCGAGTGAAACTCCTGAAGTGTTTTTTTTTTCCACGTGAGTCCAAAAATGGAATGTGAAGTTTTCTGTAAATTTTAAAATATTACACGATAGAAACGGCCCTAACAACCACGGAACCAACAGTACGCACCATATAATTGTACAATTAATAAATAGGTTTGCATGACATGGATTTAGCATTATTGTTCTGTAGGTCTCCAAAAACATCAAGGTTTATAGTTTACCTGTCATCTCTCATCTGATAAGACAAGACATTTATTTTTGTATAGCCCAATATCACAACAACAGTCGCCTCAAAGGGCTTAACAGACAAAAGAGAACACAGAAGGAGGGATCCACTCCCAGGACGGACAGGCCGTGCAGGAATGTGTCCAGGACAGTTGAAAAGTACATAAAAAATACACAAACATTTCAAATAAAAACATTTATATTGGCATTTTCCAGTGTCCACTCTGAGTGTGCAATAGTGGATGGGGCCACAGCCAAGGACAGATGGGGTGAGGATCCTCACACTGGAGCACAGTAAATATGTTTGACTCTTGGGTCATAACATTTTAATGGGGGCTCGTCTAACCTTTTAACATAGCAGTTTATAGCCGCTTTGAAGTTACTGTTTGGTCATTTTTTTTCGGTAATTTTCTTCGCGGTTGTATTTAATGTGCCTCGTTAAAGCTTGCAACAAAGCCGTTTGTAGCCGCTTGTGATAAGTTGCATTTTGGTCGTTTAGTCGGTAACTTAGTGGCGTTTGTGGTGCTTTGTTGTGATTTGGTTCTGCTTTTGGATTGGTTTTGGTGAGCTAACAATGGAGTTTAAGGTGGAGGATTTTTTTGTGTCAAGGCGTTCATTGGACGTTTTTGATAAATGCACAAAGGATAACCTGTTGTTGATCACTCTGTATTATGGCATTGAAGTTTCCAGACAGCTGAAAAAACAGGTAATTAAGGTGGAGATATGTGAGGCTTTAGCTGAAAAGGGAATTTTGCCTCCTTTTAAAACTGAATCTCCTGAACACTCAACTAAAAATTTGGATAAAAGCGTCAGCTAAATGAATAAATGTAAAATGTAAATGTAAATGTAGATGATGCGGTTAGACATAAGGAGTTAGAGGTTGAGTTACAGCGCCTCCATGTCAAAGAAAAAGAGTTTGTTTAAATTAGAAGCTAAAAGACTTGATCAGCAAAAAGAAATTTCCTATCTGCACTGAAAATTTGGTTCAGTGTTTCTACAGTATCATCTGGAGAGGACTGATTGTCTGTGAATTTCCAACAGTTATTTTTTTCCAAATATCCTTGAGATTTGTGACCAAGTAAAATTCAATCCATAGTTATTTTTCTGTATCTACTGGAGATTCCTGTCTAACCCAAGAGACAATGTTTGGCCTGTGGAATCATCACACATTTCTATTCACACATTTGAAACCTGCACATGTAATGCTTTATTTTGATACCATATTTTTTAAATAGTAAATTTAGCTGTACTGTATTCTAAGTTAGTTTGCAAAAAAAAAAAAAAACAGTTTGTTCAAATTATGCCCATGTGATGTGCCCCTACCCTGATATATGAAATGATGTAAACTTACCACTTGGAGGCCATTCTTCAGAAATGAAAATGCTGGTTTCAACAAGAAGAAATTGCAGGAGGAATTTTCAGTGTTGTCTGCTCGCTGTCCTTGAAGAAGTGAATGTCTAATGCTCAACTTCAGGTCACACCAATGTGTGTGATGTCATCGCCAGATAACCAATCAGGTTGTTTGCCATTGTTTATCGGGTGGGGGGAGCCAACACAGCCAAAATTTTTAGCAGAAGTGAAAAATTAGATTAGGATTAGATTCAACTATTGTCATTACACAAGTACAGGTACAAGGCAACAAAATGCAGTTTAGGTCTAACCAGAAGTGCAATAGCAGCAAAGTGCAGGATATATACAATGGTTGCATACGTGCAGGATATGGAGATGTACAGGATTTACAGATAATATGTACAATGCATATAAATATACAGATGGTTATTACTATAACAGGTGAGTGTGTGCCATAAATATAATTACAGGTGTCTCTTTCTATAAACAGCATTTACAGGTGAATATGAACTATAAATGTAAATGTAATATACAGATGTCTCCAACTATAAAAAGAATTTTACAGGTAGATGTACACAATTGTATGTTAGCTTAAGGTAAGCAGTGGATATATAGTAGTGCAATGAGCACGGACAGTGCAAATAAGTGTGATGCAAAATGTAAACAGTTGGTACTGTATTAACAGTTGGTAGCTAAGGTCCAGTAGTGCAAGCCAGTTTCGACGAGTCCATTGCATTGCTAATGAGTTGGGCCACTGAATGTGTTTGTTTCTGCTGTATGGCCATCCCCCGAACATCCATCTCACACACACACACACACACACACACACACACACACACACACACACACACACACACACACACACACACACACACACACACACACACACACACACACACAAAGACAGAGTCCATAATAATAACTAATAACGTATTTGTGCATTTATTAAACTGATCAGCCTCAAAGAAAATTACTCGAGTGTGGGGGTTTCATCTCATATTTCTGCCCCTTTGCAGCTACAAACTGCAGGTGCAGTAGTGCAAGAGACACATGTGTGGAGACACACATGTGACTGCACTGTTGGTGATGTATGGGCTGTATTGTTTTGTACATGGATTACACTGCGTTTAATAACTTTAAGTATCAATAAAAGAAAGAAGAAATCTAAGACTTTAAGAATTCAGAATAATTTATACTGTGTTTGAGTTTACGATAGGTGTTACAGCCAGTTTAATGAGTCCATTGCATTGCTAATGAGTTGGGCCACTGAATGTTTTTGTTTCTGCTGTATGGCCATCCCCCGAACCTCCATCTCTCACATACACACACACAAAGACAGAGTCCATAATAATAATGGGTTGGGTCACTGCTACTTAAACACAGAAACACAAAGTAAATTTAGCTGTACTGTATACAGTATATAAGTTAGTTTGCAAAAAAAAAAAAAAAACAGTTTGTTCAAATTATGCCCATTTGATGTGCCCCTACCCTGATATATGAAATGATGTAAACTTACCAGGTGGTGGGGAAGGACACACACAATGACATAGGCATTAGTTAAGTATGTTAAGTTAGTTAAGTATTGGTAAAACATGATACAACTAATGTTGAGCAAATTGTGAGAAGGATAGTATCACTTTGAAGAAAGACATGTTTCTCATTCCAAACCCTAAAATAGTTCAAGGACTCAGTGTGAATTTGTCACTTTAGCACACCAGGTCCCTTTCTTAAGAAAGCTGATAAATTGGTTCTGGTAGCATTACAATAGCTTTCTATTATAAGTTTTGCTCGAGTTATAAGACACAGTTAACTACATACTATGCTTTCTTCAATAATGGGTCACATTTAAAATAAAGCATTACATTTGCAGGTTACAAATGTGGCTCATGTGAAACAGTATAACAAGACCTTTATGCTGACATAAGACACACTCTAATTGAACTTTGTTTGTTGAATTTCAGGCAAAGTGCTCAAATCATTTAGAAGTTTGGGGTGAATCATTGTTTTATTTCTTTTTTGGAATAAATAAATATTACTAAGCAAGTAAATGTTAAATGGATCCAATATGGATTGAACTATCTGTCTGTGAAGAGTATATTCACATAAATGTTTAAACTTCTGATAAAAACTTTTGGCTGTGTTTGGCTCCCCCCACCCGATAAACAATGGCAAACAACCTGATTGGTTATCTGGAAATGACATCACACACAATGGTGCACCATAACTACAGCTGGTTGAAGCACAGATTCACTCTGTTTTCAGATTTGATTACAGAGACTACCTTTTGCCATACAGCTGAGGATTGGACCCACGACTTACTCACTTCTTCAAGAAGGGCGAGAATACAACACTGAAGATTCCTCTAGGAATTTCTGCTTGTTGAACCAGCTTTTTTTATCTGAGAAGTATAGCCTCCAAGTGGTAAGTTCACATCATTTCATATACCTGAATTGACTTTGTTTTTTAGATTTGATTACAGAGACTACCTTTTGACCTGAAGTTGAGGATTGGACCCATGAGTTACTCACTTCTTCAAGAAGCTCAAGAAGACACTGAAGACTGAAGATTCCTGAACCAGCTGTGAAGTATAGCCTCCAAGTGGTAAGTTCACATCTTTTCATATATCTGACTAAATAAACTTATGATTCATATACCTGATTTTACTTTGTTTTTTAGGTTAGATTACAGAGACTACCTTTGCAAGTACGTTTGGACAATTTGGAACATGGCATCTGAATCTGACATGTAAGTTCCCATTTCTTTTTCTAGTTGATTTTTCCTATTTGTGTTGTGTCTGATCAAATATTTTTTTTTCCATTGTATTGCCATGTTGTTGTTATATGCTGTTATTTGCCTTGTTATGCGTTCCTACCCTGATCTAACCCAAGACAGTACAGTATAACAAGACAAGTTTGCCGATATAAGACACACTAATTGAACTTTGTGCCTATTGGGTTAGATCAGGGTAAGAGTGCATCACATGGGCATAATTTGACTATTTCAGTGACTGATTAGTATTTTCAGAGTCTTTGTGTTTGTGTGTGTGTATGTGAGTGTGTATGATAGGGGGATGGGGGAAGGCCACACACACACAATTAGCAATATTAGAATAGCAGTGGCCCAACACATTAACATTTCAATGTACCCTCTTGTAGTTGTACACTATAGGCATTAGTTAAGTATGTTAAGTTAGTTAAGTATGGATAAAACATGATACAACTAATGTTGAGCAAATTGTGAGAAGGATAGTATCACTTTGAAGAAAGACATGTTTCTCATTCCAAACCCTAAAATAGTTCAAGGACTCAGTGTGAATTTGTCACTTTAGCACACACCAGGTCCCTTTCTTAAGAAAGCTGATAAATTAGTTCTGGTAGCATTACAATAGCTTTCTATTATAAGTTTTGCTGGTCAGTTTTCACTTAATGCCTCTGTTTTAAGAGTGCTCTGTCTTCATTCCATTTGACATTTCTAATCTTTGGTGTGTCTGCTTTTTTTTCACAGCCAGAAATCCGACCGCCGCATTGTTCACTGCTTGCTGTGTGAAAAACCACAGGAGATGCTGACGACGCATCTGAGCAGAGTCTGCATGAAAGCAAATACACCAAGAACGGCTGAAGGAGGTGAAGAGGGCCAAGGAGTCTGTGAAGGTGTGGACGCGCAGGCCCGGAGCTGGGACTACAAGGAAATGGTCAAACGTTACCCCACAGACCATCCAGGCTGGCTCTTCTGGAAGAGCTCCGCCAAAGAAACTTTTTGTGGCTAATGCTCCTAACGAAGCAGACCTGGAGTACGAGAGCCATCCACCAGCACGGCAGCCAGTGAACCTTCTGGAGCAGCCGGTGTCAGCTCTGAAGCGGCTGGTGGCGTCTCTGTGTTGGAGGACAGCAGCTCGAGGGCAGCACCAATGATCCAAGCGACCGAACATGGCAAAAGTAAGTTCTAAACCTCACACACATCAGTCCAGAAACTGTGAACAAACTGTAAGGTTTGAACTCATTTTCTTCTGTCTGTTTTTTTCAGAGATCAGGCACAGTATAGCACAAGTGTCAGGGTCAAGATGACACAAATGGGGCTTTACTGAAAAGTTCCCAGCAGAAGAGGCCCTGTTGAATGACTTCAAGGGCTACTTAATCAACACCCTGCTCGTCCCAAACTGCCAGCAGGAGGTAAGATGCATTCCATTTGATTTTTTTTTTTTTAAGTCTGCTCCATATTACTCTCTGTAACCAGGAAAAGTTTTAATATATAGTAGCACAGTACGTGTAGAGCAGCATATAGGAAGGGAACTCAGATACAACAGAGCTTTATTAGGGGTGTCTGTCTGTGGCTTTTCTTCTCACTGCATCATCTCACACTTCTTTTCTTCTTTCATCACAGGTAGACAACGTCTCCAGGATGCTGAGGTACATCCAGCCAAGTGGGGATGAAGTCAGCTTGGACTTCCTGCTAAAGTCCACTGAGACCAAAGATTACCTCACCCAACTCCGGCGCTTCCATGGGCCCTGCCACCATTCTGAACTATCTCAAAACATGATCCGGTTTGTTCAGTATTTGAAGACCCACCTGAACTTTGCTGTAGCAGATCCTGACTTCTACAGGAAGTGCCAAGCCTACATCGACCTCCTCACTTCCATCAGAAAGCCAGTAGCCAAGTCCAACAGCAAGGTCATGTGTAAAGCAAGGTCAGTTGCTAATCTGATTTCCATTTGTTTTTCTTTAATGACTTCCTCCATGTTGATAGTACTTATGTGCTGGCTGTACATCTGGGGTTATGTGATACAGACATGTGTGTAATTCTCCACTTCATTGTGGTCTTGTATGTCATTTTAGGTATGAACGGTTCATAGAGGGTGAGAAGAGCCTTCAGGAGTGCCAGGCCGTCCTCCGGAAGGCCAAGAAAGACATGCTGTCCATTTATGGGAGGCTGCTGGAAGGTGAACACGTGGCTTCAGAGGAAAAGACCATGTTCCGGTATTACTGTGAAGCAATCCTGATCATCGGTCACTTCCAGAGACCAGGAGCGGTGGAGGGAATAACAGTAAGTTTAAAGACCTCAGTTTTTGTGGGGGCTTCAGTCTAAACAGATTATTTTAGGTAGTCTGCAAAGAGGACGTTTATGTCAGTTTTTCACTGTGTTATTTATTAATTAATTATTTATCTATTTTTTATAGACAGCAGAGTGGGAGAAGAGAAAAAATTCTGGTGGAAAGGTGTGCGTTGCAGTAAGCGAACACAAGACTGTGACAATGCAGATCGCCGTGTTTGCCCTCACAACGGAGGAGGCAGCAGTAAGTACACTTTGTACAGGTTAAATTGCCTTACCATGAAATACAGTGTCACCAGCAATTAACCAACAGATATTATCAGATGTATTTATTTATTTTTTTTGTCTCTGCAGATGCTGGACGCATACTACACATGGATCCGCCTGGCTCCATCCAGCCAGATGTAGACAATTCCAACAAGTTGTTTGTGTCATCGTCGGGCACCAAGATTAGAAGTTCAACCAATGACCTCGCTGCTTGCAACAACAGTAAGTATTAACAGCAGTCCATAAGACCTAAAAGTATATGTTGGATTAGCATTCAACTAATAACGTATTTGTGCATTTATTAAACTGATCAGCCTCAAAGAACATTACTCGAGTGTGGGGGTTTCATCTCATATTTCTGCCCCTTTGCAGCTACAAACTGCCAAACATCACAAGCCAGCAGATACGCAGGACTGTGGAGACAGATGTGGCTGCCAACTTCACAGAGGAGCAGAAGGCATCTGTGGCCCACTACATGGCCCATTCGGCAAACCAGCACTACCGGATGAAGACCCTGGACACTGTTGTGACCACTTCAAACCTGCTCAGCTCGCTGACACGGTATGCAATTATCTGAAACAGTTATAATTATAATGTCTCTCAACGCTCATCCACCAGTTTTTCAGTGTGTAACCATAAAACCTTTTTTAATGTTGCAGATCCTCTTCTGACGACTCTGGCACAGAGGACCCCAGGGCAGAGAAGAGACAGCGAGTGGAAGAAGAGGCTGGCAGCCCAACACCGGACTTTGACACTTTCCTACAGGCCTTCCCTGTAGAAATCACTGGACAGCCACCCAACAAAGCCAAGAGAGCAAACGCTGGGTTCCCTGCCGACCGAGTGTTTTATGACAAGTGGAGGGCTCTGCAGTACAACAAGCGGGAGCAACATCTTTTGTGTAAGTGTAGATACTTTCTTAGCCAATGATTAGTTTTGCTCCAACAGAAACATTTAGAACTCGTGTGTGAACCTGAATTTTAATTTAAATGTTCTCTCTTTGACAGCAAAATGCTCAAGACTTGCCCCAACTGCAGTGAAGCTGGCTAAAGTCATAGAGGCAGAGGGATGGACGGCCAATTATCCACGCTCAGAGGACGTCATCGCCAAGTGGAGGCCGCTCACCAGAGCACAGGCGGAGAGTGACCCGATCATCATCAGGGGGGTGACCAAGCAGAAATGGTCGGGTCTGGCTGTGAAGGACTTTGGGGAGCGGAAAAGTATGTACATATGTCTAATGAGCACATTAAAATCCATCAAAAAAGAAAATTATAATTACATCGTGGACAGCACATTAATGACTCTTCTTTTGACCACAGGAGTTGTTACAACCAAGGCCTTCGGAAAGGGCTCCATCCTGTGTGATTTCCACGGAAAAGTGATCACAGGGGCTGAGGGCAGGGAGATGGCAGCGAAGCAGGGCGAGCTGGGCAACCTGTTTTTCTTCCCACATGGCAGTGAGGAGGTCTGCATCGATGCGGAGACCTTCCCTGTGAGTGCCACCCGTCTCTGGAAACCACAGGAGATGGATTACGCACTCCAGGAAGAACTACAATGTGCAGCCACTCCACTGCATGCTGAAGCTTCAGGAAGCAGACAGACACGCGTCCTGCTCTTTCAGGCCACCAAGAACATTGAAAAGATGAGAAGGTCTGCTTCAACCACAAAATCAAGAAGAGATCCTTTTGTGGGAAGGAAGTGAAGTTGGAGTGGCTGGACGC
Source organism: Perccottus glenii (assembly GCA_024416835.2). Classification (NCBI taxonomy): domain Eukaryota; kingdom Metazoa; phylum Chordata; class Actinopteri; order Gobiiformes; family Odontobutidae; genus Perccottus; species Perccottus glenii. The sequence goes on along the minus strand of CM044555.2, from coordinate 33,595,811 downwards.
CTCTGATTGTTTTACATACAAACAACCTCTTGTTCAACAAACTAACCACTGTACAGTAAATCTAAATTTACTTTGTGTTTCTGTGAATCAAAACTAATATAAACATTAGAATTTCAATGGAAACTCTGATTTTGTGTGTGTGTGTGTGTGTTAGAGAGAGATGGAGAGTTGGGGGAATGCCACACAAACACATGTAGCAATAGCAGTGACCCAACTCATTAACATGTCAATGTACTCTCTTGTTGTTCTAAACTATAGGCATTAGTTATTTCCTGTTAATGTTATATGCCAGTTGACAAAGTATGGATAAAAACATGATAAAACTAATGTTAAACTAATTGTGAGAAGGATAGTATCACTTTGAAGTAAGACTTGTTTCTCATTCCAAACCCTAAAATAGTTCAAGGGCCCAGTGTAAATTTGTCACTTGAGCACTTACCAGCCCCTTTTCTTAACACTAGAAGTCCCAGGGAGCAGCCATTTGGCTTTTCTACCTATAAACCCGCCGGTCAGCCGATGGGCTGGAAGGCTTTAGACTAATATCCTTAATCAGCTGTGAACAGTTGCTTTTGTTATGTAAACTATGTGGGCCTATAAAACCCGCAGAACAGCCGATGGGCTGGAAGGCTTTAGACTAACAGTTGCTTTTGTTATGTAAACTATGTGGGGCCATGCTAAGCCACTTCAAGGAAACTTGTGTTTCACTTTGCCATCTTAGGGAGAAAACACACAAGGTTTTTTTTCTTTGTTGCTGAGATTTATTGATAAAAATAGTACAAAATAAAATAAAGAAACCAACCATTTGTACACATATTTACAAAATAATAAAAAAGTTAGTGAGTACATTCCAGCAATCACTCACAATCCTGGCACTGCCATGGTATCTCTCGTCTGCATTTACCACATGTGTATCTGGAGCAGTGAACACATCGCACAGTGGCATGATTGTTCTTGCATTGGTGTTTGACCTGACACATGGCTCTTTTCCAGGGCTAGGTGGGGAGGGTTGTGTCCGAAGCAATTGTTCTTTTTTTGCCTTCTTCGCACACATATGAGAGTTAGCCAACTTGCAAGCTCCACCAGGAAGTCCACCCGTCTTTCCTGCCTTCCGGTGCATGCTTGATACAGCACATGTGCATTCAGTGCTGCCATGTCAATCATGTTATAGAACACGGCAACTGGCCAGCGCCGTGTCCCTGTGCGGACAGTGTACTTCCGCACCATCTGGTCCATCACATCCACGCCGCACTTTGTGGTGTTGTAAAGGGTGACAGTGTTTGGCTTCCTTTTGGTGGTATTTTCAGTCTGAATCACGCTGTGCATGCTGCTAAGAATGTAGACAGTCTTCTTCCGTTTGGGCGCATACGCCGTCAGCGTAGCAGGTTTGCTGACCAGCAGTCACGTAGTGATGGAACCTTGGTAAGCCCCCGCAAGATGACAATTGCAATAAATGCCATTAGTTCAGGAAGGGCCATGAACCAATGAACATGCTCAGTTTCCTGTGCATGTTGAATAGTCCAATCTTGAATGCTATGAAGCATGTCAAGAGTGATGAAACATCTGCAGTGTGAACAAATTCAAATTGTGAGCAATGGAAAAGTCAAATGATATCACAAATGCATGCATAGATACTAATCAAGCCCAAACACTTTTATATAGACCAAAGTCACAGCTAATAATACATAAAATGTGATCCCTGAAAACCCCCTTTACAACCAATGCTAGGGGTTTAATCAGGTTACAAATTGTGCCCCTGTGATGCGGTCTTACCCTAGTCTAACCCAAGAGACAATGTTTTGCCTGTGGAATCATCAGTTTATTTAATCCCTGTTCTCTCAACCTGCAGCAGTTTGCTCATGAGGAGTGGGCCAAAATACCTGCTGAGAGGTGCAGAAGTCTCATTGACAGTTACAGGAATCGTCTGATTGCAGTGATAGCCTCAAAAGGTTGTGCAACAAAATATTAAGTTAGGGTACCAAAATTTTGTCTAGGCCTGTTCCATGAGTTTATTTTTTAAAATAATTCCATTGAAGCATGGTTGAAAAGCAATGTCTGACTTTCATTGGTTAACATTCATAGATTTTTTATTTATTATTACTTTTGTCAGAATAAAGTTTTTTCTGTGACCATTGTGAGTTTTTCCTTAATTGACTGAAGGGTACCAACAATTTTGTCCACGTGTGTAGATTTAGAGTCATGTTTTGTACAATTATAACATACTTTGTCACTTCATAACAGACTATCCTGGCTGTTTTCTTAAGACACACCTGGACACACCAAAACATTTTCAGAAATATCTGACTCATTTGGTAAAAGTAACTCTTGCAGCTGTGTATTAGGGTTCAACAATAAGCAACACCATTAAAACCAGGATACTTAGTACAATTAATTAAATCCATGTATTGAATCTGTGTCATTGTAGTGAGTTTTTGGGAATTGAAAGTCCTCCAAGATTTAATGGGCCAGTGTGAAAAAGTTAAAATAAAAGTCTATGTTCCTTTGAGAATATAAACCATCTGACTATACAGACAAATTCTGTATGAGCATCAGATAAAAACCCTAGACTTGGGTTCCAACAGTTATCTTTGATTTACAAGATATATTCCTATCCATAATTCAATCAATAGTTGTATTTCCTCTAGTTGAAAGTCACATCATGTCTGGTATCTGTGCTCAGTCTGCAGCTGTGAGCCTTCAGCATCTGGGCCATGTTTTCCTCTCCTGCTCCGTACAAAAACCAGCACTAGGCTGAGCTGAAGAGGGCTTCATTAAAGACAAAAAACTGCTTGAGAATCCAGATTTTCCAGCCGCCAAGCATCTCTGTTCTTCAGGAAACCACCTCCTGGTAGAGTGCAGTGGAAATGACCAGGTGAGTAAAAACAGTTTAACTGACAAATCTCCACCAGAGGACAGCAAACACCTGTTATTTTATTTTTGTATATTTATTAATTTAGCACTTAAAGGAGTTTTTTACCACAGTAAGACACAGAACAGAAAATAATGTTGGTTTTAAGAAAATTTTAAATAGTTTATTTAAAAAAGATTTTAACAATTTTTTGTCAAGGCTTTAGAGACTTTTCTGGTTGCAGTTCAGAATGACTCAAAGGCCAGTTGGTTTCTGACGACGACTTCACACTACAAAATATAAAAACAGATTCACAAACTCATATTTTTCTGTTAAGGGATCGTGGATTAAAGCAGGCTTTGTGTAAACATCTGTACCTTGGCAATGCTGTCACTGTCTTTAGCTGGTGGTTTGACATTTGTCGCTAGTGGAGGCTGTAACCAGGGCCTTGACACCTTCCAGTGATAAAAAAAAGTCTGTTAGTACAAATGCACACATAAAATAAGTGAAATGAGTAAATTAATGTTGGTCATACTTTTAAAAACATCTGTCAGTTCACTGAAGCTGGAGGGTGAGGCTGCAGGCGCTGCTTGGTGGTGGAAGCTGTTGATGGACTAAATTCTGGTTTGACATGGCAGAACAGACAAGATAGATGCTATGTTTTGGAGTTAGAAGCTGGAGCCTGATGTTAGAGGCTGGAGCCCGATGTTAGAGGCTGGAGCCCGATGTTAGAGGCTGGAGCTGATGTTAGAGGCTGGAGAGATGGAGTAGAGCCCGATGTTAGAGGCTGGAGCCCGATGTTAGAGGCTGGAGCCCGATGTTAGAGGATGGAGCCCGATGTTAGAGGCTGGAGCCCGAGGTTAGAGGCTGGAGCCCGATGTTAGAGGCTGGAGCCCGATGTTAGAGACTGGAGCCCGATGTTAGAGGCTGGAGCCCGATGTTAGAGACTGGAGCCCGATGTTAGAGGCTGGAGCCCGATGTTAGAGGCTGGAGCCCGATGTTAGAGGCTGGAGCCCGATGTTAGAGGCTGGAGCCCGATGTTAGAGGCTGGAGGTGCTGCTTGGTGGTTGAAGCTGCAGATGGACTGGACACTGAGGCAGGAGGAAGGTGGTATTTGGTGCTGGCAGAACAGACAGGATGGATGGTAAGGCGTCTGTTTATGAGGCAGGAGGAGGCTGAAGCAGAGGCAGACTGTTGGAGGTGCAGCTTGGTGGTAGAAGCTGCAGATGGACTTAACAAGTATTTCTATTAAAAGAAGAAAAAAGGTTAAAATTCATCAAATGGATGTCTTGAACTATATACAATATTTACAAAGAAGAGTCTCTAGTTGAGACGTCTCTTTTTGGAGGGGCCCCGAGGGTCCGGCTCTCCAGAGACGTCCACGTCGATGTGTGGAGGACAAGTCTCGTGTGAAGTGGGCTGTCTCCACAACAGTGAGGAGTGGACGGTTGAGGGCCTCCCACAGGCGCTGCTTGATCCTGCGGCCGAGCTCGAGAGAGTACGGACGTGGACGGCCACTTTTGTACCTTTTTGAAAGGCAAAAAAAAATATAGAAAAATCAATTAATTAAACTTTTAACCAAAAGGATAAAACTGATTTGTTCACATATGTTGTTAGAAAAGCCATTTAGTCTTTCCCTTCTGTGTGACAAATACAGTCCATTAATTGGCAAATGATAAAAATATTATATATTATATATTATTTTTCCTTTTAGCCATTGAGCATGTCATCCACTACTGAGTGGTAGATGCTCTGGTACTGCTCCACAGAGTACCCATGGATCGTCACAGGATCCCTGTCAGCAGTGGACGGCTCGGGTGGGGACCTCGCTCTGAGCAGCGGAGCAGGGCTGGGGGCCCTCGCTCTGAGCATCGGAGGAGGGCTGGGGGCCCTCGCTCTGAGCAGCGGACGAGGGCTGGGGGCAGCGGGTCAAGCCCAGGAACTCTGGGAGCTCTGCAGAGTTACTGCGTGGCTCAGGTTCAGGGCAGTGGACTGAAGGAAGCTGCTCGTTTGTAGTCACTTTAGGAAGAGGAGGAGTGGCAGGAGGAAGGTCAGGGGTGGGCTGTGGAGGCTGGTCGGGCAGGTGAGAGCCAAGGACCTGTTTAGGGGCAGCACGAACCAGACACTTAGAGGTACGCCAATTAAAGTCTATATTTACAACCAGGTCTGATGAGCCTGATTTCTTCATCTACAACATATTCTGTAAATCTATTTGCTTCCAGTAGACTCCTGGAGAGTCGCGCTCTTCCTGCAGTAGTCGTGCTCCTGCAGCTGAACGGGCAAGACACACTGCAACAAAACAATCATTACACTTTAGAATGAGACAGATTAAAATAAGAAATAAAAATACAATAATAAAATATTATGAGTTCACAAAGCACATGTTTTTGTGTTAGATTTGTAAATGAATTAACGGATTAGCCTACAATATACATCCTATGCATATTGTATGGTGAAATATGACATTATCAGTAGGCTAGGCTTTTTTTTTTCCATAAGTCATTGACAGTCTGAGCTGGACAAAAGCTGATTGGTTGGATTAGTACATAACCTACACAGATAATAGGCTTCTGCAACGGCCCAATTTGGCCAGAATTGGACCTAATTGGTTAATTTAGCTTTGAAATCATTTAATATAACTAAACATAGCGTTTTTTCAAGGACGCTAATTAGAAAATGTAGTTAAAACCAACACATTTCAACAATTCTAAATACTTACATGCTCCATGCTAACTGTTGTTTTATATATATATATATATATATATATATATATATATATATATATATATATATATAATATAAGCCATTTATATATATACTGCCTACTTTTTTTCTTTTCTTTTTTTCTCATCATTTATGTTGGAACTACACCCAGTAAAGATACAAACCCTTTTGGTCACACAGCCTCAAAGACAAAAAGTAAACTGTCTTTATGTTTTTAACGCTCGTTACACTTTTTGCTAAGAGAGAAAACACTGCTCATCTGTTTATCCTGGAGAGACAGACTTCCCACGATCAACCAGTTTATAAGCTGCAACAGTCATTCATTTGTACTTCTTAATTCCGTTATTAGCCTGCTCACAAAAGATGCATTTGTTTTAAAAAAGTAAAATAAGACTGAAAACACTAGTTCTGCCTACTATAAGCCATGATGTTTAGTCATGTTTAAAGTAAAAATAGTGAGTTTACAAATCTTTAGGTGTGTATTAATTGTTAATTGTTTTGTTAGGATGTTGGAGGAGATGCAAAAGAAGTACTTGGTGGTAGCAATAACACCTCCAGGCCTCCCTGCCCCCCCACTGCCCCTGGGTTTACAAGCTCTGGAGCAGCAAAGGCAACAAAGATTTTTGTTTTTTTGTTCCAAAACATTAAGTGACAAATAGACAAAATGTGTTTCTATATAAATACAATGAATAATATTTAAATATCAAAATTATGATGTTTTTTGAAAGAAATTCAGCAATATTAATCAAATCTGTAAAGTAAACTGGACTTAATGTGAGATAAAACACTTAATAATAATCTAGGTATTCATTTAAATGAAGGTTGAATTCTGGTCTAAAATTTGACAGAAACAGGTTCCAATGTTTCTAAACAGTATACTGCACTCGGTAGGTCACCCTGAGTCTTAGGGCGTACTCACACTAGGCACGGTTGCCATGAACCGGGCCCGAGTACGATTGTCCCCCCTCCCCACTCCCCCTCTGGCCTGCACTCACATAGGGTTTCAGCATTCGTGCCGAGCACGCCACGCCATTATGGTGCGACGGTTTCGGGATAAACAGGAAGAGCGGCGCTCTCTGAACACAATGGAGTCCATCGCTCTGTTTTATTTGTGGATAATTTTGTGTCGCTTTGGTACACGGTGGTCCACAGCCCTCTCACAGCATGTTGTTAAACAGATTTGTCGCCTTAGTGGCGCGAAAATTTTCACGTAATCGTGCTGCTCGTATGAGGAGGTTTGCAAGGTACCAGCTGAAGTGCAGCAAGGACTTTGCAGCTTTGATTACGGACTACAGTTCCTGACATCAACATGGTAAGAATAATATAATGAAATGTCATTGAATACAATTGAAAAGTGTATTGTGAAATTTGAAATACAATATGTGTATAATGTTTTTTTGTAATTACGACAGTAGCGTTCTAAAGGTAATAATCATGTAACTTAATATAATTTGCTGGTTAATATTAGCTACATTCTTGTATTAAGACACCGTATTCAACGGACACATAACTGTTATGTATGCACTGGAGTAGTAGTTTGTTGTTTATTTAATTTCACTTCAAAGTGCTGTAAGGTAATTGTGTATGCATAAACTATATACAGTTAACAATATTTTTCCATTCTGCTGCAGGACCATATGGATTCGCAGAGATCTGCTGTGTGGTGGCAGCATGTTCTCAGCAGCTGGACAGACTGTGAGTGGAAGGCTAATTTCAGAATGAGAAGGACATCATTCTTGCAGTTGTGCAACAGCCTGCAGCCGCACCTTCAAAGACAGACCACTTCATTCAGAAAACCAGTGCCCGTGGACCAACGTGTTGCAATATGCATATGGAGACTGGCCACAAATGAAGAGTTCAGAACCATCTCCCATTTATTTGGGATTGGTCAGTCAACTGCTGTTAGCATTACCAACCATGTAGCCTCTGCAATTGTGAAAATTTGCTTTCCTTTTCACATAACACAACCATGTGCAGTGGTGAAACAAAATAGGCTACCTTGTGTGTGTGGTGTATAATTTATGGAAGTGTGTGGTATATATTGTAGAGGTTCGAGGTCGAATTATAAAGTGTAGAGGTTTGAGGTAGTGTTAGGTTAAAGTGCATAGTAAATATATGCTACGGTATATTAAACAACTTCTGAAAGCAAATAAGAGTATTAACAACAACAACAGCCTCATCCTGGCTTAAAATACCCGCACAGAAGACGTTAGATTCATGAGTTTGTTTGGACAAGACCTCAGTCCCATATGCCAGAGAGAAACCTGCCCTGGTGCATAGACACTGCAAGACTGGGTGTTACATGATGAAATGTTATGATTAAAATACATTTTTCATTTACATTTTCACTTCACTTTTTCTCAACACATAATAGCAAAGAATAATCATGAACTGAATTGTCAACTTTGTCAATTCTTTTAACATGCCAAGGGAATGAATGTATTGTAATGACTTTACTGTAGCCCAATGATAAAGATGTAATATGTTGTCATTAAAGTACACTTTTAAACCGAGGAGAACAGGCACAGATGATTTACACTTTGGAAGCAAAAGTTAAATTTACAACTTAGGTAAAGCCTAAATCAAGTCTAAGTGCATTACCACATTGCAACATGCATAAAATGAACGGTCTGCAGACTAGCATTTAGAGAAAATAACAGGTATGTACATTAAGAATCCAAAGAGTGACATTTCCTGTCGTGAAAAACACTAGTATTGCCAGAATCAAAAGAGAGTGTAGACTTGAGTTTTCCACACCAGACTAGTGTAAATGTCAGCACAGCTATAAATAATCCACTCAAGTACAGATTCAAGTTGTTTTGGAGCGCCGCATGGAGCGCCGCAAAACCGCGTGACGCCACGCCTTGTTCCATGCTCCAGCACGGTTGGCGCCACACTACATGCGAACCGCGCCGAGCCCAACTAACCGTGCTCTGGCCCACCTCTTCCAAGCGGGCCAGGGGCGGCTTAATCGAGCCGCGCCAGGCACGGTCGAGCACTCACACTAGTCAAACGAACCGCGCTTTGGTGGTCAAACGCGCTCGGGCACGGTTCAAACTGGCTAGTGTGAGTAGGCTTACAGAGATCAGAGATCTTGACCCAACAGACGGACTAGAATCCAACCAAATTGTCCCAAAAATCCTAAGTTTTAGACTTGAATCCAACCTTTATTTTAAATACAGTGCTTGGCTTAGGAAACTTACAGCACAGTCAAACACACTCAGAACCTACGGACGAAGACAAGAGCCCATGTTTGGTGGCCCTAGCACTTTTAAGGACTGAGATATGGAGATCCCACTTTAGATTTATTTAATGTAACAAAATAGTGGGTTCATGGACAGTGGAAGTTTGCAATGGGACTTAGTGCTAAAGACTCAGGGTGACCTACCGAGTGCAGTCATATATATGAAGCGGACAAATAGTGGGTTTGTGGCTTAGTGGTCAACAGTGGTCAGCTGGTGAAGGAATCACACTGTGTCCACCGCCTTGCTTATAGAATGGTGTCAGAGGTCCATTGAAATAAGCCTGACCCAGCCCCCGGCCCCCAGCTGGGTCAGGGCCCCAAACGAGTTTCCGCGCGTACCAGCGGTCTCGGGCTGTCGGATTTGGCGAGCCGCGCCACAGACCCACTACCTATGGGCCGAATGGACACTTTTTGGACTTTTTGGAGGACATGCGAAGGACCTTGTGAGAAGTTGCCAGCATACTGACCAGGAAAGAGACTACAACAGAGCAAGAGCTTTGCAGAATCCTGCTAGAGCTGTGGCCATTTTTGATAACTTGATAACTAGAGTAATAGACAAACATGCTCCTCTAAGGAAACAAACTGTAAGAAATGTCTCAACTCCATGGCTGGATCAAGGGCTCAAAGAACATATGAGGCACAGGAATCAAGCAAAAGAAGAAGCTATTAAACAGAATGATGTGGTTCAGTGGAATAAGTATCGTAAACTTAGAAATCAGGTGACTAAAATGAACAAACTTAAAAAACAAATATATTATCAAAATGAATTAAGAGAAGCTGGAATGGACAGTGCAAAGATATGGAAAACACTTAATGAATTATCGGGAAGGAAAACAAAACGTAATACAACATTACTAGATGCTGATGGGATTTGTCTTACTAGACCAAAAGAGATTGCTAGTTATTTGAGCCATTTTTTTAAGCATAAAATAAAAAAAAAATAGACAAACCATGGATTTGGGACAAGATGAAAATATCTCATATGATCTAATATCAAATAGGATTATGAAAACAAAAGATTGCACATTTAAATTTAACACTGTAACAGAGGATAATGTGAAGAAAATATTAAAAGCAAGTAAAGATAAACCCTGTGGAATAGATCACTTAGATGTTAAATTGTTGAAGATGGTGGTAGATGTCATTGCTTTGCCCATTTCTCATATAATTAATTTGAGTTTAACAGCAGGTGTTTTTCCCTCACAATGGAAAAAAGCAAAAATTTTACCTTTAATAAAAAATAATAAAGAACAGTTTTCAGGTCAGAATAGCAGACCAATAAGTTTATTACCGGCAGTAAGTAAAGTGATGGAAAAAGTTGTGTATGATCAAATACAAGTGTATTTGGAAGTAAATGGGTTAAACACAAGGTATCAGCATGCTCATAAAATGGGTCATTCCACAACAACAGCACTTACTCAGTTAACTGACTATTGGCTACAGGAAATTGATAATAAGAATTTAGTGGGCACAGTATTTTTAGATTTAAGTGCAGCCTTTGATGTTCTAGACCATAATATTTTATTAAAAAAGTTAGTTTGTTATGGATTTGAACCTACTGCTGTTAGATGGATTGAAAGCTATCTTAGAAAACGTGAGTACACAGTTTACTTTAATGGTAGCTACTCTGAGGTGGAAGTAATGAGTTGTGGGGTGCCCCAGGGTAGTTGTTTAGGACCCCTTTTATTTTCCGTTTTCACAAATGATTTTCCACTTGTAATTAAAAATGTAACCATGGCAATGTATGCAGATGACACAACATTGTGTCAATCAGCAAGAGATATAGATCAACTGAATATTATGTTAAATATGGAGTTAGATTTGGTTACACAATGGATTACTGACAATAAATTACTGATTAATGCAGGTAAAACAAAATGTATGATACTGGGGTCAAAATATTTTCTTAAGCCATCATTAACATTGCACTTAGATATAGGAGGAAATGTGATTCAGCAAGTAGAAGAAATTCATCTAATGGGTGTAATTGTGGATGGCTCATTGTCTTGGAATAGCCAAATAAATAAAATATTGCAAAAATGGGTCGTAGTATGGGAATAATCAGATATTGTAAGAAATTTATTCCCAAATGGCTGACCAAACAATTAGCCCAATCTTTAGTATTAGCTCATTTAGACTACGCGTCGGTTGTTTGGTCAAATACCAATGAAAATAATTTATACAAATTGCAAGTTGCACAGAATAAAGTGGCACGTATCGCTCTGGGTTGTCCATATACAACTAATATAATCACAATGCACAATAATTTGGCATGGTTAACTGTAAAATATAGATTGAAATATTGTCTTTATCATTTATTCATAATATCATTGAAAGAAAAACTCCTGAATAATTTACAAAAAATTGACATTTTTTGCTGATCAACATAATTACTGCACAAGACAAACCACTGGAATGCGATGTGTTCTGCCTCAAGTCAGAACTAATCAGTTGCAGAGAACAGTTTTTTATCGAGCCATGGTTGCATGGAATGGATTACCAGGATTTTGTTGTTGGAAAATAATAGAAATTGTTTTCAAAAGAAATTAAAATTGTTTCTGTTCTCACAAGAGTTATGATTCTGGAAGAGTATGGTAATATGGAAAGATGTTTTATAGTTTATATTGAGAGCTATTTATTATATGTTCAAATGTATAGCATTTTTTGTTTGTTTGTTTATTTATTTAATTGCATTGGGTTACTGTAGATGATGTCCAGTTTGAGGGTGGGTGTGAGTGTGTGTGTGTGTATGTGTGTGAATAATGTATAAAATGGTGAATTCTGGAATTCCTGGAGACCCCAGGAAGAATAGCAACTGAGATATCAGGCGCTAATGGGGATCTTAATAAATGAAATGAAATGAAATATATAACCTGCTTTGAGAGGACACATGGTGTGTAAGGCCAGTTCACCATACACACACCATATATAACCTGCTTTGAGAGGACACATGGTGTGTAAGGCCAGTTCACCATACACACACCAAATATAACCTGCTTTGAGAGGACACATGATGTGTAAGGCCAGTTCACCATACACACACCAAGTATAACCTGCTTTGAGAGGACACATGGTGTGTAAGGCCAGTTCAACATACACACACACCAAGTATAACCTGCTTTGAGAGGACACATGGTGTGTAAGGCCAGTTCACCATACACACACACACACACGCCAAGTATAACCTGCTTTGAGAGGACACATGGTGTGTAAGGCCAGTTCACCATACACACACACACACACACACACACCAAGTATAACCTGCTTTGAGAGGACACATGGTGTGTAAGGCCAGTTCACCATACACACACACCAAGTATAACCTGCTTTGAGAGGACACATGGTGTGTAAGGCCAGTTCACCATACACACACACACACCATATATAACCTGCTTTGAGAGGACACATGGTGTGTAAGGCCAGTTCACCATACACACACACACACCATATATAACCTGCTTTGAGAGGACACATGGTGTGTAGGGCCAGTTCACCATACACACACCAAATATAACCTGCTTTGAGAGGACACATGGTGTGTAAGGCCAGTTCACCATACACACACCAAATATAACCTGCTTTGAGAGGACACATGGTGTGTAGGGCCAGTTCACCATACACACACACACACCATATATAACCTGCTTTGAGAGGACACAAGGTGTGTAAGGCCAGTTCACCATACACACACCAAATATAACCTGCTTTGAGAGGACACATGGTGTGTAAGGCCAGTTCACCATACTTACACTCCAAATATAACCTGCTTTGAGAGGACACATGGTGTGTAAGGCCAGTTCAACATACACACACCAAATATAACCTGCTTTGAGAGGACACATGGTGTGTAAGGCCAGTTCACCATACACACACCAAATATAACCTGCTTTGAGAGGACACATGGTGTGTAGGGCCAGTTCACCATACACACACACACACCATATATAACCTGCTTTGAGAGGACACAAGGTGTGTAAGGCCAGTTCACCATACACACACCAAAATAACCTGCTTTGAGAGGACACATGGTGTGTAAGGCCAGTTCACCATACTTACACTCCAAATATAACCTGCTTTGAGAGGACACATGGTGTGTAAGGCCAGTTCACCATACACACACCAAATATAACCTGCTTTGAGAGGACACATGGTGTGTAGGGCCAGTTCACCAGACACACACACACACACACACACACACACACACACACACACACACACACACACACACACACACATATATAACCTGCTTTGAGAGGACACAAGGTGTGTAAGGCCAGTTCACCATACACACACCAAATATAACCTGCTTTGAGAGGACACATGGTGTGTAAGGTCAGTTCACCATACACACACTCCAAGTATAACCTGCTTTCAGAGGACACATGGTGTGTAAGGCCAGTTCACCATACTTACACTCCAAATATAACCTGCTTTGAGAGGACACATGGTGTGTAAGGCCAGTTCACCATACACACACACCAAGTATAACCTGCTTTGAGAGGACACATGGTGTGTAAGGCCAGTTCACCATACTTACACTCCAAATATAACCTGCTTTGAGAGGACACATGGTGTGTAAGGCCAGTTCACCATACACACACCAAATATAACCTGCTTTGAGAGGACACATGGTGTGTAAGGCCAGTTCACCATACACACACCAAATATAACCTGCTTTGAGAGGACACATGGTGTGTAAGGCCAGTTCACCATACTTACACTCCAAATATAACCTGCTTTGAGAGGACACATGGTGTGTAAGGCCAGTTCACCATACACACACACCAAATATAACCTGCTTTGAGAGGACACATGGTGTGTAAGGCCAGTTCACCATACTTACACTCCAAATATAACCTGCTTTGAGAGGACACATGGTGTGTAAGGCCAGTTCACCATACACACACACAAAGTATAACCTGCTTCGAGAGGACACATGGTGTGTAAGGCCAGTTCACCATACACACACCAAGTATAACCTGCTTTGAGAGGACACATGGTGTGTAAGGCCAGTTCACCATACACACACACCAAGTATAACCTGCTTTGAGAGGACACATGGTGTGTAAGGCCAGTTCACCATACTTACACTCCAAATATAACCTGCTTCGAGAGGACACATGGTGTGTAAGGCCAGTTCAACATACACACACACACACACACACACACACACACAAAGTATAACCTGCTTTGAGAGGACACATGGATTGTAAGACCAAAGTGACTGAGGCACACAATTATATTAATATGGAATATATTAGGAAGTCATTTTTGTTTTCTCTTTGGACTTCTGTTGTGCATTACAATTTGGCACATAAGTTGTAAATAACTCATTGGGATACGTTGCAGATAATGTACATAGGAGGACAATCACTTCATTCTACACTTCTTCCTCTAGAAAACATCAGCACCTACATTTAAATTCTGTCAAGCTACACAAGTGTACAGAAAACACCACGGCTCTTATCTGATGGGGTCTACCTACAGGTTGGCCAAGAGTCATTACATCAACTAGGAGCATATCAGAAACAGTTATTGCATCCACTAGGACGAACCAGCACATATCATTGCTCTCTAGTATTAATGAAGTTTTTCCGTGTCCTGAACCAACTGCTAACCTGCAATCATGTTTCACATCCACACTGTTTAACTGTTCAAGTTTAATCACTTCTCTCACTTTCTGATCAAACACAATAAATTTAGCTGGCCCATAGCCCATAAAATCTACCTTTAGAAGTGACCTGGACTTTTAACATCAACAACATGCATAAAGGATAACTAACTACACTTGCTCCATTCCAACCCACTCTTAAAAATATTTATCTACTTTGGGATAGTCACAAATTACTCAAAGTGAGGGCATGTCCATACTTAATGTCTTGATTGACATTGTCAAAGTTTAAAAGAAAATGCACTCACCCACTCCCCTTCAACCAGTTCTTTTTGTGGAGCATAGGTTTATATTCTTAATACAATGTAACAACCTCAATTCTCTCAGACAAACTAATCACATTACAGTTCTGTAAGGACCACTATCACAAAGATGATTGATTGACTATTAGAATATTAGGCGGCAGTGGAAGCGGTTGATGAAAGGCGTAACTGTATAGCTATCCCTGCCATTGGCATTAGGCAGGAACAGATTAGAGTCTTTGAAAACTGTCGCTAGACCACTGGAAAAAGGGTCTCGGGAGTCGTTCCTCTGGCTTAAAGCGTCTGTTAGTTCAAGCGGAGTTCTTGGTCTTTCACAAGAACTACCAAAATGTCTTCCTTCGGCGAGTGACGCCACAAGAGTGTCTTACAAAAATAGGCAATGTGTAGCTTTAAAAAGAAAAATCACGTTGTATGGAGGGTGCAACGGGTCTAGAAAAATTTAAAAGTAAGTTAATAGTTAAAGAGGGTCCGAGGCGGACAAGAGGAGTTGCGCAAAAATAATCAAGAAGCCGATAGACACAAAAAGAGAAGAGGCTTAAGAGAATAAGAAACCTAAGAGGGTAAGATTCAGGTTTCCGTGACGCTGCTTTGTCCACGGCTTGAGGAGGCGTGTTTTGAGCTGGCCTGGGGCGTGTTTGGCACGGCCTGGGGGAAGTTTATTCCAACTAAATTTTAATTCAAATAATCCTTTTACCTTCCACAAAGTAACATTGAATTCTTAGTTTTTCACAATCACAAGCATACACATACATTGGTACTGCAGATTCATACCGATAGAATGCATCTTTACGCATGCTGCAACACACATAAATTCATTCAACAATTTTATTAACTGTAAACTTGTGAGACTGATGGAAGGAGGGTCGATTCTTCTATGACTCTGGATCCTGTGGGGAGCATTACCATATACTTATATACACACCTTTAACGGTGTAAACACAATAACACAATGTCCTTTGAAAACCCTTCCGTCTAAAAGGTAGTCTTAAAAGTTTAAGTCATTGGTTTGATGAGAGACTTAGCGGCATCCATACCGTCACTAGAGGGCAGTATGGTATCATCCCAGAAGTCTCAAGTCTTTTACACTTCAATAGCATTCCTGTAAGGTGTTCATAGCCAAACCGTAATTCAAAGGATTACATCCAGTCAGGTGGAGACGAAAAGTCTGGTTTGGTCAGAGATAACACCTTAATCTCCTTTGAGATGGAGCAGGGCAAAGTCATTAATTAGGGTTATTCCTGAGCCCGATGTTAGAGGCTGGAGGTGCTGCTTGGTGGTAGAAGCTGCAGATGGACTGGACACTGAGGCAGGAGGAAGGTGGTATTTGGTGCTGGCAGAACAGACAGGATGGATGGTAAGGCGTCTGTTTATGAGGCAGGAGGAGGCTGAAGCAGAGGCAGACTGTTGGAGGTGCAGCTTGGTGGTAGAAGCTGCAGATGGACTTAACAAGTATTTCTATTAAAAGAAGAAAAAAGGTTAAAATTCATCAAATGGATGTCTTGAACTATATACAATATTTACAAAGAAGAGTCTCTAGTTGAGACGTCTCTTTTTGGAGGGGCCCCTAGGGTCCGGCTCTTCAGAGACGTCCACGTCGATGTGTGGAGGACAAGTCTCGTGTGAATTGGACTCCTCTATTTTCACGAGTCCCGAGGCTGTCTCCACAACAGTGAGGAGTGGACGGTTGAGGGCCTCCCACAGGCGCTGCTTGATCCTGCGGCCGAGCTCGAGAGAGTACGGACGTGGACGGCCACTTTTGTACCTTTTGAAAGGCAAAAAAAAATATAGAAAAATCAATTGATTAAACTTTTAACCAAAAGGATAAAACTGATTTGTTCCCATATGTTGTTAGAAAAGCCATTTAGTCTTTCCCTTCTGTGTGACAAATACAGTCCATTAATTGGCAAATGATAAAAATATTATATATTATATATTATTTTTCCTTTTAGCCATTGAGCATGTCATCCACTACTGAGTGGTAGATGCTCTGGTACTGCTCCACAGAGTACCCATGGATCGTCACAGGATCCCTGTCAGCAGTGGACGGCTCGGGGTGGGGGCCCTCGCTCTGAGCAGCGGAGGAGGGCAGGGGGCAGCGGGTCTAGCCCAGGAACTCTGGGAGCTCTGCAGAGTTACTGCGTGGCTCAGGTTCAGGGCAGTGGACTGAAGGAAGCTGCTCGTTTGTAGTCACTTTAGGAAGAGGAGGAGTGGCAGGAGGAAGGTCAGGGGTGGGCTGTGGAGGCTGGTCGGGCAGGTGAGAGCCAAGGACCTGTTTAGGGGCAGCACCGAACCAGACACTTAGAGGTACGCCAATTAAAGTCTATATTTACAACCAGGTCTGATGAGCCTGATTTCTTCATCTACAACATATTCTGTAAATCTATTTTATGTTCTTCAGAAACTAACAACAACATGAACTTTTACATGATCTGCTTCCAGTAGACTCCTGGAGAGTCGCTTCCTCTTCCTGCAGTAGTCGTGCTCCTGCAGCTGAACGGGCAAGACACACTGCAACAAAACAATCATTACACTTTAGAATGAGACAGATTAAAATAAGAAATAAAAATACAATAATAAAATATTATGAGTTCACAAAGCACATGTTTTTGTGTTAGATTTGTAAATGAATTAACGGATTAGCCTACAATATACATCCTATGCATATTGTATGGTGAAATATGACATTATCAGTATGCTAGGCTTTTTTTTTTTTTTTCCATAAGTCATTGACAGTCTGAGCTGGACAAAAGCTGATTGGTTGGATTAGTACATAACCTACACAGATAATAGGCTTCTGCAACGGCCCAATTTGGCCAGAATTGGACCTAATTGGTTAATTTAGCTTTGAAATCATTTAATATAACTAAACATAGCATTTTTTCAAGGACGCTAATTAGAAAATGTAGTTAAAACCAACACATTTCAACAATTCTAAATACTTACATGCTCCATGCTAACTGTTGTTTAGCAGGTAAACTACGTTTAGCACGTCGTTAGTAATCAAGAAGTGGATAAAAGTGGTCACTTGAGGTCTTTCTTTTCAAGAAATCATCGAGTGAAACTCCTGAAGTGTTTTTTTTTTCCACGTGAGTCCAAAAATGGAATGTGAAGTTTTCTGTAAATTTTAAAATATTACAAGCGACGCATAGAAACGGCCCTAACAACCACGGAACCAACAGTACGCACCATATAATTGTACAATTAATAAATAGGTTTGCATGACATGGATTTAGCATTATTGTTCTGTAGGTCTCCAGAAACATCAAGGTTTATAGTTTACCTGTCATCTCTCATCTGATAAGACAAGACATTTATTTTTGTATAGCCCAATATCACAACAACAGTCGCCTCAAAGGGCTTAACAGACAAAAGAGAAAACTCAGGGAGAACACAGAAGGAGGGATCCACTCCCAGGACGGACAGGCCGTGCAGGAATGTGTCCAGGACAGTTGAAAAGTACATAGAAATACACAAACATTTCAAATAAAAACATTTATATTGGCATTTTCCAGTGTCCACTCTGAGTGTGCAATAGTGGATGGGGCCACAGCCAAGGACAGATGGGGTGGGGATCCTCACACTGGAGCACAGGCGGGGGGACATTTATGTCCTTTATAAATATGTTTGACTCTTGGGTCATAACATTTTAATGGGGGCTCGTCTAACCTTTTAACATAGCAGTTTATAGCCGCTTTGAAGTTACTGTTTGGTCATTTTCTTTCGGTAATTTTCTTCGCGGTTGTATTTAATGTGCCTCGTTAAAGCTTGCAACAAAGCCGTTTGTAGCCGCTTGTGATAAGTTGCATTTTGGTCGTTTAGTCGGTAACTTAGTGGCGTTTGTGGTGCTTTGTTGTGATTTGGTTCTGCTTTTGGATTGGTTTTGGTGAGCTAACAATGGAGTTTAAGATGGAGGATTTTTTTGTGTCAAGGCGTCATTGGACGTTTTTGATAAATGCACAAAGGATAACCTGTTGTTGATCACTCTGTATTATGGCATTGAAGTTTCCAGACAGCTGAAAAAACAGGTAATTAAGGTGGAGATATGTGAGGCTTTAGCTGAAAAGGGAATTTTGCCTCCTTTTAAAACTGAATCTCCTGAACACTCAACTAAAAATTTGGATAAAAGCGTCAGCTAAATGAATAAATGTAAAATGTAAATGTAAATGTAGATGATGCGGTTAGACATAAGGAGTTAGAGGTTGAGTTACAGCGCCCATGTCAAAGAAAAAGAGTTTGTTTAAATTAGAAGCTAAAAGACTTGATCAGCAAAAGAAATTTCCTATCTGCACTGAAAATTTGGTTCAGTGTTTCTACAGTATCATCTGGAGAGGACTGATTGTCTGTGAATTTCCAACAGTTATTTTTTTCCAAATATCCTTGAGATTTGTGACCAAGTAAAATTCAATCCATAGTTATTTTTCTGTATCTACTGGAGATTCCTGTCTAACCCAAGAGACAATGTTTGGCCTGTGGAATCATCACACATTTCTATTCACACATTTGAAACCTGCACATGTAATGCTTTATTTTGATACCATATTTTTAAATAGTAAATTTAGCTGTACTGTATTCTAAGTTAGTTTGCAAAAAAAAAAAAAACAGTTTGTTCAAATTATGCCCATGTGATGTGCCCCTACCCTGATATATGAAATGATGTAAACTTACCACTTGGAGGCCATTCTTCAGAAATGAAAATGCTGGTTTCAACAAGAAGAAATTGCAGGAGGAATTTTCAGTGTTGTCTGCTCGCTGTCCTTGAAGAATTGAATGTCTAATGCTCAACTTCAGGTCACACCAATGTGTGTGATGTCATCGCCAGATAACCAATCAGGTTGTTTGCCATTGTTTATCGGGTGGGGGGAGCCAACACAGCCAAAATTTTTAGCAGAAGTGAAAAAATTAGATTAGATTAGATTCAACTTTATTGTCATTACACAAGTACAGGTACAAGGCAACGAAATGCAGTTTAGGTCTAACCAGAAGTGCAATAGCAGCAAAGTGCAGGATATATACAATGGTTGCATACGTGCAGGATATGGAGATGTACAGGATTTACAGATAATATGTACAATGCATATAAATATACAGATGGTTATTACTATAACAGGTGAGTGTGTGCCATAAATATAATTACAGGTGTATCTTTCTGTAAACAGCATTTACAGGTGAATATGAACTATAAATGTAAATGTAATATACAGATGTCTCCAACTATGAAAAGAATTTTACAGGTAGATGTACACAATTGTATGTTAGCTTAAGGTAAGCAGTGGATATATAGTAGTGCAATGAGCACGGACAGTGCAAATAAGTATGATGCAAAATGTAAACAGTTGGTACTGTATTAACAGTTGGTAGCTAAGGTCCAGTAGTGCAAGCCAGTTTCGACGAGTCCATTGCATTGCTAATGAGTTGGGCCACTGAATGTGTTTGTTTCTGCTGTATGGCCATCCCCCGAACCTCCATCTCTCACATACACACACACAAAGACAGAGTCCATAATAATAATGGGTTGGGTCACTGCTACTTAAACACAGAAACACAAAGTAAATTTAGCTGTACTGTATACAGTATATAAGTTAGTTTGCAAAAAAAAAAAAAAAACAGTTTGTTCAAATTATGCCCATGTGATGTGCCCCTACCCTGATATATGAAATGATGTAAACTTACCAGGTGGTGGGGAAGGACACACACAATGACATAGGCATTAGTTAAGTATGTTAAGTTAGTTAAGTATTGGTAAAACATGATACAACTAATGTTGAGCAAATTGTGAGAAGGATAGTATCACTTTGAAGAAAGACATGTTTCTCATTCCAAACCCTAAAATAGTTAAAGGACTCAGTGTGAATTTGTCACTTTAGCACACCAGGTCCCTTTCTTAAGAAAGCTGATAAATTGGTTCTGGTAGCATTACAATAGCTTTCTATTATAAGTTTTGCTCGAGTTATAAGACACAGTTAACTACATACTATGCTTTCTTCAATAATGGGTCACATTTAAAATAAAGCATTACATTTGCAGGTTACAAATGTGGCTCATGTGAAACAGTATAACAAGACCTTTATGCTGACATAAGACACACTCTAATTGAACTTTGTTTGTTGAATTTCAGGCAAAGTGCTCAAAGTGTTGCGTTTTTTGCCGGTTGAGAGAACAGGGATTAAATAATCAGATCATTCTACAGGCAAAATATTGTCTATTGGGTTAGATTAGGGTAGAAGCGCAGAATTTACACCCAGTCCCCACTTACACCCTGCCCCACCAAGCCCCTTGTAAAGGTGTGAAAGTCAACCTGAGACTAAACATTTTCATTTAGAAGTTTGGGGTGAATCATTGTTTTATTTCTTTTTTGGAATAAATAAATATTACTAAGCAAGTAAATGTTAAATGGATCCAATATGGATTGAACTATCTGTCTGTGAAGAGTATATTCACATAAATGTTTAAACTTCTGATAAAAACTTTTGGCTGTGTTTGGCTCCCCCCACCCGATAAACAATGGCAAACAACCTGATTGGTTATCTGGAAATGACATCACACACAATGGTGCACCATAACTACAGCTGGTTGAAGCACAGATTCACTCTGTTTTCAGATTTGATTACAGAGACTACCTTTTGCCATACAGCTGAGGATTGGACCCACGACTTACTCACTTCTTCAAGAAGGGCGAGAATACAACACTGAAGATTCCTCCAGGAATTTCTGCTTGTTGAACCAGCTTTTTTTATCTGAGAAGTATAGCCTCCAAGTGGTAAGTTCACATCATTTCATATACCTGAATTGACTTTGTTTTTTAGATTTGATTACAGAGACTACCTTTTGACCTGAAGTTGAGGATTGGACCCATGAGTTACTCACTTCTTCAAGAAGCTCAAGAAGACACTGAAGACTGAAGATTCCTGAACCAGCTGTGAAGTATAGCCTCCAAGTGGTAAGTTCACATCTTTTCATATATCTGACTAAATAAACTGGAAACATTACATTTTTTTTAATTTTTTTTTTATGATTTATGATTCATATACCTGATTTTACTTTGTTTTTTAGGTTAGATTACAGAGACTACCTTTGCAAGTACGTTTGGACAATTTGGAACATGGCATCTGAATCTGACAAGTAAGTTCCCATTTCTTTTTTTCTAGTTGATTTTTCCTATTTGTGTTGTGTCTGATCAAATATTTTTTTTTCCATTGTATTGCCATGTTGTTGTTATATGCTGTTATTTGCCTTGTTATGCGTTCCTACCCTGATCTAACCCAAGACAGTACAGTATAACAAGACAAGTTTGTTTGATATAAGACACACTAATTGAACTTTGTGCCTATTGGGTTAGATAAGGGTAAGAGTGCATCACATGGGCATAATTTGACTATTTCAGTGACTGATTAGTATTTTCAGAGTCTTTGTGTTTGTGTGTGTGTATGTGAGTGTGTATGATAGGGGGATGGGGGAAGGCCACACACACACAATTAGCAATATTAGAATAGCAGTGGCCCAACACATTAACATTTCAATGTACCCTCTTGTAGTTGTACACTATAGGCATTAGTTAAGTATGTTAAGTTAGTTAAGTATGGATAAAACATGATACAACTAATGTTGAGCAAATTGTGAGAAGGATAGTATCACTTTGAAGAAAGACATGTTTCTCATTCCAAACCCTAAAATAGTTCAAGGACTCAGTGTGAATTTGTCACTTTAGCACACACCAGGTCCCTTTCTTAAGAAAGCTGATAAATTAGTTCTGGTAGCATTACAATAGCTTTCTATTATAAGTTTTGCTGGTCAGTTTTCACTTAATGCCTCTGTTTTAAGAGTGCTCTGTCTTCATTCCATTTGACATTTCTAATCTTTGGTGTGTCTGCTTTTTTTTCACAGCCAGAAATCCGACCGCCGCATTGTTCACTGCTTGCTGTGTGAAAAACCACAGGAGATGCTGACGACGCATCTGAGCAGAGTCTGCATGAAAGCAAATACACCCGAAGAACGGCTGAAGGAGGTGAAGAGGGCCAAGGAGTCTGTGAAGGTGTGGACGCGGCAGGCCCGGAGCTGGGACTACAAGGAAATGGTCAAACGTTACCCCCACAGACCATCCAGGCTGGCTCTTCTGGAAGAGCTCCGCCAAAGAAACTTTTTTGTGGCTAATGCTCCTAACGAAGCAGACCTGGAGTACGTAGAGCCATCCACCAGCACGGCAGCCAGTGAACCTTCTGGAGCAGCCGGTGTCAGCTCTGAAGCGGCTGGTGGCGTCTCTGTGTTGGAGGACAGCAGCTCCGAGGGCAGCACCAATGATCCAAGCGACCGAACATGGCAAAAGTAAGTTTCACCTTCAACCTCACACACATCAGTCCAGAAACTGTGAACAAACTGTAAGGTTTGAACTCATTTTCTTCTGTCTGTTTTTTTTTTCAGAGATCAGGCACAGTATAGCACAAGTGTCAGGGTCAAGATGACACAAATGGGGCTTTACGAAAAGTTCCCAGCAGAAGAGGCCCTGTTGAATGACTTCAAGGGCTACTTAATCAACACCCTGCTCGTCCCAAACTGCCAGCAGGAGGTAAGATGCATTCCATTTGATTTTTTTTTTTTTAAGTCTGCTCCATATTACTCTCTGTAACCAGGAAAAGTTTTAATATATAGTAGCACAGTACGTGTAGAGCAGCATATAGGAAGGGAACTCAGATACAACAGAGCTTTATTAGGGGTGTCTGTCTGTGGCTTTTCTTCTCACTGCATCATCTCACACTTCTTTTCTTCTTTCATCACAGGTAGACAACGTCTCCAGGATGCTGAGGTACATCCAGCCAAGTGGGGATGAAGTCAGCTTGGACTTCCTGCTAAAGTCCACTGAGACCAAAGATTACCTCACCCAACTCCGGCGCTTCCATGGGCCCTGCCACCATTCTGAACTATCTCAAAAACATGATCCGGTTTGTTCAGTATTTGAAGACCCACCTGAACTTTGCTGTAGCAGATCCTGACTTCTACAGGAAGTGCCAAGCCTACATCGACCTCCTCACTTCCATCAGAAAGCCAGTAGCCAAGTCCAACAGCAAGGTCATGTGTAAAGCAAGGTCAGTTGCTAATCTGATTTCCATTTGTTTTTCTTTAATGACTTCCTCCATGTTGATAGTACTTATGTGCTGGCTGTACATCTGGGGTTATGTGATACAGACATGTGTGTAATTCTCCACTTCATTGTGGTCTTGTATGTCATTTTAGGTATGAACGGTTCATAGAGGGTGAGAAGAGCCTTCAGGAGTGCCAGGCCGTCCTCCGGAAGGCCAAGAAAGACATGCTGTCCATTTATGGGAGGCTGCTGGAAGGTGAACACGTGGCTTCAGAGGAAAAGACCATGTTCGGTATTACTGTGAAGCAATCCTGATCATCGGTCACTTCCAGAGACCAGGAGCGGTGGAGGGAATAACAGTAAGTTTAAAGACCTCAGTTTTTGTGGGGGCTTCAGTCTAAACAGATTATTTTAGGTAGTCTGCAAAGAGGACGTTTATGTCAGTTTTTCACTGTGTTATTTATTAATTAATTATTTATCTATTTTTATAGACAGCAGAGTGGGAGAAGAGAAAAAATTCTGGTGGAAAGGTGTGCGTTGCAGTAAGCGAACACAAGACTGTGACAATGCAGATCGCCGTGTTTGCCCTCACAACGGAGGAGGCAGCAGTAAGTACACTTTGTACAGGTTAAATTGCCTTACCATGAAATACAGTGTCACCAGCAATTAACCAACAGATATTATCAGATGTATTTATTTATTTTTTTTGTCTCTGCAGATGCTGGACGCATACTACACATGGATCCGCCCTGGCTCCATCCAGCCAGATGTAGACAATTCCAACAAGTTGTTTGTGTCATCGTCGGGCACCAAGATTAGAAGTTCAACCAATGACCTCGCTCGTTTGCAACAACAGTAAGTATTAACAGCAGTCCATAAGACCTAAAAGTATATGTTGGATTAGCATTCAACTAATAACGTATTTGTGCATTTATTAAACTGATCAGCCTCAAAGAACATTACTCGAGTGTGGGGGTTTCATCTCATATTTCTGCCCCTTTGCAGCTACAAACTGCCAAACATCACAAGCCAG
The DNA here is from genome assembly GCA_024416835.2 of Perccottus glenii. Lineage (NCBI taxonomy): Eukaryota > Metazoa > Chordata > Actinopteri > Gobiiformes > Odontobutidae > Perccottus > Perccottus glenii. Next base: position 33,570,958 of record CM044555.2, on the reverse strand, counting down.
CAGATACGCAGGACTGTGGAGACAGATGTGGCTGCCAACTTCACAGAGGAGCAGAAGGCATCTGTGGCCCACTACATGGCCCATTCGGCAAACCAGCACTACCGGATGAAGACCCTGGACACTGTTGTGACCACTTCAAACCTGCTCAGCTCGCTGACACGGTATGCAATTATCTGAAACAGTTATAATTATAATGTCTCTCAACGCTCATCCACCAGTTTTTCAGTGTGTAACCATAAAACCTTTTTTAATGTTGCAGATCCTCTTCTGACGACTCTGGCACAGAGGACCCCAGGGCAGAGAAGAGACAGCGAGTGGAAGAAGAGGCTGGCAGCCCAACACCGGACTTTGACACTTTCCTACAGGCCTTCCCTGTAGAAATCACTGGACAGCCACCCAACAAAGCCAAGAGAGCAAACGCTGGGTTCCTGCCGACCGAGTGTTTTATGACAAGTGGAGGGCTCTGCAGTACAACAAGCGGAGCAACATCTTTTGTGTAAGTGTAGATACTTTCTTAGCCAATGATTAGTTTTGCTCCAACAGAAACATTTAGAACTCGTGTGTGAACCTGAATTTTAATTTAAATGTTCTCTCTTTGACAGCAAAATGCTCAAGACTTGCCCCAACTGCAGTGAAGCTGGCTAAAGTCATAGAGGCAGAGGGATGGACGGCCAATTATCCACGCTCAGAGGACGTCATCGCCAAGTGGAGGCCGCTCACCAGAGCACAGGCGGAGAGTGACCCGATCATCATCAGGGGTGACCAAGCAGAAATGGTCGGGTCTGGCTGTGAAGGACTTTGGGGAGCGGAAAAGTATGTACATATGTCTAATGAGCACATTAAAATCCATCAAAAAAGAAAATTATAATTACATCGTGGACAGCACATTAATGACTCTTCTTTTGACCACAGGAGTTGTTACAACCAAGGCCTTCGGAAAGGGCTCCATCCTGTGTGATTTCCACGGAAAAGTGATCACAGGGGCTGAGGGCAGGGAGATGGCAGCGAAGCAGGGCGAGCTGGGCAACCTGTTTTTCTTCCCACATGGCAGTGAGGAGGTCTGCATCGATGCGGAGACCTTCCCCTGTGAGTGCCACCCGTCTCTGGAAACCACAGGGAGATGGATTACGCACTCCAGGAAGAACTACAATGTGCAGCCACTCCACTGCATGCTGAAGCTTCAGGAAGCAGACAGACACGTCCTGCTCTTTCAGGCCACCAAGAACATTGAAAAAGATGAGACGGTCTGCTTCAACCACAAAATCAAGAAGAGATCCTTTTGTGGGAAGGAAGTGAAGTTGGAGTGGTTGGACGTCTGATTGTTTTACATACAAACAACCTCTTGTTTAACAAACTAACCACTGTACAGTAAATCTAAATTTACTTTGTGTTTCTGTGAATCAAAACTAATATAAACATTAGAATTTCAATGGAAACTCTGATTTTGTGTGTGTGTGTGTGTGTTAGAGAGAGATGGAGAGTTGGGGGAATGCCACACAAACACATGTAGCAATAGCAGTGACCCAACTCATTAACATGTCAATGTACTCTCTTGTTGTTCTAAACTATAGGCATTAGTTATTTCCCTGTTAATGTTATATGCCAGTTGACAAAGTATGGATAAAAACATGATAAAACTAATGTTAAACTAATTGTGAGAAGGATAGTATCACTTTGAAGTAAGACTTGTTTCTCATTCCAAACCCTAAAATAGTTCAAGGGCCCAGTGTAAATTTGTCACTTGAGCACTTACCAGCCCCTTTTCTTAACACTAGAAGTCCCAGGGAGCAGCCATTTGGCTTTTCTACCTATAAAACCCGCCGGTCAGCCGATGGGCTGGAAGGCTTTAGACTAATATCCTTAATCAGCTGTGAACAGTTGCTTTTGTTATGTAAACTATGTGGGGCCTATAAAACCCGCAGGACAGCCGATGGGCTGGAAGGCTTTAGACTAACAGTTGCTTTTGTTATGTAAACTATGTGGGGCCATGCTAAGCCACTTCAAGGAAACTTGTGTTTCACTTTGCCATCTTAGGAGAAAACACACAAGGTTTTTTCTTTGTTGCTGAGATTTATTGATAAAAATAGTACAAAATAAAATAAAAACCAACCATTTGTACACATATTTACAAATAATATAAAAAAGTTAGTGAGTACATTCCAGCAATCACTCACAATCCTGGCACTGCCATGGTATCTCGTCTGCATTTACCACATGTGTATCTGGATCAGTGAACACATCGCACAGTGGCATGATTGTTCTTGCATTGGTGTTTGACCTGACACATGGCTCTTTTTCCAGGGCTAGGTGTGGAGGGTTGTGTCCGAAGCAATTGTTCTTTTTTTGCCTTCTTCGCACACATATGAGAGTTAGCCAACTTGCAAGCTCCACCAGGAAGTCCACCCGTCTTTCCTGCCTTCCGGTGCATGCTTGATACAGCACATGTGCATTCAGTGCTGCCATGTCAATCATGTTATAGAACACGGCAACTGGCCAGCGCCGTGTCCCTGTGCGGACAGTGTACTTCCGCACCATCTGGTCCATCACATCCACGCCGCACTTTGTGGTGTTGTAAAGGGTGACAGTGTTTGGCTTCCTTTTGGTGGTATTTTCAGTCTGAATCACGCTGTGCATGCTGCTAAGAATGTAGACAGTCTTCTTCCGTTTGGGCGCATACGCCGTCAGCGTAGCAGGTTTGCTGACCAGCAGTCACGTAGTGATGGAACCTTGGTAAGCCCCCGCAAGATGACAATTGCAATAAATGCCATTAGTTCAGGAAGGGCCATGAACCAATGAACATGCTCAGTTTCCTGTGCATGTTGAATAGTCCAATCTTGAATGCTATGAAGCATGTCAAGAGTGATGAAACATCTGCAGTATGAACAAATTCAAATTGTGAGCAATGGAAAAGTCAAATGATATCACAAATGCATGCATAGATACTAATCAAGCCCAAACACTTTTATATAGACCAAAGTCACAGCTAATAATACATAAAATGTGATGTGAACCAATGCTAGGGGTTTAATCAGGTTACAAATTCTGCCCCTGTGATGCGGTCTTACCCTAGTCTAACCCAAGAGACAATGTTTTGCCTGTGGAATCATCAGTTTATTTAATCCCTGTTCTCTCAACCTGCAGCAGTTTGCTCATGAGGAGTGGGCCAAAATACCTGCTGAGAGGTGCAGAAGTCTCATTGACAGTTACAGGAATCGTCTGATTGCAGTGATAGCCTCAAAAGGTTGTGCAACAAATATTAAGTTAGGGGTACCAAAAATTTTGTCTAGGCCTGTTCCATGAGTTTATTTTTTAAAATAATTCCATTGAAGCATGGTTGAAAAGCAATGTCTGACTTTCATTGGTTAACATTCATAGATTTTTTATTTATTATTACTTTTGTCAGAATAAAGTTTTTTCTGTGACCATTGTGAGTTTTTCCTTAATTGACTGAAGGGTACCAACAATTTTGTCCACGTGTGTAGATTTAGAGTCATGTTTTGTACAATTATAACATACTTTGTCACTTCATAACAGACTATCCTGGCTGTTTTCTTAAGACACACCTGGACACACCAAAACATTTTCAGAAATATCTGACTCATTTGGTAAAAGTAACTCTTGCAGCTGTGTATTAGGGTTCAACAATAAGCAACACCATTAAAACCAGGATACTTAGTACAATTAATTAAATCCATGTATTGAATCTGTGTCATTGTAGTGAGTTTTTGGGAATTGAAAGTCCTCCAAGATTTAATGGGCCAGTGTGAAAAAGTTAAAATAAAAGTCTATGTTCCTTTGAGAATATAAACCATCTGACTATACAGACAAATTCTGTATGAGCATCAGATAAAAACCCTAGACTTGGGTTCCAACAGTTATCTTTGATTTACAAGATATATTCCTATCCATAATTCAATCAATAGTTGTATTTCCTCTAGTTGAAAGTCACATCATGTCTGGTATCTGTGCTCAGTCTGCAGCTGTGAGCCTTCAGCATCTGGGCCATGTTTTCCTCTCCTGCTCCGTACAAAAACCAGCACTAGGCTGAGCTGAAGAGGGCTTCATTAAAGACAAAAAACTGCTTGAGAATCCAGATTTTCCAGCCGCCAAGCATCTCTGTTCTTCAGGAAACCACCTCCTGGTAGAGTGCAGTGGAAATGACCAGGGTGAGTAAAAAAACAGTTTAACTGACAAATCTCCACCAGAGGACAGCAAACACCTGTTATTTTATTTTTTGTATATTTATTAATTTAGCACTTAAAGGAGTTTTTTACCACAGTAAGACACAGAACAGAAAATAATGTTGGTTTTAAGAAAATTTTAAATAGTTTATTTAAAAAAGATTTTAACAATTTTTTGTCAAGGCTTTAGAGACTTTTCTGGTTGCAGTTCAGAATGACTCAAAGGCCAGTTGGTTTCTGACGACGACTTCACACTACAAAATATAAAAACAGATTCACAAACTCATATTTTTCTGTTAAGGGATCGTGGATTAAAGCAGGCTTTGTGTAAACATCTGTACCTTGGCAATGCTGTCACTGTCTTTAGCTGGTGGTTTGACATTTGTCGCTAGTGGAGGCTGTAACCAGGGCCTTGACACCTTCCAGTGATAAAAAAAAGTCTGTTAGTACAAATGCACACATAAAATAAGTGAAATGAGTAAATTAATGTTGGTCATACTTTTAAAAACATCTGTCAGTTCACTGAAGCTGGAGGGTGAGGCTGCAGGCGCTGCTTGGTGGTGGAAGCTGTTGATGGACTAAATTCTGGTTTGACATGGCAGAACAGACAAGATAGATGCTATGTTTTGGAGCCTGACGTTAGAGGCTGGAGCCCGATGTTAGAAGCTGGAGGTGATGTTAGAGCCTGGAGCCCGATGTTAGAGACTGGAGCCTGACGTTAGAGGCTGGAGCCCGATGTTAGAGGCTGGAGCCCGATGTTAGAGGCTGGAGCCCGATGTTAGAGGCTGGAGCCCGATGTTAGAGGATGGAGCCCGATGTTAGAGGCTGGAGCCCGATGTTAGAGGCTGGAGCCCGATGTTAGAGGATGGAGCCCGATGTTAGAGGCTGGAGCCCGAGGTTAGAGGCTGGAGCCCGATGTTAGAGGCTGGAGCCCGATGTTAGAGACTGGAGCCCGATGTTAGAGGCTGGAGCCCGATGTTAGAGACTGGAGCCCGACGTTAGAGGCTGGAGCCCGATGTTATAGGCTGGAGCCCGACGTTAGAGGCTGGAGCCCGATGTTAGAGGCTGGAGCCCGATGTTAGAGGATGGAGCCCGATGTTAGAGGCTGGAGCCCGATGTTAGAGGCTGGAGCCCGATGTTAGAGACTGGAGCCCGATGTTAGAGGCTGGAGCCCGATGTTAGAGGCTGGAGCCCGATGTTAGAGGATGGAGCCCGATGTTAGAGGATGGAGCCCGATGTTAGAGGCTGGAGCCCGATGTTAGAGGCTGGAGGTGCAGCTTGGTGGTAGAAGCTGCAGATGGACTTAACAAGTATTTCTATTAAAAGAAGAAAAAAGGTTAAAATTCATCAAATGGATGTCTTGAACTATATACAATATTTACAAAGAAGAGTCTCTAGTTGAGACGTCTCTTTTTGGAGGGGCCCCGAGGGTCCGGCTCTCCAGAGACGTCCACGTCGATGTGTGGAGGACAAGTCTCGTGTGAAGTGGGCTGTCTCCACAACAGTGAGGAGTGGACGGTTGAGGGCCTCCCACAGGCGCTGCTTGATCCTGCGGCCGAGCTCGAGAGAGTACGGACGTGGACGGCCACTTTTGTACCTTTTGAAAGGCAAAAAAAAATATAGAAAAATCAATTAATTAAACTTTTAACCAAAAGGATAAAACTGATTTGTTCACATATGTTGTTAGAAAAGCCATTTAATCTTTCCCTTCTGTGTGACAAATACAGTCCATTAATTGGCAAATGATAAAAATATTATATATTATATATTATTTTTCCTTTTAGCCATTGAGCATGTCATCCACTACTGAGTGGTAGATGCTCTGGTACTGCTCCACAGAGTACCCATGGATCGTCACAGGATCCCTGTCAGCAGTGGACGGCTCGGGTGGGGACCTCGCTCTGAGCAGCGGAGCAGGGCTGGGGGCCCTCGCTCTGAGCATCGGAGGAGGGCTGGGGGCCCTCGCTCTGAGCAGCGGAGGAGGGCTGGGGGCAGCGGGTCAAGCCCAGGAACTCTGGGAGCTCTGCAGAGTTACTGCGTGGCTCAGGTTCAGGGCAGTGGACTGAAGGAAGCTGCTCGTTTGTAGTCACTTTAGGAAGAGGAGGAGTGGCAGGAGGAAGGTCAGGGGTGGGCTGTGGAGGCTGGTCGGGCAGGTGAGAGCCAAGGACCTGTTTAGGGGCAGCACCGAACCAGACACTTAGAGGTACGCCAATTAAAGTCTATATTTACAACCAGGTCTGATGAGCCTGATTTCTTCATCTACAACATATTCTGTAAATCTATTTTATGTTCTTCAGAAACTAACAACAACATGAACTTTTACATGATCTGCTTCCAGTAGACTCCTGGAGAGTCGCTTCCTCTTCCTGCAGTAGTCGTGCTCCTGCAGCTGAACGGCAAGACACACTGGCTAGGCTTTTTTTTTTTTTTTCCATAAGTCATTGACAGTCTGAGCTGGACAAAAGCTGATTGGTTGGATTAGTACATAACCTACACAGATAATAGGCTTCTGCAACGGCCCAATTTGGCCAGAATTGGACCTAATTGGTTAATTTAGCTTTGAAATCATTTAATATAACTAAACATAGCGTTTTTCAAGGACGCTAATTAGAAAATGTAGTTAAAACCAACACATTTCAACAATTCTAAATACTTACATGCTCCATGCTAACTGTTGTTATTTATATATATATATATATATATATATATATATATATATATATATAATTTTTTTTTCTTTTTCTTTTTTTTTCTCATCATTTATGTTGGAACTACACCCAGTAAAGATACAAACCCTTTTGGTCACACAGCCTCAAAGACAAAAAGTAAACTGTCTTTATGTTTTTAACGCTCGTTACACTTTTTGCTAAGAGAGAAAACACTGCTCATCTGTTTATCCTGGAGAGACAGACTTCCCACGATCAACCAGTTTATAAGCTGCAACAGTCATTCATTTGTACTTCTTAATTCCGTTATTAGCCTGCTCACAAAAGATGCATTTGTTTTAAAAAAAGTAAAATAAGACTGAAAACACTAGTTCTGCCTACTATAAGCCATGATGTTTAGTCATGTTTAAAGTAAAAATAGTGAGTTTACAAATCTTTAGGTGTGTATTAATTGTTAATTGTTTTGTTAGGATGTTGGAGGAGATGCAAAGAAGTACTTGGTGGTAGCAATAACACCTCCAGGCCTCCCTGCCCCCCCACTGCCCCTGGGTTTACAAGCTCTGGAGCAGCAAAGGCAACAAAGATTTTTTGGTTTTTTTTGTTCCAAAAACATTAAGTGACAAATAGACAAAATGTGTTTCTATATAAATACAATGAATAATATTTAAATATCAAAATTATGATGTTTTTTGAAAGAAATTCAGCAATATTAATCAAATCTGTAAAGTAAACTGGACTTAATGTGAGATAAAACACTTAATAATAATCTAGGGTATTCATTTAAATGAAGGTTGAATTCTGGTCTAAAATTTGACAGAAACAGGTTCCAATGTTTCTAAACAGTATACTGCACTCGGTAGGTCACCCTGAGTCTTAGGGCGTACTCACACTAGGCACGGTTGCCATGAACCGGGCCCGAGTACGATTGTCCCCCCTCCCCACTCCCCCTCTGGCCTGCACTCACATAGGGTTTCAGCATTCGTGCCGGAGCACGCCACGCCATTATGGTGCGACGGTTTCGGGATAAACAGGAAGAGCGGCGCTCTCTGAACACAATGGAGTCCATCGCTCTGTTTTATTTGTGGATAATTTTGTGTCGTTTGGTACACGGTGGTCCACAGCCCTCTCACAGCATGTTGTTAAACAGATTTGTCGCCTTAGTGGCGCGAAAATTTTCACGTAATCGTGCTGCTCGTATGAGGAGGTTTGCAAGGTACCAGCTGAAGTGCAGCAAGGACTTTGCAGCTTTGATTACGGACTACAGTTCCCGTACATCAACATGGTAAGAATTAATATAATGAAATGTCATTGAATACAATTGAAAAGTGTATTGTGAAATTTGAAATACAATATGTGTATAATGTTTTTTTGTAATTACGACAGTAGCGTTCTAAAGGTAATAATCATGTAACTTAATATAATTTGCTGGTTAATATTAGCTACATTCTTGTATTAAGACACCCGTATTCAACGGGACACATAACTGTTATGTATGCACTGGAGTAGTAGTTTGTTGTTTATTTAATTTCACTTCAAAGTGCTGTAAGGTAATTGTGTATGCATAAACTATATACAGTTAACAATATTTTTCCATTCTGCTGCAGGACCATATGGATTCGGCAGAGATCTGCTGTGTGGTGGCAGCATGTTCTCAGCAGCTGGACAGACTGTGAGTGGAAGGCTAATTTCAGAATGAGAAGGACATCATTCTTGCAGTTGTGCAACAGCCTGCAGCCGCACCTTCAAAGACAGACCACTTCATTCAGAAAACCAGTGCCCGTGGACCAACGTGTTGCAATATGCATATGGAGACTGGCCACAAATGTAGAGTTCAGAACCATCTCCCATTTATTTGGGATTGGTCAGTCAACTGCTGTTAGCATTACCAACCATGTAGCCTCTGCAATTGTGAAAATTTGCTTTCCCTTTTCACATAACACAACCATGTGCAGTGGTGAAACAAAATAGGCTACCTTGTGTGTGTGGTGTATAATTTATGGAAGTGTGTGGTATATATTGTAGAGGTTCGAGGTCGAATTATAAAGTGTAGAGGTTTGAGGTAGTGTTAGGTTAAAGTGCATAGTAAATATATGCTACGGTATATTAAACAACTTCTGAAAGCAAATAAGAGTATTAACAACAACAACAGCCTCATCCTGGCTTCAAATACCCCGCACAGAAGACGTTAGATTCATGAGTTTGTTTGGACAAGACCTCAGTCCCATATGCCAGAGAGAAACCTGCCCTGGTGCATAGACACTGCAAGACTGGGTGTTACATGATGAAATGTTATGATTAAAATACATTTTTCATTTACATTTTCACTTCACTTTTTCTCCAACACATAATAGCAAAGAATAATCATGAACTGAATTGTCAACTTTGTCAATTCTTTTAACATGCCAAGGGAATGAATGTATTGTAATGACTTTACTGTAGCCCAATGATAAAGATGTAATATGTTGTCATTAAAGTACACTTTTAAACCAAGGAGAACAGGCACAGATGATTTACACTTTGGAAGCAAAAGTTAAATTTACAACTTAGGTAAAGCCTAAATCAAGTCTAAGTGCATTACCACATTGCAACATGCATAAAATGAACGGTCTGCAGACTAGCATTTAGAGAAAATAACAGGTATGTACATTAAGAATCCAAAGAGTGACATTTCCTGTCGTGAAAAACACTAGTATTGCCAGAATCAAAAGAGAGTGTAGACTTGAGTTTTCCACACCAGACTAGTGTAAATGTCAGCACAGCTATAAATAATCCACTCAAGTACAGATTCAAGTTGTTTTGGAGCGTCGCATGGAGCGTCGCAAAACCGTGACGTCACGCGTCTTGTTCCATGCTCCAGCACGGTTGGCGCTCACACTACATGCGAACCGCGCCCGAGCCCAACTAACCGTGCTCTGGCCCACCTCTTCCAAGCGGGCCAGGGGCGGTTAATCGAGCCGCCCAGGCACGGTTCGGAGCACTCACACTAGTCAAACGAACCGCGCTTTGGTGGTCAAACGCGCTCGGGCACGGTTCAAACTGGCTAGTGTGAGTAGGCCCTTACAGAGATCAGAGATCTTGACCCAACAGACGGACTAGAATCCAACCAAATTGTCCCAAAAATCCTAAGTTTTAGACTTGAATCCAACCTTTATTTTAAATACAGTGCTTGGCTTAGGAAACTTACAGCACAGTCAAACACACTCAGAACCTACGGACGAAGACAAGAGCCCATGTTTGGTGGCCCTAGCACTTTTAAGGACTGAGATATGGAGATCCCACTTTAGATTTATTTAATGTAACAAAATAGTGGGTTCATGGACAGTGGAAGTTTGCAATGGGACTTAGTGCTAAAGACTCAGGGTGACCTACCGAGTGCAGTCATATATATGAAGCGGACAAATAGTGGGTTTGTGGCTTAGTGGTCAACAGTGGTCAGCTGGTGAAGGAATCACACTGTGTCCACCGCCTTGCTTATAGAATGGTGTCAGAGGTCCATTGAAATAAGCCTGACCCAGCCCCCGGCCCCCAGCTGGGTCAGGGCCCCAAACGAGTTTCCGCGCGTACCAGCGGTCTCGGGCTGTCGGATTTGGCGAGCCGCGCCACAGACCCACTACCTATGGGCCGAATGGACACTTTTTGGACTTTTTGGAGGACATGCGAAGGACCTTGTGAGAAGTTGCCAGCATACTGACCAGGAAAGAGACTACAACAGAGCAAGAGCTTTGTTAAAGGAACATTATGGCAACGAGCAGAAGGTGGCATCTGCCTATATGGAAAGAGCTCTGTCATGGTCACAAATAAAAGCAGAAGATGTAAAGGCCCTACAGGAAATTAGTCTGTTTCTCCGTGGCTGCTGCAATGCTATGGAGGACGTGCAGTACCTGCATGACCTGGACACACCTACCAACATGGCGGAAATCATAAAGAAACTGCCATATAAAATGAGAGATTGGTGGAGAAGCAATGCCTGTGACCTACAGGAGAAAGATAAACGGAGAGCAAAGTTTATGGACATCACAAACTTTGTTGAAAAACAAGTAAAAATCCTTACTGACCCTGTGTTTAGCAACATACAGGACACCAGTACACAGGAGAAATATTCAAACTGAGGAAAATCTAAGAAAATGGCCACACCTCAGATTGACGCCAGGATTGAGCTCCTCATAGGGACTAATGTTAGCAGGGCGTTGGAGCCACTGGAGGTCATTCGTAGCAGGAATGATGGACACGCTATAAGGACTGCGCTGGGTTGACGGTCAATGGACCACTAACAGGAAACAGTGGGCAGTTCATTGATTGTACCTCAGTTACACTAAACAGGGTATCCATTATAAATCTGGATGAGCTGTTGCAACAACAGTTTAAGAATGATTTCCCTGAGCAAGCCATGGAACCGCTGGAAGTCATCCACGGTGAGAGCAATGGACTCGCAATAAGGACAATGCTGGGCTGGATGGTAAACGGACCACTGATAGGAAATGGTGGGGAGGCCGTCTGCTGTGAGCATGCAGTAACTGTGAACAGAGTGTCCATTGTGAACTTGAAGGAACTGTGGCAACTGTTAAGGACCAGTTAAGGACCTGGTGGATGGAGGACGCATCCCATGTGACGCTAACCATCAGGCGAGTGTAACTCTCCTGGCATTGTCCCAAAGTTACATATTTATTATTTCTTAAACATTGTCAACACTTTAACTGTACACCACACCTCATTCATTGTTATACTGGTTATATTTCTGCTAGAGTTTAGTACTAGATTTGATGTCGTTTTGTGAACAGGGCACTTCTGTTTGGGCTAGCTAACATGCTAGCGGTTTTGAATTAGCGCTGAGCATACCTTGATTGTTGTGTTTGTTACTGTTTTCTTATTGGTGGTTAGTTTTGTTGTGTGTACAGACTTTTCCCTGTAACTTGTGGTTAGTACTGCTGACACACACACACACACACACACACACACACACACACACACATACACACATACACACACACACACACAAACGTTTCTTGGGACAAATTTTGAAAATTTTTAAATTTTGCGCAAATCAGACTGGGCACAGGGCTGTGGGGACACTGGGTTCCAGTGGTGCTAGAGCTACAAAAAACATATCAAAAATCATGAAAAAATCAACGAACCTATACACAACTTAAAATTATTTTTTTTCTTAGCACAACTGAGATATAAAAAAAGGCTTTTTTTTCAGACTTTCTGGTGGTTTGTAAAGACTTTTCTGTAACAGAGTCTATAAGGACAGTGTGGTGTACAAGGACAATGATGTCATCAGACACACACACCAAGTATAACCTGCTTTGAGAGGACACATGGTGTGTAAGGCCAGTTCACCATACACACACCAAATATAACCTGCTTTGAGAGGACACATGGTGTGTAAGGCCAGTTCACCATACACACACCAAATATAACCTGCTTTGAGAGGGCACATGGTGTGTAGGGGCAGTTCACCATACACACACACACACCATATGTGTGGTCGGAAATGGGCGGAGTTGAGTAGACGGTGAGGACGCTGAGCTCTGACAATTAGTTTAAATATTGTGAGGTGTGGTGCTTAATTTACTAGCCTGGTTCTACCAGACTCGTATTTCATTTGTACAGAGAGTCTGGCCTCGCTCCATTGACAAGCGTTTACTTCCTTGTATGCGGGAACTCTGTTGAAGTTTAAAACTATTGGATCTGCCCAGAGTCACTCAGGATCTGCCATAGCCAATCGCTAACGTGTGGTCGTGACGTATGTCATGCGCCGAAACCGACCGGAAACAACAAGTCCGACTGATCAGAGGATTATGTTTAGAATAAGATGTCTGTCAACGAGCTGCCGGTTTTGTTCATTGAATTTAAGAATTCAAGGAACAATTGTAAATTCTAAATGTATATTTTACACTAAGGACAGTAATGTATTCAGTCAACTGTCGAAGCTGGGTCTTAGCATTAAGAATACGCCGCTGCGCTTCGGTCTGCCGCAAATGCTGTGCATTGATCACCAGGCTACTGCGTGGTTATGATGGTCCAGCTTTGAAGCTGCCATAGAATGACTACTTTGAATGTTGGTGTACGTGTTTAAATAGTTTGTGTTATGTACAGACAAGGAGTAAATATTTAAATAACTTCTATACAGTAAGTGTCCCTGTATATAATTACCTTATTTTATATTTTAAATAATTTGCAATGTCAAATCTTTCTCTATCTGCAGATGTGTAATAAACAAATTGTTCATATTATGTCTTTGTTTCTTAATTATGGTCTTCAAATTATGTGTTTTCACATTTTTATTTATGACATCAAATTTTAACTACTTACAACATGTAAAACTGTCACATCGACCATTCTCCTGCACAAGTACACAAAGGGGCTCAAAGTGTTCTATTCTTCATAAGAATCACTAAATTTACTGTTCGAATCTGAGCTACTGACATGACTCCTGAGAGCATCTTCAACAACAGCATCATCATCATCGTCAAAGTATTTACTGTAATAAAGATCTGGATCAGTTAAATACCCTCCTGAATCATCTTGCAGATCCATATCAATATCACCAAAAACACCATTAATGATAATTAAAATCTCTCTTACATGGTCCAATCTAAACACAGGAAGGTTAGCAATAATGTATGTCAGGTCAAATATGTGTTGACAATGGTCCAAAACTGCATCCACCAGTTGCTGACTGAATCCAGTGCAAGCTGCATGTGAGGTGTACAGTCGATTACTGGAATTGATTAAACTACCACTGTAGTCCTTGAGCAATTCTGCAATGAAAGATTTACATTACCACATGTGAAACATTAGGAAATTCAAACCCATCCCCAAAGCTGTTGTTGCAACAACTACCCGGCACTTCCTTCCCTTCAGTGAAGCCAACACTCTCTCCTTGTTTTGGGGTAGGGTTTTGCTGTGGAACATGCCAATAAGGAGGTTGTCACTTCTACAGGATGGATCACAGTCTTCCCAGGCATGTCCTTGCAGTTCTGCCTTTAAGTATGAGAATACTGTCCCCACTGATTTAAGTGTTTGACAGTAAATTAATACAGGTTGCATGGTTGAGCCCTTGTTTTTACATGTTGAACTATCCAGTCTAGGCAGTTCATGTTATGGCTGGGCACCTTGCACAATCCAAGACAGATGTTTGTCTTGTTGGGACTAGCGATGATTTGTACGGCATTGTCCATATGGAGTAATCTGATGACTCTGCTTCTTGACTTGATGTCAGCTGAGGCAGTCAGAGCCAAAACAGGTGTACCTGGGAGAATAAAAAAAATACAAGCTAAAACACACTTGCTCAATTTTATAACGTACCAAACAATTTGTCAAGTGTTTGTGTTTATAGGCTATGGCAGGAAGGACTTAATGAACATCACTAAGAACAGTAATGCACTAAATCCATGTAATCACGCAATTCTGTTTCATTACAGGGAAAGTAACTAATCTTTGCAATCAGAGATTATACATAAACTGAATATTGAAGTTATAATAGCCTACACATGAAATAATCCACAAAAACTTAGCTAGAAGCAACACACAGGTCCGTGCATTTAACTTACCCTCCTTGATGATAGATCTCAGCTCTCTTTTCTTTGGAAAAACTTTCTCTGAATGCCGTCTCGCCTTTGGAAGCCTCACCCCTGAGGTAAACGAAATAGAGAGTACAATATTTCTCATGAATCTTGTATCATATTCTCGAATTACAACATTGTCTAAGCTATCGATTATGCCAAAACAGCCCTTATGTTGTTTAAACGTATTAAATGTTAACTTACCATTTGTATGTAACGTGGACCTCATCCACAACGATGCCAACGAGGTTGTCCTGGTATATTGTCGAGGCTAGCATTTGACGCCATTTGTTGTTTAGCAGCCAGGACTCGGGCTTCCAACACCAGGCTAAAGCGTCCGTCCAAAATGTCACGGTCATCGTGCACGCCGATCTGCCCAGCACGAACTCCTAACTTTTCTGCCTCCTTCACTTGGTCCTCCATTAGTGCAACAAGAGGGAGACGACAACAACTATCGCCTTTGCATCCCTATCGCCTTAGCTAACTCATTCACCACTAGCGGAGTGAGCTGGAAAATCAAACTTTTCCCGAACCCCGTGGGGAGGAGGGCCACAACATCATGTCCACCAACAAAACTTAGCAAACATTGTTCTTGCTCCGGCTTTAACTTCTGGATATTCGGCAGTTTTTCAACAACGGACAGAATAGCTTTTCACGCCTTTCTCCGCTGCCATTACTCCAAACTGACGCACTACATCAACGTCATCGTTCTCAGCCACTCCCTCTGTTCGCTGATTGGTCCTACAAAAATTTGATTTCTGGAAACCTAAGAATACACAGCAATCCCAGACTAAGTACTAAAGCGAAATGAAATTGAGCGGAAGTACGTAGGGAGGGCGGAGCCAGGCTATTAATTTACGGCAAGAGTGACCAAAATATAAGTTTGCCACCAATAAAAAACTCTATGTGGTGTTATGCCTCCTAAGAAGTCTAAAGGACAGCCGAAACAAGGTGAAGAAGCGTCTTTGCAAGTGGGAGCAAGTAACATGGCTGGTGAAGAGTGTAACGTGCTGGAGCTTCCAGCCCTCACGTAATATAATGCGAGAGGAGTTGAATGTGGTGGTGGATAAACTAAATAACCTCGCGAAAGATATATCTTTATGCACACAACGGCTTGGTGAAGTTGATGTGACGATGTCGAACTTGGATTCACGTGTGACAAAGCTGGAAACTGTGTATGATGGACTTATTCAGACCAACGAGGAGTTGAAAAGTAAAGCTGAGCGACTTGAAATGAACAGTCGCAAATACAACGTGCGTATTTGGACTGACGAATGACATCGAAAAAGGGAATCCAACCAGCTACATGTCGGCTTTGTTTGAGGATTTATTCCAAGAGAAACTACGGGGGGAGCCACATGTGGAGATGGCCCGCAGGGTTGGACCGGTTGGGAAAGGTGCAGCTCGAGTGATGATGGTACGTTTTCACAAACTCACTACGAGAGAAGAGATCATAAAAATCTCTAAGAAAGAGGGAGTGCTACAAGTACGAGGGATGAAGTTAAGGATTTTTCCAGATCTCACTACAGAAATGGCAAAAAAACGTGCAGGATATCATGAAATAAGGAGTAAATTGAAGGACGAAGGGTGAGACATGGTATAATTCATCCAGCGTTGATAATAACATTTAAAGGAGAGACTAAGAAGTTCACAGAACGCAGTGCAGCAGAAGTGTATGTAAAGACTATAATTGATACTGGATTGAATGTTAAGGATTAGATCGGATAAACAATGGTCATGTGATAACCTATGGTGATAACAGATAAAATGGACTATAAGTTACAACACTGAATTTAAGAGTTTTCTGTTAAGCTAATTATGATGTGGGCAAGGTAAATAGAAGATGAATTTTGGAAAAGCCTGATATTAGAAGTTCTTGTTCTTGAATTTAAGACCACATAGCTAACATTTAGTTTAAGAAAATGAGAAATTTGTCATGAGCAAGCGTTGCTCTACTGATGTATCTTGTTTATTTCATTACAATGCTGAAGATATTTGTGTGTGTGTGTATGTGTGTGATGTGTGAGTGTTTGGATGTCATATTTACATTAATGAGAGCTCAATGTAATACTAAAGGTATGCGTATTGATGGACAAACTTGTGTTAGATGGCTGAAAAATATTTTTTGGTGCAAAAAGGGATGTTTGAAATAGTTCATTTGAATATCTGTAGTTTAAGGAATAAAATAAATGATATCTCAGAAATATTACAGAATTATAATTTCCACATATTGGCCCTTTCAGAAACACACTTAGATTCAACTATTAATAGTTCTGTATTGAATATAGATGGCTATAATTTATATAGGCAGGACAGAAATTTGTATGGAGGAGGAGTAGCTTGTTATGTGAAAAATAATATTCCAGTCAAAGTTAGAAGAGATCTTAATATACCAGGAGTTGAAGTGATATGGTTACAGTTACAATTACCTGTTCTTATTGGATGCTGTTATAGACCACCAAATGCTACTATAATGTATCTGGATCAAATATGTGAACTGTTGGATAAAGCATGTGAAATGGGAGATGAAATCTACTTTGTAGGAGATTTTAATATAGATTGGAAGTCTACGAATTGTACATCAAAGAGTAAACTACTTTCTTTAGCTAATACTTGTATTCTGTCTCAAATAGTTAAGGATTATACACGAGTACATTTGAAGGCTGATGGCATATATTCAGCAACTCTTATTGATTTAATTTTTACAAATGTAAAAGATTTATGTTCGGAGGCAGTCTCTATTCCAGTAGGTTGCAGTGACCATAATTTATTAGCTGTGAATAGAATTACAAAAGTATCTAAATCTGGTCAAAATTTTATTCATAAAAGGACATATAAAAAGTTTAAAGAGAATGATTTCATAGACGAAATGAGGAGTGTAGATTGGTTGGAGGTTACACAGCAGCAGAATCCTGCTAGAGCTGTGGCCATTTTTGATAACTTGATAACTAGAGTAATAGACAAACATGCTCCTCTAAGGAAACAAACTGTAAGAAATGTCTCAACTCCATGGCTGGATCAAGGGCTCAAAGAACATATGAGGCACAGGAATCAAGCAAAAGAAGAAGCTATTAAACAGAATGATGTGGTTCAGTGGAATAAGTATCGTAAACTTAGAAATCAGGTGACTAAAATGAACAAACTTAAAAAACAAATATATTATCAAAATGAATTAAGAGAAGCTGGAATGGACAGTGCAAAGATATGGAAAACACTTAATGAATTATCGAAGGAAAACAAAACGTAATACAACATTACTAGATGCTGATGGGATTTGTCTTACTAGACCAAAAGAGATTGCTAGTTATTTGAGCCATTTTTTTAAGCATAAAATAAAAAAATAGACAAACCATGGATTTGGGACAAGATGAAAATATCTCATATGATCTAATATCAAATAGGATTATGAAAACAAAAGATTGCACATTTAAATTTAACACTGTAACAGAGGATAATGTGAAGAAAATATTAAAAGCAAGTAAAGATAAACCCTGTGGAATAGATCACTTAGATGTTAAATTGTTGAAGATGGTGGTAGATGTCATTGCTTTGCCCATTTCTCATATAATTAATTTGAGTTTAACAGCAGGTGTTTTTCCTCACAATGGAAAAAGCAAAAATTTTACCTTTAATAAAAATAATAAAGAACAGTTTTCAGGTCAGAATAGCAGACCAATAAGTTTATTACCGGCAGTAAGTAAAGTGATGGAAAAAGTTGTGTATGATCAAATACAAGTGTATTTGGAAGTAAATGGGTTAAACACAAGGTATCAGCATGCTCATAAAATGGGTCATTCCACAACAACAGCACTTACTCAGTTAACTGACTATTGGCTACAGGAAATTGATAATAAGAATTTAGTGGGCACAGTATTTTTAGATTTAAGTGCAGCCTTTGATGTTCTAGACCATAATATTTTATTAAAAAAGTTAGTTTGTTATGGATTTGAACCTACTGCTGTTAGATGGATTGAAAGCTATCTTAGAAAACGTGAGTACACAGTTTACTTTAATGGTAGCTACTCTGAGGTGGAAGTAATGAGTTGTGGGGTGCCCCAGGGTAGTTGTTTAGGACCCCTTTTATTTTCCGTTTTCACAAATGATTTTCCACTTGTAATTAAAAATGTAACCATGGCAATGTATGCAGATGACACAACATTGTGTCAATCAGCA
>CM044555.2:33444870-33547370 GCA_024416835.2 Perccottus glenii | reverse complement strand
AAACTAATCACATTACAGTTCTGTAAGGACCACTATCACAAAGATGATTGATTGACTATTAGAATATTAGGCGGCAGTGGAAGCGAGTTGATGAAAGGCGTCAACTGTATAAAGCTATCCCTGCCATTGGCATTAGGCAGGAACAGATTAGAGTCTTTGAAAACTGTCGCTAGACCACTGGAAAAAGGGTCTCGGAGTCGCTCCTCTGGCTTAAAGCGCCTGTTAGTTCAAGCGGAGTTCTTGGTCTTTCACAAGAACTACCAAAATGTCTTCCTTCTCGCGAGTGACGCCACAAGAGTGTCTTACAAAAATAGGCAATGTGTAGCTTTAAAAGAAAAATCACGTTGTATGGAGGGTGCAACGGGTCTAGAAAAATTTAAAAGTAAGTTAATAGTTAAAGAGGGTCCGAGGCGGACAAGAGGAGTTGCGCGAAAATAATCAAGAAGCCGATAGACACAAAAAGAGAAGAGGCTTAAGAGAATAAGAAACCTAAGAGGGTAAGATTCAGGTTTCCGGTGTGCAAAGACGCTGCTTTGTCCACGGCTTGAGGAGGCGTGTTTTGAGCTGGCCTGGGGCGTGTTTGGCACGGCCTGGGGGAAGTTTATTCCAACTAAATTTTAATTCAAATAATCCTTTTACCTTCCACAAAGTAACATTGAATTCTTAGTTTTTCACAATCACAAGCATACACATACATTGGTACTGCAGATTCATACCGATAGAATGCATCTTTACGCATGCTGCAACACACATAAATTCATTCAACAATTTTATTAACTGTAAACTTGTGAGACTGATGGAAGGAGGGTCGATTCTTCTCGTTATGACTCTGGATCCTGTGGGGAGCATTACCATATACTTATATACACACCTTTAACGGTGTAAACACAATAACACAATGTCCTTTGAAAACCCTTCCGTCTAAAAGGTAGTCTTAAAAGTTTAAGTCATTGGTTTGATGAGAGACTTAGCGGCATCCATACCGTCACTAGAGGGCAGTATGGTATCATCCCAGAAGTCTCAAGTCTTTTACACTTCAATAGCATTCCTGTAAGGTGTTCATAGCCAAACCGTAATTCAAAGGATTACATCCAGTCAGGTGGAGACGAAAAGTCTGGTTTGGTCAGAGATAACACCTTAATCTCCTTTGAGATGGAGCAGGGCAAAGTCATTAATTAGGGTTATTCCTGAGTTTTCCTGTCCTTAAGAAAACAACCGGCCAGCTGTTCCACATTAACAGGGGGGTGTTAAGATCCTTTTCTTTTAGTAGAGCAAACACTTTCTGAGAGTCTGAAAAAGGGGTTTTACAGCATAAATTGTCAGTCCGTGACTATGAGAGGCCGCCTGAGACGAAACCCATTGAAACACTTGCAATACACATTGAAACACTTGCGTGTACATGTGAAACAGTTGCAATACACATTGAAACACTTGCGTGTACATGTGAAACAGTTGCAATACACATTGAAACAGTTGCAATACACATGGAAACACTTGCAATACACATTGAAACACTTGCGTGTACATGTGAAACACTTGCGCATAAACAATTGCGCGTACATGTGAAACACTTGCACGTACATGTTGCGTACATGGAAAACACTATATCTGTGCATATATGAAAGACATGCGGTTACATATAAACTCTGCCTTTAATTGCCCACGTACTGTTGTACCTGCACAAAGACTGCACTTTCAAACATTCTCGCGTGTAAGAGAGCATATATATTTTCAGTGTGTCCGGAAGTCGTTTCATTGCAACCGGAAGTTTAGTTAATTTGGAAACAGAAGCGCGGTTTATTTGGAGTCTAGCGAGCAGTCATGGCTGATCGTGTGCCTGCTGCCGATGCTGTAAATTTGTTGAGAAATCTTCTTTGTTCTCCAGTTTTGATCAATACGATCGCAAATTCTGTAGATTCCAGTCCACAGATTGATTCAGAAATTGGGGCATTGTTTCGACCCACGCAAAACAATGTGGAAGCTAGGAACTTTACCGAGCACACCAGCATCAGACAACCAGACGCCCCGTTTCATAGCGAGACGGTACAGCAGCTGGAGGCCCAACTCCAAAGGAAAGAGGTATGTACCGTATATTTATTACATATTAATTAGGTATGTTTTTTATATTGTTGTTTTCCTTGGCAGACTGATGCAACTTCACGAAAATTAACTATAGTAGTAGGCTAATAGTTTTATGTAAGTATAGTCACCATGGTGACTGGCAGAGAACCACACAGTTTTACTACAAATACCAAGGTTAAACTATGATTTAACTATAATATAGTTAATATAATATAATTATAACATTATTTTTTTATTAAAGTGGTTTTTGTACTGTTGACATGAACTGTAATATGGTGCAACCACAAAACTAATTTATCCTGGTAAATAATAATAAGAGTAATAATGGACATGTACAAAATATTTCACATTTCATTTAGACAATGTAGGTTAAAAGTTAAAACGGTGCATTTTATTTTCCACATAAAGGGGTATTACATTTTTCACTAGCACTTTCATTGAGCTAGTTATCATTAATTAAGAGAAAAACACAAGTGTGGTTGTGTGTGGTTGTGTGTGGTTGTGTGTGTGTGTGTGTGTGTGTGATCTCTTAGTTACACAATTATCAACATTCACAGTGGCCAACCTCTTCTTTGTGTCTTGACATTTTATGACAGACAAGAGGAGGGATCACAGCAACTAATAGCACTTGTAAGACATTTAACAATTTATTTGTCTTTTTTTTTTTTCCAGGCCAAAACCACCGTATCATAGGATTTATAATAAAGATATAATTCTACTGACACATCCCAAAGAAAAAATGTGGTTAAGCAGAAGACAAGCAGAAGTTGTATGAAAAGGGCCACATAATAAGTGCTTTTGAGTTTGATAAAACGTGGGACTACAGAACAGTCATGAGTAAAATGCATGAGGCATTTAAAGGGAAAATTCCATGTGGTGTGGGGTAAGTTGGTTTGTAATCATGCAGGCGTGTACAACGATTTAAGATTTAGCCTTAAGTGGTTAATCACATTTTATAAAACATTATCAAAGTTTTACTCTTGTTATTTTTGTCTGTCAGTCTGGAAATGCTCTTGCCTTGTGGCAACAAACTTGTTGCTCCTACATTCAATGAAGGCCAGAAGATCGACGGAAATCTGATTCAGAAGGTTTTCAAACGAGCTTCTCTTTATTTGAGACCATCAGAGCCTCTTCAAGTAAGTATAAGCCATTAAACTGAATTAATTTAAATCATAAATTATTATTTACTTTATAATTAAGTGTTTTTCCAAAAAGTTAATAGTTTAATTTGTCCTACATTTTGGCATTAACTTCACACAAATGTAACCGTGCACAATAGCACTGATCAAAAGTTTGATTACTGCAAACTTGTTTTTGTAGTCTGTGTATGGAGAAACCTCAGATTCTGAAGAGGAGGTAGATACAGGTGGTACAGATGATGATGAGTGGCCATCACATTCCTCAAAGTCATCTAAAGAACAGACAGGGAATCCCACCTTTGTTACAGCAAGTTCTAAAACCTCAACAACGGAGCTACCTGCAACAGAGTCCCATGCCATGGCAATATCCATTTCAACAGAACACGTTGAAGAACCATCAACACATGCCCAAGCCTCTACCAGCAGCCAACAAGAAACATCTCAATCAAATAGCCCCACCTCAAGGCGCTGGCAAAATGATTATGGAACTTACATTAACCTCATAAATGACTCCTTAGATGAAGATGAAGACGAAGAACTGTACACAGCTATTATTGCCAGTATTGAGGACCAGACGTAAGTGCATTATGATAAATTAAAGCAATAATTTTACTGAGCTTTTGATAACATCATCTGAAGGAGTGAGTCTTTTCAAATCAAAGTTGGTTAGTTAACATGAAGTAGGATCTTTTTTAATTGGGTGACTTTTTAAAACGCATTTTTAAGATGGGATTTTGACGTAATGTAACCAATGTAAAGAGCCTAAAAATTTAGCTTATGTCTTTAGCATATATTCTTCATGGTTTAGAAGTTGTGATATGAGTAAATGCATGTTGTAATGTATTGCAACTATTGCGGTTCATGAAAATTTGTTTACAGCCTTAATAATAGTCGTCTAATCAGATGAGTAGTTGGATTATTGCTGTCCATCTAATCATGTTCCTTTCCTTGTCATTTTAGACGCCCCAAAGAAGATGTCTCCATAAGTGATCTCTTAAAAGAACTTGGTGACAAGATCAAAAGCACAGGCATTTGCAAGTTCAATATAAATCGTGCAGCAGTGCTTGATGGAGCTATTCGAGGCTTTGGAGAATGTCATACAACCCAAACAACAAAATGTGCATTAAGTTCTCTGATGACAAGGGAACAACCGAGGAGGCTGTTGATCTTGGTGGCCCCCGACGAGAATTTCTACGGCTTCTTATGGAAGCACTATCTCACTCTGAAATGTTTGAGGGACATGAGGGACACTTAAACTTGGCCCTTGATTCCTTTGGTATATATAATTGCATTGAGTCAGTGAAAATGATAGTAATAATGAATTTGCTGAATGAATTTTATTTATTTATTTTGGGCCACAGAATTATAACAACGTGGTAGTTGCCTGATTGTACTTTTATTCTCCTTATTTTACAGCTGTGCGGGATGACAGATATTTTTTTGCTGGTCGATCCATTGCTGTCAGCCTGGTTCATGGAGGCCCACCACCATGTTTCCTCTCTGAAACTCTTTTCAGCTGCTTAGTTAAAGGACCAGAGATGACCAGACCAGTCATTGAGGACATTGCAGACAACAAACTCTATGAAAAACTGAAACGGGTTTGTGGGCACTTTTACTATTTCTACTTTTGTAATGTACGATTTTGTTATTTGTAAGGCATGCTATGAATGTTTTTTTTTTTTGTTTTTTTTTGGGATGTTTAAAAAATAAGTATTATTTATATATATTCGAGGCTATTATTATTATTATTTATATATATAATATTATTATTACTATTATTATTTTATTTTTTTTGGAACTAGATTTCTGAATCCAGAACAGTGGAGGAGCTTCAGACATCTACTGAGCCTTTGACAGATTACTTGTCTCATGCTGGCTGCCTAAGACCTCTTACAAGTTTGATGGACAAGAATCCGTTACTGGAGGATGTTCTGATGTTTCAAGTTGTTCACCGTGTCCGTGGTCCCTTTGAAAGGTACATGTTGTCTCAGTGAATACTGTGCTCTTTAGTCTAGTGGACAAATAGGTTTACATGTGTTTTTGCAAGTTCATTATTTTAGCTACTCTTTTAGGCCTACGTCTGTAGTAGCGATTGTAATAAAAAAACAATAATAGTTTAAGTGACTGTCATGAGAAGATGATGAAGACGAGGGTAGACTGGATCCAATATGAAGTAGTTTTAATAACAACTAACACAATAAAAGACAGGGGGTGTTACAGTGCGGTTAATTGTTTAAACATAGGGTAAACACACAAACATCAACCGACACTAAAGAATGAAAACAGAGAAACTAAATACACAGACAAAACTAACTAAATGATGAGCAGCTTTAGTGGAGGATTTGTGTCGATGGTGACTGATGTGGTGGGAAAATCAAACAAAGGACACATGTGACTGACAGGCCAAGTCACCTTCATTTATATAGCGCTTTTTACAACACAGATTGCTTCAAAGCAGTTTTACATTGATGAAAGGAAATTAATTTTGCTTTAGAAGAAAAGCTTAAGTTTTTGATTGAATAATTTCTGTTGTAAAAACTGATTACCGGTAGTTATTTAATTTTGCGCCACTTAAACAACACCACCCTCAGCTCAAATAGAAACCCCCGATTTCTCTAGATTTAAACTGCATAGTGTGTCTGCTTCCTGAACAATCCCAAACTAAAAGTCCATGAAGGTGACACTTACTGAAGATAAACGTAACGGGAACACCATGTTTCCATCCACTTGTCAATCGAATTATCTGAAGTTCTGTAAAAAAACCTCATGCAAGTAAAGCTGGTGAAAGTGTGTTTCCATCCAACAGCTTTAAAGCGGATAAAACCCTGTGCGTAATGACGTCACATGCTGTTTTGCGATCAAATTGGTATATCGAATTGATTTGAGACATTTTAAGGTGTTTCCGTTCATCTTCGCACTGAATCGCACGACATTCAAGCCAACATTTGCGAACGAAGTATTGCTAGACAAAATGGATCGCGGCAAATAATGTTTCCATCAGCGTTTATCGCATAGGCCGTATATCGATCAAGATAAAATCCGATGAGACCGACCGTATTTCACTTGAGTCGATATTCATGAAATTCAATCAAATTTTACTGTTTCCATAAGGCATTTCTCATTCAATATCACTTAATTCAGATAAAAACATGTGGATGGAAACATGGCTAATGTTTAATAATGGAGTTTTGGATTATAGTCTGTCTCAATTTTGTATATTTAGGTTCAGAGATGGATTGAAAACACTTGGAGTCCTCCAGAAGATCCAGCAACATCCAGAAGCCTTTCATGCTGCCCTCTGCTACACTCCAAGGAACCTATCAGGAGACATCATGGATGGGCTGTTTAAAATCAGATGGTCGGAGACAGGAAGCAATAGACGAGCGAATGAAAACCGAGTGGTCGCCTATTGGAGAGATTACCTCCAGGATGCTGAAGGTGGGCATATTTAGTGTTAAAAGCTTTAGAATACTGGGTAATACTTTATAATAAGTATACAGTGATATGGTACTTAATGTACAAATCATTAAACTATTAGTTTATAGTTAATGTATTGTAGTCTCTAAAAATTGTTAATATATTAGGCTGTTTACAAATAGTGAATTTTTCATTCATTGTCTCTGTAATTAACACTATTATTATTGGTTAATTAGCTTGTACCAAGGTACTGTTAATTGTTTGTCAGGAATAAATAGTCATCACTTTAGATTAGTTAGATTGCATATGAATCCATTTTCCGTGACCATAGTTCCTTAAAATGACATTAGACACACACACACACACACACACACACACACACACACACACACACACACTTAGACTCAAACTCACACACTCAGACTCTCTCACTCACTCACACTAAAGCTCAATTTAGACTTCCGCATTGAACTCCTACCGTAGCTATGTCGTAGGCTGTGTGTAGCTGACGTGCACCTCCAAAAATGTAACAACACGTCAATTCTACGCTGACGCAAGTGCTGTGATTGGTCTGCTAGAACCGCTCTCTAGGGTTTCACACGCTCCCTCTGCATGTGTAATTGCGCATCAAAAACAGACAACAACGCAGAAGTATAAATCAGCAGTAAGACTCAAACTCACACACTCACACTCACATTTAGACTCAAACTCACACACACACACACACACACACACACACTCACTCACTAGAGACTACATTAACTATGAATAAAATATAAACTATTAGTTTGAAAATAATTTGTAAGTACTTTATTACTGTATACTGATTCTGAAGCTTTGTTTAAAAATGTATACATGTTCAGAGGGAGGATAGGTTTTTGTAATACATTTTTTTAGAATGTTTGTTCCCTAAGAATCACACCTATAATATAGGTATTGTGAAATGGAATCCCCAATTTAGCTACTGGAAATCCATTTTATGCTTGTTTTGTTGATAAATGTTTAGTGTAAGCCACTGCATACAGTATTAGTTATTAATCTTGTCAGCATGTTTCATGTTTTCTATGCTACATTTCCATCAGAGGAGGATGGGACAACAAAGCTGGAGGCCATTTTAAACTTTGCAACTGGATCAAATGTGGTGCCACCCATTGGTTTTCTCCTCAGCCCTCTTCTGGAATTCCTTCACAATGAAGGAAAATATCCAGTGGCCAACACCTGCATGAATTGCCTTCGACTTCCCATCCACAGAAGTTACGAGGATTTCAAACCGACATGGACTTTGGAATTCAAAACACTCAAGTTTTGGAATGGAATAGAAGCTTGCCTTGAAAGCATTTATTTCTTTTGTCTGTTGTTTTGTTGAAAAGTGTACCGCTTATGCAGGTAAAATAATTTTGTGTTAAGTTATACCTTGTTAGACAGTGCAGTTATTTAACTAAACACTTAACTTGCCTAAACACTTAACTTGACTAAACACTTTAAGAAAAAAAGCACAACTTAAATTTGCACTACTATGCACCTTAAACTGTGTAAGCGAAGATTTGTTTTGTTCAAATAAATGTTACATGTTCTGAGAGTCTTGACATCTTTATTGTATGGTACAATAAGCAATTCAGTTAATGAACATGAGATTTTCCTTGTGAATTTTGAATGTTTTCAGTTTTGTATCACTATTCAATACAGTACATAAAATAAATAACACTTGACTTTATTTAAGGTACTTGCAAAAACAAATTAACAATTAATGCCGCAAGCAGCGATAAAGGCCCTCGCTCCTTGAGATCAAGGGGACACATGCACTGAGGATTGCATTTCGTACTTTAAAGCAAATTTGGAGATGTTTAGATGAAAAGGTGGTCATGTATTCCACCCAACATAGTAGATTTTCTGTTGAGTTTACGGTATGGCTGTAATAAACTTTTCTGTTTGCCCTAAGGTGTCCTATGGATGTACCAAGTTTGTATTTCTACATTGGAAAATTCATTTTCCATAGAACCAATTATTTTGACTTTTCTAGGGGTCGCCACTGAGTCATTTTTTCATATTTTTTTTTCGGGGACTTCAAATACATAAATTTTTGCCGGGCTTGAAGTCTGGGACCAATAAAAATGACTTTTAGTTGCACGTTTACTGGGTCAAATTGAAAATCATTTTTCAGAAAAATTATAATAAAAAAAAAACAAATTATAATAAAAAAAATATAACTCGAGCAAAAACGACAAGAAAAACACCTGTCTATTTTACACACATGTGTTTAGCTCATTTTGCCCAAGTTTGGTGTCTGTGGAATGAAGCAGCTATTTTCTGTTGTTTTTTAAAAGAGAGGTTGTATTCTAAGTCGGTTCACATCTTCAATTTAAAATGGCCGCCTTCCCGTGTGTGATAAGGTGTGGTCCCCTTTGGCTTTTTTGTTCATAAGCCCATACTGGATGTGTGTACCAAGTTTCATTTGCCTACGACAAACTAAAATTTTCACTTCCCATTGACTTTTTCCACATATTTGGGACGTTGCTATGGCAACACATTTATAGATAGGGGGTGGTTGTCATTGGCTTTTATGCTCGTCATGACATAAGAGATGTGTGAAATTTCATGTCTCTATGACAAACTAAATTCTTGGGTCCCATTATAAGTTTGTAGGGGCGCTGGAGAGCCATTTCTAAAGATAACCCTTTTATTTACATATCTTTGTGTTCAGGTCATAAATGTGCACAAACGCCTTTTTGGGTCCAACTCGATCTGAGAAGGCGTTTGAGAGTTAAGAGACGTTTTATTTTCACAAAAATGGCCACCTCGTTACAGGCTTGCCACACCCATACCCGATAAGATATCAACAACAAAGTCACAACTTTG
This sequence comes from Perccottus glenii, assembly GCA_024416835.2. Lineage (NCBI taxonomy): Eukaryota > Metazoa > Chordata > Actinopteri > Gobiiformes > Odontobutidae > Perccottus > Perccottus glenii. Next base: position 33,537,876 of record CM044555.2, on the reverse strand, counting down.
GTTGGCACACGTGTCTAGATGATACTCACCAAATTTGGGGCCATTTAGATTAAAACACAATGATTTGCATCTTTTTAGCAAGGTGGTGCGATTTTAGTGGCAATGCGTTTCACCCCACATGGCGGACTTCCTGTTGAGTTTAGGGTGTGGCTGTCATTGACTTTTCTGTTTGCCCTGAGGTGTCCTATGGATGTACCAAGTTTCATTTTTCTACGTTGGAAAAAAGTTACTTTCACTTTCCATAGGCCCAATGTATTTTGACTTTTCTAGGGGTCGCCACTGAGTCATTTTTCGTTTGTTTTTTCGGGACTTCAAATACATAAATTTTTGGGCTTGAAGTCTGGGACCAATAAAAATGACTTTTAGTTGTTGGTTTACTGGGTCAAATTGAGGATCATTTTGCAGAAAAATTATAATAAAAAAAATATACCGAATTATAATTAAAAAAAATATAACTCGAGCAAAAAAGTCTAGAAAAACACTTGTCTATTTTACATACATGTGTTTAGCTCATTTTGCCCAAGTTTGGTGTCTGTGGAATGAAGCAGCTATTTTTTGTTGTTTTTTAAAAGAGGTGTATTCCAAGTCGGACCAAATTTTCAATTCAAAATGGCCGCCTTCCCGTGTGTGATAGGTGTGGTCCCCATTGGCTTTTTTGTTCATAAGCCCATACTGGATGTGTGTACCAAGTTTCATTTGCCTACGACAAACTAAAATTTTCACTTCCCATTGACTTTTTCCAAATATTTGGGACGTTGCTATGGCAATGGATTTTAATTACAGCAGAGGATATGTGGATGCAAGATGGCTGCTGAGGGCAGGAGTGGTTTGTTTTACAATTCTTATTATTATTATCATGTGCATGGACTTATAACTCTGCATGTCATATGGGTTATTTGGCTGGATTTACATATGGTGAACAAGTTAAACTCTATATGTTTGGACATGGACACTGCACTTTATTTTCCTCTGGTTATCAAAGCCTTTGTACAAGAGCAACAGGAACAGTGTCAACGGTGTACCATTCTCACAGGACGGCAGAGTGTATGCATCCAAAGTTCTATTGGTGCTAATACTTTGGCTGGTGATATACACCTAAATCCCGGACCGGCAACACTTGAGCAGCCGCAGCCAGCTCTGTGGTACAGGTAAGGCCTGACACAGGAGGAGCAGCGCTGACGATATTGCAGACACCGCCCTACACACACCTGAGCCCCGTGGAGCTGAGCGGCGGATCAGCTGTTGGCTCAGCGCCAGGAACTATCGGAGTATCAGTGTCACACTCAGAGCGCAATATAGAACTTTGCAGCTTACGACAACCGACCGTGCGACCGTGAGTCACCCCGCTTAACAAATCCACCACGGATGACCGCCCACACATTACGGCCTCTAATCGCACAGTCTCTGCGAGTTGAATGTCTTTCCTCTTCGGTCGGCTAATGCTAACAATAAGGAACACGGGCAACACGCAATAAAAAACAAAAGCAACTACTCTTTTTTCAAACTGTTAATCATGCCCGTGTGCTCTGGGACATTAAGAGAAAGCCTAAAGTAATATTAGGTGGACAATTAAACATCCGTAGTCTAATCTCTAAAAGAGATCAGATTTCTGCACTTCTCATGGATTCCAATTTAGACTACCTATGTCTGACCGAAACGTGGCTTCATAATAACGTACAACTAACATGATCAACATTGCTGGTTATCAATGCTTTAGAAATGACAGAATTTCAGGCAAGGGTGGAGGTGTTCTGATTTACATCAATGACAAATTTAAGTGTCATTTGGTCGAGTTGAAGACCCAACTGGAATGTCTTGCCCTGAATGTAATTTTGTCAAACTCAATGAATTTCAGTATTGTGGTCCTCTATAATCCACCGTCGCACAGTTCTTCTTTTATGAAGAATTGTGTCTTGTAACTAAACAACTTAATGTGTATAGAGAAACTATATGGTATGGTGATTTTAATATTAACTGGTCAGACAAAAGTGTAAACAAAACTAAAAACAATAATGACAAAATATAGCTATAAACAAATGATTGAAGGACCCACTAGGATAACGCGACAAACTAAGACCCTTATTGACATGGCATTCACCAACAAGCCAGAACGTATAACGAGGACCTACAATTTAATAACAGGACTCTCTGACCACAATATGACCTTGACAGTTAGAAAATTAACTAAAAGAGACTACAGTATTTTGGAAAGTCTACTGGTAATGATGGTAATATAAGATTGATAATTCCCAAATCTAAAACACAAGAGTTTGAAAGAGAGTTAAACAATTTGAACTGGGAGCAGATTATGGCCCTTGATGATGTGGAAAAGTGCTGTAACACTGTGACTGCAGCTATCACTGGATTAATAGAAAAGTATACAGTGCAAAAAACGAGTAAACAAAAAAAAAGCACTATACCATGGATAAATAGTGAAATTAGAAAACTTATGAAGCAGAGAGACACAGCGCTCAAAAAATCATTACTTACAAAACTTAATACTGATCTTTTAACGTATAAAAGTCTAAGAAATAAGGTTGTGCTGGAACTACGTAAAGCAAAAGCCTCATACTACACTGAGTTAATAGGCAATACAAGAGGCAACAATAATTCCCTTTGGAAACATTTAAATAATTTGACTAATAAAACTTACAAACACAATAGGATTAGAGAACTTACTATAAATGGCAAAAGTATTAATGATGGTGCCAGTATGGCAAATGAATTTAATTGTTATTTTGTACAGTCTGTTGAAGAATTATCAAAAGATATTGAAGCTACAGAACACATCGATGATCCTGTACAAACAGCATCTACAGATCCCTTCTGCATTAAAGAGGTGGAGGAGACTAAAGTCTCAGAAATAATTAATAAATTGTCAAATTCTAAATCAAATGACATTTACGACATGAAAAGCTGCTTTCTGAAAAAATACAGCACTACGTTAGTTAAACCACTGACGATCTTGTTAATCTCTATAAGATCCTGGACATTTCCCTCAGGTTGGAAAAAGCAGTCATTGTCCCAATATTTAAAACAGGAAGCCTGGATCTCATGTGTAATTATCGCCAATATCAATTCTACCCATATTTTCTAAAATAATCGAGAAAGTGGTTGCAGCACAATTGAGTGACCACCTTGAAGTCGGACAGCTCCTCCACCCACAGCAGTTTGGCTTTAGATCTGGTTATTCTACAGAAATTGCTAATTGTTGTTTGGATAGGGGTGAGGTGGTGGGGGCCGTATTTCTCGATCTTAAAAAAGCATTTGAAACGATTAATCACAACATACTCCTGTCTAAACTATCATTATTTAACATTTCCCCTGAGGCAGTACATTGGTTCACATCATACCTTCAGTCTAGAGTCCAATGTGTGAGAGTTGCCCAGGACAAATCCTCATTCCTGAACATAAAGATGGGCATACCACAGGGCTCAATATTGGGACCCTTGCTGTTCAGTCTCTTTATAAATGACTTGCCTCTAGTCGGCTCAGGGGCCAGCTGCCAGCTCTATGCGGATGATGCAGTTTTTTATGCACCCACCAGAACACCTGAGCAGGCTGCTGGTGTTTTATCCACATGTATGGCTGAGGTTAAACAGTGGCTCAACCGAAATCAGTTGGTGCTAAATCTGACTAAAACTGTCTCTATGTGCTTTTGCATAAAAACAAAATATAGAACGTTTTCAAATAAACCTTCAAAATGAAAAAATACATACTGTAACTGAATTTAAATACCTTGGGTTGCTTTTGGACCCTCAACTCAAATTTGATAAACATATTAAAAAAAAATTCTAAAACCATACAAAATAACTTAAACTGTTTTAAATTGATCAGACATTTCATCCCAAACCAGGCAGCTCTGCTGTACGTGCACGCTCTGATCTTCTCACATATATCCTACTGTATGACATCATGGGCACAGGCCACTCCCACAGTCTCAAAACGGATTGGCTCATTATACAATCAAGCAATAAAAATTATGGATAAAAAGCCAGCCCGTTACCATCACTGTAGCATTCTTAAAAAACACAATTTATTAAGTTTTGAAAGCTTTGGTCATTTATGCTTTCTTAAATTAGTATTCAAGTGCATTAATAATCTGGCTAAGCCACTCAGTTCATTTGTTCAGAGACAGAACAGCAACAGAGCCACCAGGAGTTCCTCAAACCACAACCTTAAAATCCCATACTGCAGAACCACTTTTGGACAGACAGCCTTTTCTTATAAGAGCAGCAAACTGTGGAATCTATTACCTATTGATATTAAGGTTATATCTGATTTTAAATTGTTTACCTTTATGCTTAAATCTTGGCTAAAAACAAAACAAAACTGTACCCATTTTTAAATATTGTATTTTGGTGAGTGTAAGATTGGATGGGTGAAGAAATGGCATGGATGATATGTACTTCATGGATTGGTATTTATAGTTGTATATATTGTTGTGTATAATGCTTTTATAATGTATTGCTATTGTTTTTATAATATTAGTGTAGAGTAGAAAAGCCCAACCAGGGACAAGAGTTGAGAATTAGTATTTGCTATAAACTCTATATACATCACATCAGCTGCAATATTTGTTTTGTAACTATGTTTGATTGTATGGTCCCTGTAATAAATAAATAAATAAATAAATTAAATAAAATAAATAAATAAACACATTTATAGATAGGGGGTGGTTGTCATTGGCTTTTATGCTGACATAAGAGATGTGTGTACCAAATTTCATGTCTCTATGACAAACTAAATTCTTGGGTCCCATTATAAGTTTGTAGGGGGCGCTGGAGAGCCATTTCTAAAGATAACCCTTTTATTTACATATTTCTGTGTTCAGGTCATGAATGTGCCTTTTTGGGTCCAACTCGATCCGAGAAGGCGTTTGAGAGTTAAGAGACCTTTTATTTTCACAAAAATGGCCACCTCGTTACAGGCTTGCCACACCCATACCCGATAAGATATCAACAACAAAGTCACAACTTTGGTTGGCACACGTGTCTAGATGATACTCACCAAATTTGGGGCCATTTAGATTAAAACACAATGATTTGCATCTTTCTGCGCAAGGGGTGCGATTTTAGTGGCCGCACGTTTCACCCCACATGGCGGACTTCCTGTTAAGTTTAGGGTGTGACTGTCATTGACTTTTCTGTTTGCCCTGAGGTGTCCTATGGATGTACCAAGTTTCATTTTTCTGCGTTGGAAAAAAGTTACTTTCACTTTCCATAGGCCCAATGTATTTTGATTTTGTAGGGGTCGCCACTGAGTCATTTTTCGTAATTTTTTTTCGGCGACTTCAAATACATAAATTTTTCGCTGAGCTTGAAGTCTGGGACCAATAAAAATGACTTTTTTTGCATGTTCACTGGGTCAAATTTAGGATCATTGGGTCACAATAAAAAAAAAAAAAAATAAAAATAAAAATAAATCCGAGCAAAAACAATAGGCCCTCCCGGTCATCACCGGCTCGGGCCTAATTACTGTCTCATTTCAAGAAAATTTACAAGAGCCAAGAAAATGTCAACTCCGTGATTACCATCATTTTCTAAAGGGTTAAACGTCTGATGGATTTCATTGAGGATAGTGTCGTTCACATGAAAAGTGGTTTCAGGAATTGCAACTTGGTTGCTGAGCACATCTTCTGCCAAGTGTCCAGTGTCAACATTAATTGAAGAGTCATTCGTGTCAAATACACTGTTCACTGCCACGTTATTCTCTCCAACACGACAAATCACTCCTCTGTACCACAATTGCAAAGGTGTCATGTGTCCAGTGTTGTGCCTGAACGCGTTCATTGAACGATAGTTCATGAACTCGTTCATATTTTGGGCGAATGTGAACTGAACGTGCTGTATTACTGCCTGATGAACGTTACTGTGAACTCGTTCATTCTGGTGTCTGTGAACGGCACGAAAATCCAGCTAAAACACACCGCAAACCAGCCGCAAACGGGTCTTAATATGTAGCGGAAAAACACCAACACACGCCCGCGCATGCGTGACGCCCATCAAAAAAAAAAAAAAAAAAAGCATTGAGGCGACAGCAGCATGTAGTAAGGCGTATGATCATTTAAATTCATTCATGTAACTTGTTTGTTGAACCTGCCTGGTCTATTTTTCCAGGATTCCAATATTCTGTTTTAGCATGTGGACAATGGAAAATTATTAAAATTTAAAAACGTTTTCACCTTAATGATTACTGTCCTGTTTTTCTTTGAATAATTCCTCATTAAAAAAGACCATTCAAGCAGCACGTTTGTCCTCATGTTCTTGAGGATGTACTGTAGGGTTGAAAGCTGCAGCTGCTACTAGTGTGGAGTGAATGGACAGCAACAAAGCATTAAAGCAACAATGTCCCCTCAATGCTAATGTAAACCCTGGTTGGATAAGGATTGAAAATTGGATATGAAAATGAAATCTGACGCATAGCTTCATTGTTAAAACTGATAAAATAATTGCTGTCTGTGATTTTACTGTATATGGGCTGTGGCAATAATTTTGAAAAATAATAGCTCGCAGCAACATATGAAAAAAAAGAACTATGAACTAGTTCATTTTTGGAACTGTGAACTTAGTTCAAAATTTTGAAGTTTGAACTGAACTGAACTAGTTCATTTTAAAATTTGTGAACTGAACTTTGAACTAGTTCTTGTAGAAAGTGAACTTTCCCAACACTGCATGTGTCTTTCTGTAGATAAAGCGTGGTTATTCCACTGGTTTGTGAATTCCCTCACAGCTCTTCGGATTCGTGGCAGGTAAACATAATGTAAGGCAAACAGGTGCAATTCAGACAGTGAATCAAGAATAAATTGATTTTCCATGAAACTGAACAAGTCTGAGAAATAGTATGACATTACACGGTTAAGTTCACCCCAAAGCCTCTCTATTCTCTGATTGTGAACACTGCGTCCTGCTATGATACTCCTCCTGTTCAGTCCTCGTCTGCTCAGCATGAATCTAGCCACCTCAATGTTTTCCATTCCACGATCGCATCGGACTCTAGAAGGCAATCCAAAGTTACGTACTCCTCCTTGAAACAGGGACAAAACGCTGGAAGCCCTGTTGTTGTTTAAGCAGTCAAGGTATATGATTGTACGGCTATACCCGTCTACGCATCCATGGAACACCATCCTCCATCTAACCAATTTATGGTTTCCGTCTATGTGCCTGTCAAAAGAGAAAATGGCAATGGTGGATTATTGAGCTGCTCACCTTTTAAAATCCAATGAAATCCAGTTATACTTTTAAGCCAGTAGTTTTAAGGAAAAGTAAAAAAAAAATGTAAAAAATAAAATTGTGTTTCTCTTAAAGTCAGCTTCAATTAGGTACAACACCAGAATGATTCTCGTTTGCAAAACTACTGCCAGGTTGAGACAATGTGTTGAAGGCTAGAATAGTGATACACTACCAGTCTAACGTTTTTTAAATGTTTTTAAAAGAAGTCTCTTCTGCTCACCAAGGCTTCATTTATTTGATCCAAAATACAGCAAAATCAGTAATATTGTGAAATATGATCACAATGTAAATCAGCTGTTGTCTATGTGAATATATAGTAAAGTATAATTTATTCATGTAATCACTGCTGAATTTTCAGCATACAAATGTCATTCTGGCGTGTCAGTGTAGTTATTTACCTTATTTTACATTACTGCTTCTACAGACAGTCGGAAACGATTAATAATCCATACTGCAATCTGTATAGTTACAATACATACAGTAGGCTATGATAGTTAATTGATCACATACCATAATTCATTAGGACCTTCGACACTGTAAATTCTGCGACGAATGGCTTGCCTACGTCGAAAGCATCGTCCAACAGGGTCAATTTCATGCAGAATTTGACGGACCCTCCAGCGCTGAATGCGTAATGACCTTGAGCGAAGACTTCCCCGGACATATGTTTCACCAGCATTTGGAGTGTTCTCTAGAATTTGCCTAATGATTAAAGTCAGATTCTCATCTGACATTGAGCTGTATTCATTTGATGGAATAGAAAGACGTTGCCTGTGACGAAATAAAGTTCGCCGGTCTATTCCAAACAGTAAAGATATTCCCTGCCAGTTATAACCCAGATCCAAGCCGTGGTTAATCTGATCCGCTGTTAAATCATACCGTGGGCGACCAGCAGTGCCACTGTGAACTGTTGGCGGGACGATACAATTTTCGGTGTCCTGTAGTATAGTACTGCTGTAGAATTAAATTGATATTATGATATAATGACTCCAGAACAATAATGCATTCTTCAGACCCCTGCCCTCCCGCACGAGTAACTACACTCGTAATTGAACGAATTGTCCGTGCATGGTGCTCTAGTTCAGTAAAGTACGGGATTTTGTAAACATTCTATGCACCGAAGGACACGCGAAAGAAAATTAAAAATTTCGTCAGAGTTGGCAATAACACACGAGTGATCACATACGAAAAAGCCTATTGTTAAGAATAACAACCAATACCTCATTTTTAAAAACAATTTAGGAAGGAGCCATATAGACGGTTTCAACGGCAACAACATAAACAAACGTTACTGTGCAGCTTTTTGGACCTAACTTCCGGTAGAGTTCCGCGAATAATAACAACAGCGAACTCCATCTAGAGTAGATTTCTAATAATAAGCTAAATAAATAGCAAGTAAATTAGGTAGCAAGTAGGTAAAACTATGTTTAGTCAGTATCATTTGGGGTTACCAGTAGATGAAAAGAACCGTTATTTGGCCAAACTTAAATGCGACAAAGTTACACTACCAGACCGGTTCAACAAAATGTTGAGGCAAGAATGTTTTTCTGCAGACCTGTCTGATTTACCGGAGGTCAGTCAGGTACACATCTTTGAATACCTAGTCGAGAAGGAATGTGTATATACAAGGGAGGCGTTCAAGGCATATCGCAGCTTGGATGCGTATAACTATTTTCATTCCGGAAAAGTTAAACAGATTTTAACCTATACGAATGGAAATACCTGTGTTGTTTACGGGGAAATTGAAGCGGGTCAGACGCTTTCAAAGAGCTACTCCGCCTGAATCGCTATGAGGAAGTCCGCGAAGTCCAGAGTGGGCATTATACCTGCATGGCAGGGTAAGTATGGTTATCTAACTAAACAATACAGCTAACGTTACGTTTTACAGTAGCATTTAGATAACCCATTTAAATAAAATGTCTATCTGGATCTGTGCAGCAATGGAGAGGTGTGTAGTCATGTGGGTACGATTTTAGTTGCTGTGGAGCAGTGTGTCCAGGATGGACTCCAGAGTGGCCCATCTGTCACTTCAAAACCAAGTGTTTGGTCACGGGTGACTAAGAAGGGGAGCTTTTTTTGCAATGATTATATTTAATACATTAAATAATTATTGGTATTTTGCACAACCAAACATATATCATGGCTATTTTCCTTAATAATTATTTTTATAATGTATATTTATGTACAATGTTAATTTCAAATATTCTTTTAGGCTGATCCACAACCAGTAGCACAGTGCAATTTCTCTGCCTTCCCCCTCTAAATCCAGATGGGTCACCAAAAAAGCTTTTTAAAGCCCTGAAAGTAAGTTATATTTAATATATCTAACAAATCAACCAGTAGGTCTAATGTAAAAGATTCAGTACGATATATATGGCAGTGTAGGTAATGTCTTTTCACCATTTCCTTTAGGAAGTTGTGCCAGACTGCGCTCTCTTTTCTGTCATGTGTGACAGCAGTGAGACAGACACAGCCTCTGAGTCAGGTAGTCAGGATTTCACCAGCAGTCAGGGAGAACAGGGTGCTCAGGGAGTGGAATTCAGTGTGTTCAGCAGCTTAGCTCAGCCCCACAGTGAACATGGTAGTGCTGAGCTGTCCTAAGTGCACAATATTTTATGATGCCTTCATTAAACTGAACCCAGATCAAGTGGTTGAGCTAGAGAGAAACACAAGGAAACAGAGCATAGAACCACTCTGGCATGATGCACGCAAGCTGCGCATAACAGCAAGCACAGCCAGCAAAGTGCCTCAGCGTGAGACAACTGACCCGGTTAAGTTTTTCAATGAACACCTCTACCCAAAGTTCCAGAGCAGTGTGGCCACAGGGTATGGGAAAGAAAGTGAGGGACTTGCAAAGGAGCAGATTAGGGAGAGGGGCAGCATAGTGATGGACAGAGGGTTGGTGGTATGTCCCGGAGACCCATGGCTGGCAGCGAGCCCTGATGGTATCACTGATAACAAGCTGCTAGAAATAAAATGCCCCATAACACTCAGTGCTTGCACATCCTTTCTTGATGCACTCAGTACAACAAACCAAGACATCAGAGTGGAGGGTGGGCAGTACATTTTTAACCCAAAAGGCCCCAGAGGTTACTATAAGCAGGTACAGTTAGGGATGCACTGTCTTGGGCTGAAAACATCCTGTCTTGTTATTTGGACCCCAATACAGCACCTGGAGCTTGATGTGCCTTATGACAAGGGATTTTTCAATAGATATATGCAAAGGCTACGTAGCTTTTACTTTAAACACATGCTGCCAAAACTTGTGGATGAATTTGTAGAGGGAAGACTGCAGTTGAGTGACAGTTACATGATTATGGTTTCAAAAGCAGCTCAGTAGTGCTGAACTAAAATCAGTCTAGCAAGAAAAAGGGTGTTTTCTAAAAAAATTTAATCTTTCACTTTTTACATTATATAAATAAATTAAAAACAGCAGAAATTGTATTCTATAGTACTTTATTCATCAGTCAATAAATCAGTTAATCAGTGTTTGTACAGACCTACGTTCCTACCAGATCCCTGTGCTCTGCAAATGAACAACATCTGGTGGTACCGTCCCAAAAAGGTAAAAAAATCACTCTCACGTACCTTCTCTGGATCTGTTCCACATTGGTGGAATGATCTACTGCTGCTACAAGATCAGCAGATTCTGTAGCCATCTTTAAAAAACGCCTGAAAACACATCTCTTCCGTCAACACCTGACTGACAAACACTGAGTTCTACTTCCTTTCAATCGATTCCTTTCTTTAAAAAAAAAATAAAAATAAAAATTCTCTTATCCTATCCTTATCTCTTAGCTTTGTATACTGTGCTGGGTTTAAACTGACTAGTTTTTTGTGCACTTATGCTTTTTGTACCTTGTGTTGTTAAAATTGCTTCCATTGTGTTCCTCACTTGTAAGTCGCTTTGGATAAAAGCGTCTGCTAAATGACTAAATGTAAATGTATTGTTAGTTCTTGTAAAGGGCTATTTATTATGCTAACTTTTATGTGAATGATTTCTTTTTTCTGATGTCGTGATTGACACATTTCAGGATTAGCATGTAAGGTTTTCTCCTGCCAAGTCAATCTTTATTAAATAAATCTAAAAAAATATCACTTTAAATTTTTCAAGTGACATTCACATACAGTTGATGTCAGACCTGACATGATTGCTGCATCTGCTCATTACTGCTGATATAATTTAAGTCTGTTTTAGGCTTTTATTATTATTATTATTTTTTTAGTATTAAATGTTTTATTTGGTAAATAATGAGAAAATATATCTAGTCTATAGTAAACAGGCTAATATCGGCCTTGTTTTTGACTTTGCACATATCTTGTTAACTCTTCAAGCGCCAAATTTGCAGAATTGCAACACAACGTGGCAGGTGGGGAGAATGTTGTTAGTGAGAGCTCTATTTTGTGTCACAAACCAAACTTTTCAGGACTGGGAGAAGGACTCTCGAAGGACTCTCTTTGAACCAGACCAAAGGCAGATGGTTCAAAGAAGGGTTTATTGAACACAGGCAGAAGTACAAAGTCCGAAATCCAAGAGACGAGGTCAAAACACAAGGCTATGGTCATAAACACTAGGAGACATAAGCACAAAAACCATCACAGGAATGCTCACACGAGCGTTAGGCTACAAACTTGAGGCTACAATCCAGCACAGGACAGGGGAAAACACACAGACTATAAAGGGAACACAATGAGGCACAGGTGGAACACATTAGGGGTGGAGCAGGTAATCACAGAGGAGGGAGAGGCACAAGGGCAGGAAGTCAATCTGACATCCAGATAGGGGTGAGACACTTCACATTAAGTGAAATACATTACATAAGCAGACTAACACATAACACTAGGACATGACACTTTGGTGCTAGTAGAAATTGTGAGACAAGAACGTGTGTGACTAAGCAGTGGCTCCATTTGCTGCAGACTCTGATTGTGAGGGAGAACATTTACTTTCTGGCCAAGGGAGAGACTATTGCTGTGGATAAAGAATTTGTGATACGATACATAACATACTGCTATACAAGGGAGAGAGATCTGACTGATATGACTGAGGCGCATCCCATCAATTTTCTGTCCCTCTTTTTGACTGCAGATTTTTGGAACCTTGTTACAAATGAGACTAATCGTTATGCTCATCAGGTTTTATCCTCAAAACAGCTGAAGCCACAATCCAGGTTTTATAAGATGTATGATGTATGTCTGAAATGAAAGCTTTCCTGGCTTTACATCTGTCTATGGGGTTGAAGATTATTGAGCATCATTTTAACCAACATATACTCCTGGTTTTGCCAAAGTAATGTCTATAACCAGATCTGAAAGCATCCTGTCTTTCTTGTATTTTGCCAATAATGACCAGTATGTGAAAAAAGATCAGCCAGTGAATGAAGTGCCTGAAATAATTACAACAATAATCCCCTTTTTTTTAGTGGTTTACAGCCCTCTCAGGGAGCTTTCCTGAGATGAGATGACAATAGATGGATAAATATGGGTACAGAGCATAAAGTTTTGCTCATACACAACCCTGGTGATGTTGGCCTGATAACATGTACACAATTTGACACAAACAGGTTTGAATGGCTACTAAAGGTAACCATCCTCACCTGTGATCTGTTTGCTTGTAATCAATGTGTGGTTAAAAGGTCAGTGAGTTTCTGGGCTCCTGACAGACCCTTGCATCTTTCATCCAGTGCTGCACTGATGTTTCTGTTTTCTGAGTCATTGGAAAAGCAAAACAAATGTCAAAGGATCTGTGGGAAAAGGTAATCGAAGGGATATCAAAAGATAGGAATTGAGAATGCCAGTCAGCACTGTTCAAAATGAGGGATTCTGTTGAAACAAAAATTGCCATTGCCAGGAAAATTGTGTGGGATGCAAAAAAACACCAACAATAACTTCAGTTGAAATTCAGGACTCTCTGGGAAAAAAAGTGGTGTGGCTGTTTCAAGATGCACAATAAGGAGGAACTTAAAAAAATGGTGGCTGCATGGTCGAGTCACCAGAAGAAAGCCATTACTAGAAATGCCACACAGCATCCTGCTTACAATACTCCACACAGCCCAGAGACAAGCCTCAAAACCTCTGGAACAAAGTCATTGAGTGATGAGACCAAAATTAAACTTTTTGGCCACAGCCATAAACGTTACATTTGGAGAGGAATCAACCAGGTCTATGATGAAAATTGATACGTGGTCTCTTTTTAATGCCACCTCCTTTTGATCCCGTTTTAATCACAAGTCAGGTCACTTTCAAAAAGACAATATTCAATTACAATCTCACTCACTCACTCACTCACTCACTCACTCACTCACTCACTCACTCACTCACTCACTCACTCACGCGCACACACGCCCGATGTGGAGGGGAGCTATAGAGGAGTTCTACCCCACTTTCCTTTACCAATACAACCTGGAAAAAAAAACATTGTCACAGACTTCATTTAAAGAACTCACAATCTGCTATTTAAAAAAAGAAATAGCATCAAAAATATATAATGAAATGTTTGTACCTCCTGGAAAGGATTTCCACTTGTACTAATTGTGTACATCTGCTGTAGTTGCTTTTGGAAATCTGGTCCAATTTTTTTAAGATGGCTCCATTAAGTCTTTCATCCTGCAAATGAATAAACTACATTAGCGCATGCCATTAAGTACAAATAATGCAGTCTTTTTTGGGGGGATGCTATTGGAGAAGTACAGAAAAGGTTAAAAGGGAATGTTTTTTTGTAGATTTATAAAAAACTATAATACATGGTGCCCAAAAAGGAGCCTGTTGTCTTGTATGATGAAGTACAAATCAGTATTTCAAAGACATGTGTGAGAGCCAAAGGAGAAGTTTTTTTTTTTTTTTTTTTAATTTTCTTAAGCTTAAAAAACAGTTTGAGGACATTAACATTTGGGGTCAAGAGTCAGGAGTGAAGTGATGAGGTGAAGAGGTACGGACTAGACTACTTTACATGATTTTAGGGAGACCAGATGATTATGCAAAGTTTGTTTCTTCATGATTAGGATGATTTAGAATGAATATAGGAAGAGCTGATGCTATATGTTAAATTGAGAGGACAGACATGGTGGACTTTTACAGATTTTATATACATAGGTAATGGAATGCAGACAACACATTTTTAAGCCAAAGGGAGTATTAATGGAGGGAGATGAAGAGGACATAGAATGCACTCATGCAAGAGAAGAGGATACAAGTTAACAGAAATTGATAAGAACAGCTAAAGAGAAATTAAGATTTTGTTTATAGAGAGTGCACAGCATACTTACATATTTGGATCAAGTGTCTGATGACAGCCACAAAATAATCTTTTTTTTTTGACCAGTCTCCCTGTACACCTGCACATGCAAAGTGTATCCATTTTCACACTTCAGCCATAAGACATAGACATCATCATTTAATATTTTGTGTATGTTGAATATCAAATATGCAGTTTATGCAATATTGCAATTACAATTTAACCTACAAAAAAAAAAAAAAACACAATCATTTCCAAAAACTACCTAAATATACTTCACCTCAAAAGTGCCCTTTTCTCACTGGAAAGTACAGACTCCTAATGACCAGGACAATCATTCAGAGTTAGAGTCTTTTTTTCTCTGAGGAGTCAGCCCTTTTTTTAATTTCAGCATCTGTCTTTGGGAAATCCTATATGACAGAGGGGAAATTAATTCATGTATGATAACTTTCATTAAAAGAACAAAAACAGAAACACTTACCTCAATACTGAGGCCTTTAATCATTTGTGTAGCATGATATATTCAGAGGGCCCTACACTGTGCGAGTGTCAGAGCGTGATCAGAAACTTTAATGTTTTTTACCTCATTCTCAGCTGCCTGTTTAGAAAGTTTAAAAATATAAATTCATTTCTGTAGAATACTTATACATACATTATCATACATAACACAAATAAATAAAACTAATATTTGTATATACAGAACACACAAAGATGCCACAGTTATCACTATCTCTCTGTCTCCACTGGAACAGTTGTTTCCTGTAAGGCCCCCATGGTTTCTGAAAACATTACTGTAACAATTTTGTTAAATGTCAATCTTTCTAGCAATATATTTATTTACACACCTCAGAAGAGCCATGTCTTCATTGCTGATTGTTGAGTGTGTTTTTAATGAGTCATATATCCTTATTAAATTTTTGTGAAATCCAAAACCTACCAAATAAAAAATAAATGAATTAAGTTAATAATGAGTGCATGATTTAAATGGGACCAATAATACCTACCCACAGAACAAAGTGATTCCCTGTCTCTGGTGTTTGGTGGCCTACTAGCCTTGGCAAAAATATTCTGTCTGCAGTCTGAAAGTGGATGTCGAATTACATTAATATAAAACACATACAGAACTATCTGTATAGAATAATGTATTATTTACCTTCAAGTACTTCAAGTGGAATCTTGAACTTGATGTGTCTCGGCTCCAAATCACAAAATCAAAGTTTGCTCAACTTACAGAATAAGATATTAATTAGGTTGAATTATTTTTCTAAAACATAATGATACAAAAGATAAGTTATTTCAAAAGCACAATTGAATAATTTTACCTTTGTGCATGTCTTGGCTATCTGTGCCACTCTAAAATGAACTGCCTAGATCAAAAACAATTTCATGACAAAATTAGAAAACACACTGATAATTTTAGTATCAATATAAATATTTATAACAATTTCATATTAAACTCACATCATCAGTTAGCCAAGGCATTCCCCGGGATACTCGCTCCAGCAGATTTAAAGGACAAACACTTTTAATGTCTCTGATAGAAACTGGGAACTTTTTCCCAATTTTGGTAAAGATGATGTTTTCACTGCGACCCCCAGAAAGTGATGTTTTTAAGAGAGTCTAATTTTATTTAAAAAATAGTACTGAGTAAATTACTATTTGACAAGCCGTATTCAGTGGCAGAATAATTACGTAAGCTAAATGTCTCTGCTGATGCTGAAGAATCAACGTGTTGAGCTGAGACACGGGCCTTAATGTCCTGGTTCTTTGCTAAGAAATTAAAGACAATTCTTTTGTTAAAAGCATTCTTTGTTAATAAATTCTGCTGATAATCTAAACCTACCAGAAGATTCAAAAGTTGTTATGCCATTCTCTCCCAAAACAAGTGGGATGGAACACTGTTTTTCCACAGTTGTCATGAAGTGGCTGTTTATAGCAAAGTTACGAAGTTCCACCAAGACTCTTATTGTCTGTTTGAAGTGAACTTCATTCATCTGAGTAAGAGAGTATCTAATTGCTGCTAACTCTGTTGAATTGTTCGGGAACTGATGAATTTACATGTGCACGTAATTCAGGACACAAGTTTAGACTTCTCATTTTTTCCTCTGGTCTTTTTTGTTTTTTTCCTGATAAACGATCATACAGTGCATATCGTTGCACTGTTTTTGTGACAGGGTGTGGTGTGATCCATCCAGAGAGGGAGGCTGCAGTGGTCAAAAGTCCATGGCATTTCAACTTCAAGTTTTTTTGAAATTGCTTTGGCAATGTTCTCGCTCTGTGGGTGTACACAGTCTGCCATCGTTTGGCTTACTTCGATTGTTCATGTGTCTAGCCACCTGGCCAGACGCATCTGAAATAAATCATGTAGGAAATGTCTTGAAACTTAAAAGACCGTCTACATGGTCCCTTGCAGATTCAGTCCAGTTCAAAAAGTTGATATAATACACCACTCCATAATGGCAGGAGAAATGCAATATACCACCTGAAAAGACATTTTAAAGAAAATATATACAGCTGTATTACCAACCTCTGGCAATAAACTTACCTCCAGTTTTGTTGACCTTCAGAAAGAGCTTTGGATAGATGTCCTTAAAGTTTACCAGCTCTTCTAATGAATTTATAAGGTCAGTGATGCTGCCTTCATCTGAGACCCCTAGCGCTCGACATGCCTCTTGTAGTTCTTCCTTTCGAGGCTATATGAACGTTGGATTGCAGTTTACATATCTCAGGGCATGTTCCTTAACATTACTTAACTGTTAAACATTTACATTTTTGGAGTCCATCATACTGATTAGTATGTCCTCATCTGTTTTGGACTGCGAATGTCTTGTAGTTTCTTGCCTTTTCTTAAGTCCTTTTTTAGCCTCTGTTTTCGGAAGAAGGTCTCCTACCCTGACACCTTCACCCATCCAAGGTGCCAGTGTGGAATATGATGGGTTTTTTTTAATGGACTTCTGCCAGGAGCTCCTTGTCCATGTCTGTCCATTCTTTCACAACATCAACTCTGAGGTCGGGTCTTTAGAATGTGCCAACTACAGAAAACAAATATATCTTTATGTAAATTTAATGAAAGGGCTTTTGTAATTATGTTATTTTCTATGCAGTGCAACTAACAATTACCTATTAATTTGTAAACTTAACATTTTTTAAATAAAGCTGTAAATCTTTTTTGTTTATGCAGTGTCCTGTTTAGTACAATGTTACAAATACTACTATCTGTTTTAATAATCTTACCTGGAACAGACGCTACTTTCCAGTTGGCATCTGCAATAATTATAGGGGGTATATGCCACAACGATTGCAGGTGAATGTATATTGAAAATCAATCAAGGACCTGAAGTGGTGGAATGCTCTGCGGATTGTTTGATGATGGAACTGATTCTCATTGAAAAATGTAATTGTCGACAGCATACGACCAGGAGCTGTCTTATTCTGAAAAATGCATACATATACATACCATATGAATATATTTAAGTACAGAAATGAGAATCAAAAAAATATAATAAAAAAAAAAAAACGTGCAGCTAGTGCTGACAGTAACAGTTGACACAGTGGTATGGTCAGAATAATTTGGTCATTGAAGTTGTGGAAGCCTGTCACATAATCCTGAAACCGGATATTTGTTTTGCACACAGGGCAACTTTTTAATGGCAACTGATACACCTACCAAAATAGAAGACAATAAAAACATTCACATTTTTCTGAATAGTGTTAAATTATATATAGTGAAATTGCAAAGTGAATAAACAAAGCATAAACATGTATTTAAAAAGAAAGGTCATAGAGTTAATGAATACCTTTTTTTTTACGTATGTGTACCCGTACACTAAAGCCTGTTTGGTTATTATTTGATGATTTTGTAAATTTGGTGGCGTTGGGCCGGGGCAGTATGGACACACCGTCTCACTTGGAATAAAACACTGTGGTGGTTCCATTTCCTGTGTTTTTAGTTCTAATGGGAGGTCTTGTGGTGGTATTCTTTTTCTTGAGTACGTATTCTGTCATTTTCTGTAAGTTGTCAGTGTCCATGTAAACAATGACTTCAGCTTCTGTCATGTGTACTTCCGTCTCCAAGTCCTTCATGTCATCAGATTGGAGCTCTGATTTCCCCTGCAGAAGTTCAGGGACTTGCTGAAAAATCCACCACATTGACATAAGTCGGTGGATGCAGCGATGGTTTTCCCTGTTACCTCTGCAAGGCCAGTTCCAACGTTCGGCTAAGCTGTCGAATGACACGATTACAAATTTACACCAATTATCTATAGTGTTTGTGTATATTGAAAAAAAAAACACCATCTTTTGGAATACCCCATGCTTCCATAATAAATAGGGTAAACTGCATCCACCCGTTTACTGGTTGCTGCTTCAGATATCTGTTCGCACTTTCTGGCCCAGTCTTTGGAGACAAGTCCTTTATAGACCATATAATTTAATATGTCCAATTTCAGTGTTGTGGGCTGGGAATAGCATCCTTTATCCTTTCTAAGTGCAAGCACTCTTTGCCTGGATTTCCAGACGCTGCTCCTATCCTCATTTAATGTTGACATTTTGGTACTTCACATGCTATCATTGGCATAACAGTTGACCACGTGGATGGGGATAAGTGGCCCTTCGTCCCACTTTGGAGTGACATAAATCCCATTGTAGCTGTCAATACGCATCATGGGCAGAGTCTTGATATTGTGTTGTTCCCTAATGTGCTTTCTCAAATTGCTTGACAATGTGAATTTTGAGGAGCAATGCTGACAAATGAATTTTATTTTTTCCAGGGTCAAGACCAGTTATGTTGCCTTCATTGCTGGCTTCCTCTTTTACATTTTTGATGACACCTTCTGTGTCATCTTTGTCCTCGTCTATATTGATTTTACAAGAAAAATAATTATTTTTATTTCAAATGTTGGTGTAATTTGCAAAAATTACAAAGATTTATATAACTAAAAAGGAAAGGCTGTGCTGAAGGATAATGTTATTTTGAAAAATAAATGTAGGCATAATATCAACTTATCATACATTATAGTCCTAAAGAATACAGTTAATAGTTATATTTCACCTGACCTTTCATTAGTTTTTTGTAATTTATGCATTTTTTAACATCTTAAAATTTGCAGAAATTTAAAGGAGAATTGTACACCAACTGAAAATGTATATTTTTACCCCAAGTTTGGTACATTCTTTCAACACTAAAAAAATGGCCTTTCTAAATCTAATTAGACAGGCCCCTTCTAATGGTCTAATTTGTTTTTATTGTTGGTATGCTTTGCTACTTACAATAACCTTTTTATTGGAAAGATTGGTTAACTAAAGCCTTCGGACTTTTTTGTGTATGCAGTTTGTTGCTTTGTACTAGTGTTGTCACGGTACTGGAATTTCTAACTTCGATACGATACCTTCAAAAATATCAATATTCGATACCATTTTCGATACCAAAGGGAAAACAACTGTCACAATATTATTATTTAATTTTTTTTTATTTAAAGATAAATATAAAATCAGCCAAGGTCCGCTTAGACCTTAGTTAACTTTCCTCACCGTGAGAGGTCCGGAAATTTTTAATAAAAGGATATGTGTTTGAATATAATTCTTTTAAGTAAAGTCTCATTTATTCCCCACCTACAGCCTCTTAAACAAAATGGAGATGAATGTTGATAATCCACTGTTTTCTGTATTTTATTCTTTGGTTACATGAGGAGGATGTTTGAGTGTTTAGCTTTCGCAAAACACAGCTCACAGACAAAAGGAAAATACTACAAAATCATAAGAAGATAAAGCTAAAGCTCAGGAACTGGAGGTTTAATGACAACAGCCTGGAATCCTGCATATTATGCCTAGTACTCCTTCATGTGTGAGAACATTTTAAATACAAAAACATCAATTCAAGCCAAACTATTTTCTGATTAAAATAAACGTTCGGAGGGAATCTTTATTATGTTTTGCCAAGGCTTTTAAATTTTAGTTGTTTCTAACTCATTATCAGGCTATGCTAAACATGTTGAAATTTCCCGCTGCTCTGTCCGTAACCATAGTAACCTGAGGACCCGTGCGTGTTGACGTAGCCATCCTAGAAGTGCAGGTTCAAAAATATGTTTTACACAATGCGCTTGTAATTATGAATAATGTCTTGCAGTCCAGATCGCGGTCCGCCTTTTGAAGACCCCTGAGGTAGTGCACTTGTTCAAAGGCCTCTCAGATTGTCATACTTTCAGAAACCAATAGTGCAAGTAAAAAAAAAAAAAAAAATTGATATCGATACTCGGTATCGAAACTTCGGGAAATGAGTATCGTATCGTTTGAGATATTTCAGTATCAATATTTATCGAAATATCGATATTTTTGACAACACTATTAGAGACACAAGTTACTCACTTCTTGAAGAACAGCGTGAAGACTACACTGAAGATTTCTCCTGCGCTTTCCGGTGAAGACAACACTGAAGATTCCTCCTGCAATTTCTGCTTGTTGAAACCAGCTTTTTCATCTGTGAAGAATGGTCCCCAAGTGGTAAGTTTAGATCATTTCATATTTTCACATTGTGCCTCTATTTTAAGAATGCTCTGTCTCCATTCCTTTTGACATTTCTAATCGTTGGTGTGTCTGCTTTGTCTCACAGCCAGAAATCTGACCGCCGCATTGTTCACTGCTTGCTGTGTGAAAAACCACAGGAGATTCTGACGACGCATCTGAGCAGAGTTTGCATGAAAAGGTAATACACCCGAAGAACGGCTGAAGGAGACGAAGAGGGCCAAGGAGTCTGCTAAGGTGTGGACACGGCAAGCCCGGAACTGGGACTACAAGGAAATTGTCAAACGTTACCCCCACAGACCATCCAGGCTGGCTCTTCTGGAAGAGCTCCACCAAAGAAACTTTTGTGGCTAATGCTCCTAACCAAGCAGACCTGGAGTACGAAGAGACGTCCACCAGCATGGCTGCCGTTCCCACAGCCAGTGAACCTTCTGGAGCAGCCGGTGTCAGCTCTGGAGCAGCCGGTGTCAGCTCTGAAGCGGCTGGTGGCGTCTCGGTTAGGGCTGGGTACCGAACTTCGATGCCTTTATGGTATCGAACGAAAAACTTCGATACTATGAGTATCGAAAAATTATTTATCTTTCGGTGCCAAATTTCGGTTCCAAAAGCCAAGCGGCCGGGTTTTTTTTTTTTTTTTGCCAAGCGGCTGTGTCTGTGTGAGCTTGTAGCATACGTGCATGTAAGGAACTACATTCGCCGTGATTGGCTGTCCACCACCACGTGACGTGACGGTGGGATATCTGAAGATACTCGCACTCGCAGTCACACAACACAAGTGTAACGTTAGTTGTTTTTTCTCCAAACGTTCCAGTTTTATAATGCCAAAGAGATCTAAAGTGTGGCTACACTTTATAAAAGTGGATGCCGAGTCAGCAAAGTGTAACATATGCGACAAGTGTATTGCAACCAAAACCGGCAATACCACAAATTTAATGAAGCATTTGACCATGCACGGGATCAATATGAAGGCAGAAAGTTGCACGGTATTCGACTGTAAAAAGAAGGAACCAGAGGAGCCTTGCACCTCATCGGAGTCAAACCTGCCCCCTTCAACATCATCTGGCATTTCTGACATTGTAGCAGGTAAGAAAGGAAGATATTACCTTTTTAGCGAACAGAAGTTAAAGTAATTGTTTACGCTAACGCGAGTGGTTTGAATGTGTGGATGCAACTCTGCGTTGCGATGTAACGTTACCCAGGCGCTAGCTTTAACCTTATTCTTTGACCAGGCAACATCTATGTTTTTCCAACGTAACGTTAAGGTTTCACATTTTAGAAATATTTGACAGATAAGTGTAATTTCCCTACGTATGTTAGCTTGTGCTGCTAGTCGTTTGCTGTAGCGTTAGTGCTGTTATTTCCCCCTTCACATTAGCCTCTGCCTCCTTTTGCAGAGGAAGACATGGCGGTAGAAGTAACAGCCAACAGCATGACCAGCACCTCAGAGAAGATTCAGGAGGAGATACAGCTCTACAGAGGTTTGCCGTGTACACTCTCTACAGTGAATCCAGCAACTTGGTGGTGGAGTAAGAAGGACACACTGCCAATGCTATCCAGCTTGGCAGCCAGGTTCCTCTGTGTACAAGCCTCATCGACGCCCTCAGAGCGTACATTTTCTACGGCTGGGGACACCATTAGCCAGGATCGGGCCTGTCAGTTGCCAGAAAAAGCCGACATGTTGATCTTTCTGAAGAAAAACTGCTGAGCGGTTACCCACAAATACAGTTTGATTTTGCACTAAAAAGTTTTTTTTTTTTTTTACATTCCTATGAATTTTAGTTGGTTCAATATTAGGATGTACACAATATAATTTATTTATAATATGTTCATGTTGTGGCAAAAAGGTTTCTCTTTTTTTGTAAATTTTGGCCAAGTTAGGATTGATATGATGTGTGAAGTGTGAGTGTGAAGTGTTACCAGAATTTTTTTTTTAATAAGATGAAAAATAAAAGTTTTGTGTTTAATGTATTTGTGTTGATTTTGAAATGGATTTTAAAACACATGGTATCGAAAAAAGTATCGTTAGGAACCGGATCGAAAGATTTTGAACAATACCCAGCCCTAGTCTCGGTAGTGGAGGATAGCAGTGCCGAAGGAAGCACCACCGATCCAAGTGACCAAACATGGCAAAAGTAAGTTCTAAACCTCACACACATCAGTCCAGAAACTGTGAACAAACTGTAAGGTTGCTTTGAGCTCATTTTCTTCTGTCTGTATTTTTCTCAGAGATCAAGTGCAGTACAGCATAAGTGTCAGGGTCAAGATGACGCAAATGGGGCTCTACAAAAAGTTCCCTGCAGAAGCGGCCCTGTTGACTGACTTCAAGGGCTACTTGATCAACACCCTGCAGGTCCCAAACTGCCAGCAGGAGGTAAGATGCATCCCATTTGATTTATTATTTTTTAAAGTCTGCTCCATATTGCTCTCTGTAACCGGGAAATGTTTTAAAATATAGTAGCACAGTACGTGTAGAGCAGCTATTACATTCCATAAAGGAAGGGAACTCAGATACAACAGAGCTATATTAGGGGTGTCTGTCTGTGGCTTTTCTTCTCACTGCATCATCTCACATTTCTTTTCTTCTTTCATCACAGGTAGACAATGTCTCCAGGAAGCTGAGGTACATCCAGCCAAGTGGGGATGAAGTCAGCTTGGACTTCCTGCTAAAGTCCACTGAGACCAAAGATTACCTCACCCAACTCCGGCGCGCTTCCATGGGCCCTGCCACCATTCTGAACTATCTCAAAAACATGATCCGGTTTGTTCAGTATTTGAAGACCCACCTGAACTTTGCTGTAGCAGATCCTGACTTCTACAGGAAGTGCCAAGCCTACATCGACCTCCTCACTTCCATCAGAAAGCCAGTAGCCAAGTCCAACAGCAAGGTCATGTGTAAAACGAGGTCAGTTGCTAATCTGATTTCTATTTGTTTTTCTTTAATGACTTCCTCCATGTTGATAGTACTTATGTGCTGGCTGTACATATGGGGTTATGTGATACAGACATGTGTGTAATTCTCCGCCGCATTGTGGTCTTGTATGTCATTCTAAGTATGAACGGTTCATAGAGGGTGAGAAGAGCCTTCAGGAGTGCCAGGCCGTCCTCCGGAAGGCCAAGAAAGACATGCTGTCCATTTATGGGAGACTGCTGGAAGGTGACCACGTGGCTTCAGAGGAAAAGACCATGTTCCGGTATTACTGTGAAGCAATCCTGATCATCGGTCACTTCCAGAGACCAGGAGCGGTGGAGGGAATAACAGTAAGTTTAAAGACCTCAGTTTTCGTGGGGGCATTAGCCTAAACAGAATATATTAGGTAGTCTGCAAAGAGGGCGTTTTTGTCAGTTAGTCACTGTGTTTTTTTTTGGTTTTTTTTAGACAGCAGAGTGGGACAGCAGAAAAAATTCTGGTGGAAAGGTGTGCGTTGCAGTAAGTGAACACAAGACTGCGACAGTGCAGATCGCCGTGTTTGCCCTCACAATGGAGGAGGCAGCAGTAAGTAAAATTGAAGAAAATAAATCAAAATAAAAGTCCCAAAAACGACTTGTGAAGCTTTAATGCAACATTACAATAACTAATGTTAGTAGTGGCGATGGTGGAGGAAGAGACTATAGTGTAGCTGACAGATGAAGAACCAATTTAAATACTGGTGCAAAATGGTAGAGTGGCATGCCTTGATGGTGCCAGACGGATAGATATGCATGGAGCCTTAGCTGGTGCGGACCCAATCTGAGTAAAGAGATAAAAGACAAAGGCTGGAGGAAGGCTGGAGACTAAGTTGGAGGATCTTTAGACCATGGTGGAGCCAGTGGCATTGATGAAGATGCTGGAAGATTGGTGGGAAGCAAGCATAGTCAGTTGTTTCAAAATAGAAGATGATATATAGAGTCCTTATAGCCCTACAACACAATGTTTTGTTCATTGTTGTTTTTATGCATTGATAAGATTAATAAATATGCTTATGTTCATGCTTATGAAAAAATGAAAAACACCTTTTATGAATAATACATATTCTAAAATATATTCTGTGTTAAGGTGATTGTTCACAAATAATGGCAGAGTTGCCTTTATGAGCCTGGACAAATCTTTACCTATGCTGAAGCCTTGAGTAGAGCAGGCTAGTGAGGAGAAGGACGACCAAGACAGAGTCAGGAAGCTCCATGAACATCAAAATGGAGCCAGACTCCTAGAATCAGGGTGATGGTGCTGAAGTGGCGATCTACGTGGAGACAGGACATCTGCGGACCAAAATAGAGCCTTTTGTTTATTATTGTACATGTATGAAATATTATGAAGATTGACAGATGATATGAATTTGATAAAGATGTATATTTATGAGTGCTTAACAGTATTTATTAATATTAAATATACTCACTCAAGTCTCTGTGAAGATATTTTGTTCAGCAAGAAAGGCACAGCGTGGTGCCTTAGAAGTATGTTAGGCAGTGCAGACCGACCAGGGCAGAGGCAGGGAGATGGAAGACCGAGGTGGAATGAGGAAGGCTGGAGACCAAGATAGAGCAAGAGTGCTGGAGAACCACAGTGATGCTGCTGGACCAGAGGGCTAAAGTGGAACCGGAAGATTCATAGACCAAAGTATATTTGGTGGGAATAAGGATGATGTTAAACCTGGATGGATGAAGGACCTTTAGGGAGTTTTATGGATAAGGATTGGTGAGTGCAGGCATAGCTGTAGACTGGAAACTTTGTTTCCACAAGGGGATGACAGACTAGGGCGGAGTTAGAAGGATGAGGGACTCCAGAGTAGCCACATTAGAGCCAATGCAGCGAGGAACCAAGATAGAGCCAATGGCAACAGAAATAAAAAATAAATAAATAAATAAAAATAAAGCTTAGCAAACAAAGACAATCACTAGCATTGAATGGACGAAATAATCAAGTTCAAATACAAAGACATAAAAATAAACTAAAGTCAATTAAATGTCATTGCTAAGGAAACGAATGAGAAAATATTACAAACATTGTTCATTCTAAAACAGATTTAGCCATAAAACATATAGAACACAACTGATAATGGCGATGCCTAATGGCTTTCTTGACCACCTGACTTTAGCTTGAACCAGCAAGTTTTGGCTATTATGAAAGAAATACAACCATGGTAGTTAGATTTGTAATGTAATATAATTATAAGTTCAATACAATTTTATGTTGCTGTTACCCAGTTTACCTACAACAAAATGATTTAGAAAAATGGATTCAATATGCATTGTATCTAGGGCTGGACAATAATTCAATATCAATATATATCGCAATATTTTTTTTTTCAATAACGGTGATATGATTATTAAACACATTTTCAATATTTCAATATAATAATATATATTATAATAATAATATAACAGCATTTGTCACTGACTGACGTTAGGCGCGCAGCCGTCAGAAAGAGCAGAACACCATTGGCTACTTTTGTGATGACGTACACCGCAGAGTCACGAAACCAGTGCTCAGCACAGCACTAGTAGGCTGACCTCCAACGCGGCAAATTTTAGCTACAAAATGAGCGCCCCTGACCCCTGTTTTTATTTCTAAAATTTTATGTAGTTTTATAGGAGGAGGTTTCATAGACTTGGCAAATTAATTTTAATTTATTATTTATTTATTTATAATTTTATAATTCATTTAAAATGAATTAACCTCAGAAGATTGTCGGTACAGACATCTGTTGTGGGCGTTATTGGCAGTTTTTATGAGGCTTTTATATTGTTCATATTGATATTGAAATTATATCAGATCGAATTTAAATTAAGAAATATATCGTGATATAAAATTTGGCCATATCGTCCAGCCCTAATTGTATCCACATCTATAAACAAGGTGTAATGAAAATGGCTTTGTGAGCTTTGTGAACTGTGTCCTGTTGTGAACAGTTTCTGCTGCAATGAACTCAAGGAAGTGAGCATGTCATGACTATGTAGCATCTGTTTATCGTCCTGTATTATGTTTCAATGTGCTCATAGTGCAACATAACAGAAAAAAAATTGTAATACTCACATTGAGTCTCTAATTAGTAGCATAATTGTAGTGAAATTCATCGTTTTATTTGTTGCTGTTTATTATGTTTATATGTTTTTTATGTGCTCTGCATCACATTTTTTAAATTGTCCATCAGTTGTTTTAAAATAGAAGGCAATGGATGTCCTGTAGTGTCCTCATAGTCCGACAAAACAATAAAACTAAATTTGTTGTTTGATATACGTATTAATGAAATATTAAATAGCTTAGTTAATAACAATAATATAATTATGAAAAACATTAAAAACAACATTTATAAAGAATAAATATACTTGCATTCAATCTCTGTGAAGATGATTCTTTGTTTGACAGCTTGTCATTTTTTTTCTTTTTTCTCCTGTTGTTTCACACCAGATTTTCTCTTGTTTTTTTGTTGTTGTTTTTACAACAGCAGGTCGTTTGTCTAATATCAGATGAAAGTTTAGAAGCTACTATTGTTGAACAGAGGTTGAGAAGTTCAGTTGTCCATAAGCTCCATTTTTGGAAAAAGATTTCTTGGTGGGAATGTGAAATTAACTGTACAGTTTTTGACATTGAATAATTAACATAAATAATAATAATATATCTATAAATAAAATTAGGTGTACATCAAATTAATAATACATTATGGAAAATAAAATCATTGCTGTAAGTAGAACTACATAGCTTCAAAGGTTTCAGCATAAAACTTGCTGTACAATTACAATTTTGAAGAAACAATATCACAATAGCTAATTCAGGAAAATCATATTATATTTTGTTATGTTACTTTTCATTTCGATGTCAATTTATCTGACATGCCCTTTTATTAAAAAAACAAAGTGGAAAATAAAAAATGACTACTTGAAAACACCAGCAAACTGCAGTAGGTGGTTCTACTTACATTCAATTTTTTCCCAAATGCAACTACATTGCAGCATGGACATAGCTTGTGGGAGTCCATTCTAGATTTCTGTTTGGAAGTGATGAAAAAAAGAAAAAAAAATCAAAAACAACCCTGTTAAATAAATGATTGTGTAATTTGAAACCTAGAAGCCTCAAGTCCAAATGTGATGGAATGGCACCTCCATCTAAATGTCAAGCTATGGCCATGCTATAAAGTGACAACAGTAACAGGTGTAGTTTTGCATAATAGCCAAAACTTGCTGATTCAAGCTTAATAAAAGTGTACTGACCATAAAAAAAAGGAAACCTGGGTTGGCTGACACAATTTTAAACAAAACTTTTAAATAACCCCACCAACAATAAAAAAATAATAACATAATAAAAAAAAATAAAAACATATAATTCTATAATTTTGTGATGAGGTTGGAAAGGAAATAAAAAAAATGGCAGACCAATTACCCATTGTAGTAATTTAACATCAAAACAAAATAAAAACTGTTAAATGGAAAATAAGTTATTTTAATTTTTATACGGCTGCTATATAAACATTTGTAGAAAGTTCCATGATGTTATCCATCAATTCATGAAGCAAAAATTACTCCCATGTATTATGGGGTTGATTGGCACAGCAGGAAAAAAAGTAAAGTTACATATTTGTCAGTTATACAGTATACACGAGGAAGTTTTTTTTTGTTGTTTTTTTGTTGTTTTGTTTTGTTTTTTTACTATTGATATGTTTATTTCTAGATTCAATATGGAAAGGGGAATCAAAGTTAATTTCTTGACTGGGACCTTGAGAAATGGCTATTATTATGATAATATGCTATTATCCAAGGAACACAGCAGAGGTTCACATTAAACTAACTTGAGGTGATAAAAGTGTGTTTAAAATAAAGAGATGTTCAGTAGTTGGATACAAACTCAAAAATATTTAAAAATAACCCCCTGTGCCAATCAACCCCTGTGCCAGCCAACCCAGGCTCCAGTACCTCCCCTCCCCAGGGAGCCGCCTTGTCTAATATGTCTCCCTACCCACCCCCTCCCCAATGACAGGCGGAACCTTTACATATAGTTACACATACATTTGATCACAACAGGAAAATTACTACTGCCTGATGAAAACTATAGTAAGTTTGCAGAATATCAACAGTTAGGCGGCAGTAGCTCAGTGGGTAGAGCGGTCGTCCTTCAACCGGAAGGTTGGCGGTTCGATTCCCGCTCTCCCCACAGTTCATGCTGTCGTTTGTGTCCTTGGGCAAGACACTTAACCCACCTTGCCTCCAGTGGCTGTAACACTGGTAATTACATTAGAACAATATAAGTCGCTTTGGATAAAAGCGTCAGCTAAATGAATAAATGTAAATGTAGTTATACATTGCATATCTTTTGTATAAACATGATCTATTAATGTTCCTTTTTCTGTGGTTGGGTTTTGTACATGCTGATTGAATCCATGTTGTTCCATTAATTTGACTTGCTTATTTACTGTAGATGAAGTAAAGATGTCTTCATTAAAGTCCCATGATTATTTTCTGTCCTGGATGCTTTTCTATCTCTTCAATAACATGTAATAGCTGTTCTCGAAACATGTCAGCTGTATATGAACCGGGCCTATACAAAAGCGCAGCAGTCAAAATGACATGTGGAGCTATAAAGTATAAACTTTCTAAGTTCCAGTTCTCAGGAGTAAAGATGTTACACTCAATTTTCTCAGAACAATAAATTCCAACTCCACCTCCTCTCTGCTGTTTTAATTCAGTAAAAAGAATAGTACTGTTATCATAACACTTAGCTCTTGGGTTGTGCTTGAACACAAATTCTGGTATTTGTGGATCTTGTGCTTTGTCGTCAGAATTTAGCCATGTTTCTGTCAAACAAATACAATCACAATTAATAAGAGCTGTATGAGCAAGAAGATCTTGAAAGTGAGCTTTCAGACTTTGTACATTAAGCAGTGCTATTCTTAATATACATGTGATTTACTGAAACTGTTTTGTTTCTAAAGGGCATTTTAACATATCTTTCATAGATAATTCAATTTTGTCATTACAATAAATAGATGACTCTTTAAAGTCCTCAATTATTAATCCACTAAGAGATCTTACACGGCTCAATGCAACATATGCTTGCCCTGCTGTAAAGATTTTCTTAAGTGATACAACAGCTTTTTCTACTGTGAGACCTTGCACTTTGTGAACTGTACATGCCCATGCCAATCTGAGAGGAAACTGACACCTTATACCACCATCATTTGAGACTTGGTCTTCTTGTACTTCAATTACTGTTGAGTTTTGAGAAAATCTCTGTCGTGTTTTAGATCTCTGAATTTTGCCCACATTTGGATTATCAAACTCCACATGAATAGCTGATGGGAAATCATCTTCATTGTTTTGACTTTCAGTTATGGACAACTGTACCAAAAGCTCCATTGACAAGACCATCAGCAACATCAATATTTTTTTTTAACATAACCCTTGCTCCAATACCAAGGGAAACACATTTAGACAAACAGGAGTTGAAAACTGTTGTATGGAATCCAACTTTACGCTCCATTCTTCCAGTTTTTGAATTTTTGACATAATCTTGAGCATTTATAGTGATTGCGTCTGGGCAACATTCATGAAGTCTTCCAGTTGTATTTATCAACTTCTGCATTTGTAGCAAATATGTGAAGATCATTACATTTCTCCCCTGTTTCACATTTTTTCAACATAAAAATATCAGTACTGGTAAGATATTCATTTTTCTTACGCACTCTTAGACGATTTAACATTT
Source organism: Perccottus glenii (assembly GCA_024416835.2). NCBI lineage: Eukaryota > Metazoa > Chordata > Actinopteri > Gobiiformes > Odontobutidae > Perccottus > Perccottus glenii. The sequence continues at coordinate 33,507,221 of CM044555.2, read as the reverse complement.
CAGCAAAACTTGAATCTTGTTGTGGGACAACTTTTGTTAATTCAGCAAGTTCAAAGTTATTTTCCCATATGTTTACTCCTTTTGTATCAGTATAGAGCACAGTTCCTTTCACAGGAGGAAGTTAATAAAAATTACCAACACAAAGAATATTCACCTTTCCAAAGAGAGAGTAGTCACCAGTTTGTTTTATTTGTCTCAACCTTCTATGAATGTATGAGAAAAGACGATGGTCAACCATAGACACTTCATCAATGATCAAAATTTGCAAAGTACCCAATTTTGTGCGTAACAAATTTATTTTGTCATCACCAAGAGGCTGATATGGCAGTTTGACATTTGTACCAATTGAAAATGTATTATGTATAGTTGAAGCCCCAATATTATAAGCCGCCACTCCTGTTGAAGCGGTCAAATTACAGTAATGTCATCAGGATTTTCAGACAGCTGAGATAACAGTCTAGCAGATTCATACTGGATTGCCTTAATTAGATGACTTTTTCCTGTGCCTACTCCACCAGTGAGAAATAATCAAAAAGGTTCAGGGTTTTGTCCAAGTATTTTCTGTAGACACCACTTTCGCACTTTAAAGAAGACAGCAGATTGTTCCTCATTTAATGACCTTAGTAAATGTAATGCATCATCTCTAGACATTCCAGTGTGATTTGTCTCAACGGTACACACAGTTTGAGGATTTCCTGTAAGATCTGGAATAAGTTCTCGACTGTCATCTTCATCTGGCAACACTTTATCCTTCATCAGTTCTATGCATTCATCACACTGTTTCAGGACATATCTGGGCCCAGGCATCTTCTAAATCAATATTCTGCTCCAAAAGCTGTTTAGCTTGCTCAATTTTATCAGTGTCCTTTTCAAACAATTCTCTGTTGCCATCAACAATTGATTTCACTTGTTTCAGTTCAGAACCACATTTTATGACACCGCTCTTGTAGAACTCCTCATATGTGTGATAGTTGCTCGGCTTGAGATCACAGTCATCATATTGTGGTAAGGAAAGCTGCAGCAATGAATGAAAATATTTTTCTGGATCTTTAGTGGGTGAAAACCTGGGATACCGTACTACTGCAGGTTCAGTCCGTGTCCTTCGTTTTACATGGCCATTGTTATTTTTGAGTTTAATTATTTTATTTTTAGCCGTTTTGTTTTGTGAGAAAACCTCAGATTTTGTCAGAACTCTGTACTGTACAAAAACTAGCAAGACAGAGTTTCTAGTGGTTCTTTCTCTGGTCTATTCTTGTATCTGTCAATGACACTTGTCATCCAAAAGCTGCCTTCATCATCAGACTGGTCATTTTCAACTTTGCTTCGGAGCATATGTAAAGGCAAACTCATCTTTACAGGATTTTGTCCTATTGGAATAAATTGAACTTTACGGGAACATTCCTTCAAATGCATGCCTGTCAGTCTGTACACTGCCTCTTGAGCTGAAATTTCTCGGTTGTGCAGATAGATACTTCCCAACTCTTTTAATAATGCTTTAGCTTCAAGATTTCCATTGATCACTTCATTTTGTGCACGTTGAAGCAGCAGTCCCATTTCTTGTTCTGCTTTTGTGATCTAACTAAGTATATAGACAACTACAGAAAAAGCATCTGTGACATACTGAATATCCATATTCCCTTGCCGAGCACGCAGTAAATCTCTGTTATACTGGTTCACCCAAACATCTTTTGGATTTCTTTTCAAGACAATACTTTTCTTTTTGGAACACTTGTTGTATGCTTTTTCAAACACAGTTTGATTAATCCCAATAGATGAAAAAAAGGCATCAACGGAATCAAAATTCACATCAGAATTTAATGCCATTTTCACTTTCTTTATAATTGCACTTGCTGTGTCATCTCCATCCTTCCCTTTCAACTCATCTGCATGACTTTGTCTTGTGATAAATGTACGTGAAGATGGTGGTCGTGGAAAATTCAATCTACAAACTGTATTTTTCTTCCGGCACGTTTTTGAATGTCTTGTACTGTGCTTCTGAACACTGTTCACTGTTTCGTAAAGTACTGTATAATTTTCTGGTGGTGTTTCACAAGTGATGTAAGTGTCAATGAACTCAGCAACCACAGGATCATTATCTGCATCATGATCGTTGAGCTTCGGAGTATCTTCCACCCAAAACAGACAGTGAACATTCTACACGATAAAAGTAGTCTTTTATCTTGCCAATAGGCTATGCTTGTGACATTATGATATTCTTTAGAAAACAGTGCCATCTGTGATCAAACATCCTTGCTGCAGTGACAGGATTTCGCCATATGAGTCCACATTTTTCAGACAAGTCGAGCTCATCAACATTTATTTCTTTCCCCTCTTGCTTAATAGTGTTCATCATTTAAGGCCATCTCAGATCGTCAGAACTAAAAGATGCAAAGAAAGTCGGTATGCCTAGTTGTCTAATCAGAGCAAACAGATCTTTTTGCGCAGACATCCAATAGGGAGGAGTCCCTCTTACTGGTCTTAAGAACTTATATCCTTCGTCATAATTTAGTATTTTTTGCAAACAATCAGAGCTTGTTAGTATATCTGGTGTAACATTTAAGCTACTTTTCTCAGAACCTTTCCTCAATGCAATTGAGACACTAGACACAACTTGATCAACTTCTGATATATATTGTGCATAAAAAATGAAGTCTGTGCTGTGTGCAAAACGTCCATCTGCATTCAGTATTCTTGCATTGAGGTATCGTGACAATGTGATTCTTTCCTGACTTTCATCATGAAATGTTGGAGCACCCACCAAATGCATGTTGTTGGCAACACTCTCTTCGGGCAATTTCCCAACAAGGATTTTACGATGGCATGTATGGCAAATCCACAATTTACGAGCCAGATTACCTGATAAATGGCACCTATTGTCACATTCAGTGCTGCATACATGTAAATACTTTAGTGTGATGCATCTTTCAGCTAAATCAGTTATTTGCTGACCTCTGGTTTTGTAGCAATCTCTTCTACATTCAATTACCTGTTTTCTAAACAATAAACGATGACAAACACAGCAAACAAACTCTGGACCTGAACTTATTTCTTGATGAAACCGATTTATCTGTCTGTCCTTCAGTTTTGCACAAAAAGCAGTGTTGTGTCTGTTGTGTCAGTCTGTGTTGTATTTTACTTATACGAATGTTTTCATCATTGTTGTATTTCATTTTAAGGTTTTCACATACGCTTGCTCTAAAAGCAGGGTTTTCTTGATATTTACTCTTGGAGTATTCACACGCTTGCTTTAAAGGTGGGGTTTTCATGATAATTTGTTTTATAGTTCTCAATCTTTTTACGTCTCACACCACTTTTGCTGTGGTATCGCTCACGTTCTCTTTTACATTTAGAGTACTCTGCTGTATCTTTTAGTTTCCTTTTGCGCAAATTGACACTGGTGTTGTGCTCATCCACTTCAACATTACATGCTTTAGCACAAACATTTTCTTGATTTGTATGTTTAACACATGTAACAACCTCTATTTGAAGCACTTCCATTGCAGTGCTTCAAATAGATGGCATTATTTATAAATAACTCTTCAGTAGGGACATGTGCATTCCACCTGTCATTATTAAAGGTCATTATATTTATTTTAGGGCTGGGAATCGATTAAAAAAAATTAACTAATTAATTGCACATTTTCTGTAATTAATTGCAATTAATTGTGTTTTCCCCCAAGCTTGTTATCATCAATATTTAAATGTAGAATCACCTAATTAAATTAAACAACACAAAGTTTTTAATGACATAACATTTTAATGACATTTGAACTGTAAACAGACTCTCCACAGAACCACAGAGTAGCTGTTCCCATCAAATAAAATGTGTGCAGCAACATTATAAAGAAAGTGAAAGTTGAATATTAAAACCATCAAGGTCATCAAAATGTCTAGATCAGTTTAGAACTTAAGCCAATTGGCCAAAATAAATAATTTATTTATGCACCAACAATATATTTAAAAAAATGTTTAAGTGCCAGTTGAATTTCAAAAGGAACATAAGTCTTTGCAATATGAATAAATAAAAGGAGAATGTTTTTTTTTCATCGAAAGATTTTGCCTACTCTTTTACATTAAGCCAGCAACTTAGACAGACCAGTCGGTTTACATTATCAGGGGACAAAGCAGCTCTCTTTTTCTGGACAATGTGGCCTGAGAGTGAGAACAACCTCTCACAAGGCACTGTGGTTGCAGGTGTTGACAGGTACTTGCGTGCAATGCCAGCCAGCAGGACATGTGCTCCTTCTCTCATTGACCACCACTGCAGTGGACACTGGTCCATGTCAATTTTGGGTTCTGATTTGTAGCGGTCCAGGGAGTTGTCTATGGACTCTTCATCTTCTGAATCTGAATCAGATGAACAAAGCAAGAAGACTGACATCCTGCTCTTCTTCGGTGGCTGTTTTCCTGTTGTATCTGCAGATGATTGTTGTGCCAGCCTCTCTTCCTTTACCAGGTTGCTTATTGATTTCCACACCTCATTCCTTTCGCGTCTTTAGGAAGACACTTCAGGTCCTTAAACCTGGGGTCCAGGGCAGTAGCGATCTTCAGCCATGTGAGGTTGGTGCTTTCCTTACGCTTTAGCTAGGTCTGTGGTAAACACCTTCTTGAACCTCAACACATAGACCGGATCATCATCTGATGGCTCCATAACTCTGAACAGGTGGCACAATGCTGGTAACACCACTGAACAGGAGATGTATTGCTCTCCCCCCAGGAGTTCAGTCACATTTCTGCAGTGGAAATGTTTGAAATATGTCAGTAAATTGTAATAAATTACACACACACACACACACACACACACACACACGCACACACACACACAGAGAGAGTAATAGAGCATCCCCTATCACACATACATTACACGCACACACACACACACACACACACACACACACACACACACACACACACACACACACACACAAACACACACACACACACACAGAGTAATAGAGCATCCCTATCACACATACATTACACACGCACACACACACACACACACACACACACACACACACACACACACACACAGAGAGTAATAGAGCATCCCCTATCACTTATACATTACACACACACGCACACACACACACACACACACACACACACACACACACACACACACAGAGAGAGTAATAGAGCATCCTATCACTTATACATTACACACACACGCACACACTCACACACACACACACACACACACACAGAGGTAATAGAGCATCCCCTATCACACATACATTACACACACACGCACACACACACACACACACACACACACACACACACACACACAGAGAGAGTAATAGAGCATCCCCTATCACTTATACATTACACACACACGCACACACTCACACACACACACCACACACACACACACACAGAGAGAGTAATAGAGCATCCCCTATCACACATACATTACACACACACGCACACACACACGCACACACACACACACACACACACACACACACACACACACAGAGGAGTAAAACAAACATAGCAGAGAGATACTAGCATAATATTAACTAACCTGCAAGGCTCAAGTAGTTCCTCCAGCTTTTGCAGTTTAGCGAGCTCTTGTGCAGTGAACATGACAATTTTGCTGTTTTGCTGAGCCAAAGTGGTGGACAGTGACGAGTGGTTTCTCTGGATCCGCTTGACCATCTCTAGAGTAGAATTCCATCTGGTCGCTACGTCCTGTACAAGTGTTTCTTGCTTCTGTCCAAGTGCAACTTGCTGTTCTGCTAATTCCTGAGCATTTGATGGACTGTGCTTAAAGTGCCCAACAATCTTGCGACATTTGGCCAGAAGACTGTCGAATCCACAGTCGCGAAGAGAAACCGTGATTGTTCTTTGCACACTGTGGGCCGTGCAGGGCAGGTGCTCAAATGGTAGTAGTCCAGCTGCTGCCGTCATGTTCCGAGCACTGTCCGTCCCCAGTGTTGTTAACTTTTGCTCCACTTTCCATTCTTTGGCGACTTCCAAAAAATGTTCAGCGCATGCCTCTGCAAAGTGGCGCTCTGTGGTCTGACTCACAGTAAGAGCAAACGAACGCAGTCGCCACTCTTCATCTATGAAGTGCGCTGTGACGCCCAAGTAGTTGTCATTGCTCACCGATGTCCAGTGATCTCCTGTGAGAGCGACATATTTTGCTTTCCCTAAAATGTCCATCCTTCGCGCCCTCTCGCTGTCATACAAACTGTGTATTCTCGCCATAATCGTTCTTCTCGAGGGTAGATTGTAAGACGTGTCTCCCGATGCAATTTGCATGATTTCTCTCAGTCCCTTGTCTTCCACAGTGCTAACTGGGCGGCAGTTTCTAGCTATCCATTTAGCTAAAGCATCGGTTAATTTATCAGTTACAGGTTTGGTCAATGGCCTGCCACGATTACTGTAGCACTCTAGTAACGTGGATTGGCGAGGTGCTCCTGTAGCCTCGCTAGTTATGTTGCTAGCACCTGGGTGCTTTGCTTTTAAATGGTAGATTAAAGACGAATTGCTTTTATAATATTTGAATTCAGCTTTGCAAATCGTACACACCATCTTTGTTTTATCTAACAGGCCATCAGGCAACTTTTTAAATGTAAACATTCCTCCTAAAACTCCATCCTTGTTCATCTCCATCATGACAGGGTGACTGTTCGGCACATTCACAATAACCAATAGGAAGTCATGGAAACGAGGCAAAAAAAAAAAATAAAAGTGCTGCGTCAATTGCGTTATTTTTTTTTAACGCGTTAAACATCTAAAATTAATCGCAAAAATTAACGCGTTAATTCCCCCATCCCTAATTTATTTTTAAAAAGTCAGCCAGACCAAATAATTCCACATGACTTCCCCATGTTCCACAAAAATACATTTTAGACTGTGTCAAGTAATCTTTCACTGATTTGTACTCTTCGCTTAAGTATTTCACAAATTTAAAACTGTTAGTCTCAAGATGTTTTACAACTGCACGTCTAATTTTCAGGTGTTTCTCTTCATTGCCGCACACTGCATGTGCTACTGATCTAAACAAGCAATTTCCATCTCCTTTAATGTATTTTGTTTTGCACGGTACTCCTAAAGTACATACATTTGAGCCTTGAACACCAACACTTTCAGTTGTAAACGTGCACACAAAGCTTCCCAATCTGCAAACATTAAAGGTTTGAAACTGAACTCTGTATTTACTGTAGCTCCGATAATGACATCATCCAATAATACATCATGTATCTTGCCATCTTGTGAGAGTTTTGACTTAGTCTGCACTTGTTTCTTTGTCATACTTAAAACTAGACATGTCTGATCCAATTTGCAAGTTGTTTGTTTTTCTACACATGCTTCTTTACCACAGTCTCTAGTACACTTACTCGGTTCTGGTGTGCTTATTGGTGAAACATGTGTGATGCTGCTTTGTTGCCCAGACTTACAAGAACTTGTCTCAGCAGTTGTAGCCTTACAGATGGCTGTTGCGTTCACACCTGTCACTTCGAATGGTGTTCCCTGAGCATTCAGTGATATCGCAAGATTAACAACATGATTACACAACATCTGCATGTCATCACAGTAAACTACTACACTTGTGCCTGTACCATGTTCAGCCATACCTTTACCATTTTGTGAATGGGAATCGACAACAACAAATGTAGACCCTGCCTTTATCACTGCACAAATGTTGTCTTGAATGTTTAACAGACATGCATCAGACTGAAACAAAGCCGTCTGAAGTGCTTCTTCTATGGACATACACACATCCCGCAATGCTTCATCATACACATCAAGACCAATCACACCACTTAGAGAGTCTGAAAACTTTATTGAGAACGTTGTGTTCAAGAGTGTGTGCACTGTAGGCCATTCAGAAACAGCAGCATAACCGTGCTGTGTTGGATCATTGATCTTCCCCTGTAATCGCAATGATGTGTACAGCTCATCTCCATTCAACAGAACAGCATTGAGGTCCTCTGTTGTCCAGGTCCAGGGCTGGACTGGGACAAAAAAAAGGCCCTGGCATTTTTACTCAGACCGGCCCACCACAATCGGTCAGACACAACCAACTAGTACACCATCCTTGCGGTCCCTGTAGATATGCATATCCACTGTTCCATTCCAAAAACCCCTAAACAAGCTGAGAACTAAGTGCCATGGACCAGTGTACCAGTGCAAGTGGACCAGTGTACTCACTCTCTCTTGACAGACTCCCTGGTGATCAAAGGTTCCTCCCTGTCTCTCTCCTCCACTGCTAACTCAACCTGGCTTGACTATAAGGACAGAGAGAGAGAGGATTACAATTATTTGGAAGAGTTATTAAAAGTACACTTAGTAAGGATCCATTTAGGTTATATAGTCCTGTATTCTTGAAGAGCAGGATTTCTAGATGGACAAAGTGCTCCATGTTATAAAAGCTAGTTAACCCTTTAGAACCCAATATAATGTGGATGTAGAATACTGCTAATTCTAAAAAGAAATGTTTTTGTTTTTTTTCCAATGAACCAGACAGCAGAAAAACTAGTTTACAATTGCAAGTATAGGCTACTTTGTTTTAAAGAGCACAAACCCCTCTTTAATATGACACCAAACAAGATTTACCTCTCATTGTTGAGATACTCCCCTTAAAAAAAAGAAAACCAACCTATACTACCAAATTACTCACACAAACGTCCTAAAAATATATGATATTCATATTATTCACTCACTGTAAATATTGCATATTAATGATGTTGGAAATTCATTAGAAACATGAGCAAATATCTACTTCGTTGAATATACAGCTAAACAAAAATATACAGCTTTCAAAATGCAAGGTTTTAATCCCCAAATAGCATGTGTAAATGTCTGATAAATCGTATTAATATTCTCCTACACAGTATTATATTATGTTAATATAAGACATTGTAGTTCTTCAATGTTTCCTTGTTCGCTCCGCTTTTTTTGAAAAACGGATCATTTTCTTCTTCGGATGTTTTCTGACGCTAACACTTCCTGCTGTTATCTCTTCGCAACACGGTGATTGCGTGTTGTTGGAAGAAGGAGTTCTGAACTGTGAGAGTGCGTCGAGCTAGAAAGCATACTAGAGGATGGTGGAAACACTTTGATTAGCGCCCTTGGAGAGCGGAATGAGTTTTCACGGTGTTCATGGTGATTGTGCTGCTGGTGCTACTTGAGAGGAAGAAATAAATTGACACCCGCTTGAAACTCTCTGCGTCTTGATCATTAAATCCAAGGCCGCTACAGCATGCGTTACTCGTCGTGGGCGCTTTGACGCAGCCATTCTGAGTAATAATTAAAATAATCAAATGGCATCATTTAAGTTTTTCTAGAGAAGGGCCGTACGGTCATTATGGGTATTAAAGGGTTAACATTAGAATAGTCAGCCAAAGTTGCAATTGAATAAGTTAACTCTGCTAACCTATCTACAAAAACAATGCAAAATAGCTTATGCTGTGTTATTTGACTTTAGCTGACTGAGTGGCTAGTGCAGTGGGTGACAATCTGACAGACTATATAATGGCAACAACGATTAAGTTGTCTTATTATAATATTCATTAATTTAGGTAAATCATCATCTTCGTCGTGGCCCAACCAGGCCCACACACACACACACACTTTCCTCCTGCACCCGCCCTGATTAACACTCCCTCCCTGTTAATCATGTAGCTAACATGCTTACCGTTTCAATTACACTCTCCATGTTTCTGCAAAATGTGGTCAGGTACTGTAGGCTTGGATACTGAAGCTACAGCACTAAACATGTCTGTTATTTTTGCACATGTTGAGGCATCAACCTCTAGCAATTTTATATTTTTGGCCCGCAACTTCTCCGCCCCCCCTTGCACTTTTGTTTCTCCATCCTAAATCCACAGATTTCTGGCTCTGAGCCAGAGCCACTAACTGCATCTGACACAAGAAACAGAGGAGGAGGGGTGGAGCCTGTTAAGAGATGATTGGGCCAGCCCAGTGTCAGTATGAAAAATGAACCAATGGGCCGCTGTCCCTGCTTTATGGGCCGGTCATTGGCCAATTAAAAAAAAAAAAAAATCATATTATATGGACCGGCCCCCAAGTGCGTCGGCCCACCGGGCATTTGCCCGGTATGCCAGATTACCAGTCCAGCCCTGTCCAGGTCTGCACATCCTTCAGCACACTCATGATGACTGCGGTGACTCTGTTTACTGCACACTGTCTGTTTCTGTTGAAACCAAATTGCTCATCACCTTGATGGAAGGAACCTTGTAGGACTTTCTGTGGAAAATCATCAGAATAGTTTACATACAAACTTGTGTAAACATCATTCCATATTTTCTCTTTTTTTCTCAAACTTTTCTCAGAATAATTCTTTGTGGAGCTATTTGTAGGATTATCAGCTTTGTTTGTGTTTGCTTTGTTTGTGCCAGATATAGTTGCAACAAATATAGTTTCATTTGCTTTGTTCTTTGTGCTATGTTCATTTGCTTTGTTCTTTGTGCTATGTTCATTTGCTTTGTTCTTTGTGCTATGTTCATTTGCTTTGTTCTTTGTGCTATGTTCATTTGCTTTGTTCTTTGTGCTATGTTCATTTGCTTTGTTCTTTGTGCTATGTTCATTTGCTTTGTTCTTTGTGCTATGTTCATTTGCTTTGTTCTTTGTGCTATGTTCATTTGCTTTGTTCTTTGTGCTATGTTCATTTGCTTTGTTCTTTGTGCTATGTTCATCTGCTTTGTTAATCGTGCTCAGCTCAATTGCCTTTTTTTCAAGAGGAGACAGAACCTCGTCAAGCCTTTTTAAGTAGGAGGCAACCCTCTTGTCAGTCACATCATTTTGCACCTTTTGTTTAAAGGGAGGTTTAACCCTTCACTCAAAGCCTTTTTTTTCAAGAGGAGGCATAACCTCGTCAGTCAAGTCAGTGGAAGAAATGCGCGAGTAGCGCCAGCCAGCCGCCTCTTAGCAGCCTCAGACTTGTGGAAACCTCGCCCACGTGGCATCTGCAATTACATATGAATACACACAGAGAATTAAATATAGTGCTTACCAATTCACATAAAACAAATTAATTAATTGATGCTTTATTCCACCATTTTAAATATACACATTGTTTAATTAACGCAAGTGCATGCATGTGATAGCCCATAGAATAAAGAAATCAATTATTACAAATAATACAAATAAGTATGTCTCATTGCACTGAGTATTTCAATAGTGCAAGGAGGCAGTTGTTAAATATTATTTGTAATTATTTCTCTGTTAATTCTACGAACCAAATATTATAATATTTATACAATAATAAAGAAGGCAAATAAACAACACAAATAAATATTTCAATAAGAATGTTACCATCTTAATTGCAATTAAATTAACAATAATACATACAGACTAACAATAAATTGTAATCATATCGTGCCTCTTAATGTCATTTTCATTACTTTGTTTGTGCCAGATATAGTTGCAACAAATATAGTTTCATTTGCTTTGTTCTTTGTGCTATGTTCATTTGCTTTGTTCTTTGTGCTATGTTCATTTGCTTTGTTCTTTGTGCTATGTTCATTTGCTTTGTTCTTTGTGCTATGTTCATTTGCTTTGTTCTTTGTGCTATGTTCATTTGCTTTGTTCTTTGTGCTATGTTCATTTGCTTTGTTCTTTGTGCTATGTTCATTTGCTTTGTTCTTTGTGCTATGTTCATTTGCTTTGTTCTTTGTGCTATGTTCATCTGCTTTGTTAATCGTGCTCAGCTCAATTGCCTTTTTTTCAAGAGGAGACAGAACCTCGTCAAGCCTTTTTAAGTAGGAGGCAACCCTCTTGTCAGTCACATCATTTTGCACCTTTTGTTTAAAGGGAGGTTTAACCCTTCACTCAAAGCCTTTTTTTTCAAGAGGAGGCATAACCTCGTCAGTCAAGTCAGTGGAAGAAATGCGCGAGTAGCGCTCAGCCAGCCGCCTCTTAGCAGCCTCAGACTTGTGGAAACCTCGTCCACGTGGCATCTGCAATTACATATGAATACACACAGAGAATTAAATATAGTGCTTACCAATTCACATAAAACAAATTAATTAATTGATGCTTTATTCCACCATTTTAAATATACACATTGTTTAATTAACGCAAGTGCATGCATGTGATAGCCCATAGAATAAAGAAATCAATTATTACAAATAATACAAATAAGTATGTCTCATTGCACTGAGTATTTCAATAGTGCAAGGAGGCAGTTGTTAAATATTATTTGTAATTATTTCTCTGTTAATTCTACGAACCAAATATTATAATATTTATACAATAATAAAGAAGGCAAATAAACAACACAAATAAATATTTCAATAAGAATGTTACCATCTTAATTGCAATTAAATTAACAATAATACATACAGACTAACAATAAATTGTAATCATATCGTGCCTCTTAATGTCATTTTCATTACTATAAGGTGTGGTGATAATACGTTGATACGTTTCAACAGCAGCAGCCATAATATAATAGATAATTATGGCTGCTGCTGCTGAAATTCTGCATCTGTTCTTATGTTTGCATGAACACTTCACAGAACGCATAACGCGCTACAATTGCAAAATTTGGCAGTCATAATGTACTATTCCTCTGAAACACTGATAACAGAGACAATGACTGGTACATTTTCTAACAATATGATAAGATGTAATAAATCATCATTTATGCCACTCATCCATTAAAAAGCTTGAAGCGGATTACATTTATATTTCAGCAAAGAAAGAAAACATACAACTTCTTGATAACAGGTTAGGTCATGAAATGACAATCACAAAAATATGTAGTTCATATAAGAAACTCTGCACGTACTCTATTATATTATTGTTGTGTTTATGAATTATAGAATGTATTTTTTTTTACACGCACTGATCCTACTTCTAACAGAAACAATTACAATTAAAGCCGCAAGCGGCGATAAAGGCCCTCGCCTCCCTTGAGACCGCGGAGACACATGCACTCGGAAGATCGCATTTCCTGCTTTAAAGCGTAAACTTCACGGTAATGTCAAATAACCGGGCCTGTGCTACTGCTGGGGCCTGCTACACCACCTTGTAATTTAGAGTTAAAGGTCTCCACAATCCCTGTTTTTTTCTGGGAGCTGTCTGAACCTTTGAAAATAATAGATTATAGTTGGGCTAAGGCGAGAAAAACAAATTACTGGCTGGAGATTCGAGATGACTGAAGAATCGCTGCACCCCCCTGTTTACATCTCCATATCCTGCACGTATGCAACCATTGTATATATCCTGCACTTGCTGCTATTGCACTTCTGGTTAGACCTAAACTGCATTTCGTTGCCTTGTACCTGTACTTGTGTAATGACAATAAAGTTGAATCGAATCTAATCTAATCTAAAAATGCCAAATGTAAAATATAACTTGTCTAAAAGTACAAGGTTACAAGTTCCAAAGGATTCTGAGGAGTTTTCTAAGACTCTAGCCGTGGCTCTGGAGGGGCCTCCTCTAAAGGAAATATACCAAATTATAATAAAATAAAATATAACACGAGCAAAAAAGTCTAGAAAAACGCCTGTCTATTTTACATACATGTGTTTAGCTCATTTTGCCCAAGTTTGGTGTCTGTGGAATGAAGCAGCTATTTTCTGTGTTCTTTTAAAAAAGAGGTGTATTCTAAGTCAGTTCACATTTTCTATTCAAAATGGCCGCCTTCCCGTGTGTGATAGGGTGTGGTCCCCATTGGCTTTTTTGTTCATGAGCCCATACTGGATGTGTGTACTAAGTTTCATTTGTCTACGACAAACTAAAATTTTCACTTCCCATTGACTTTTTCCACATATTTGGGATGTTGCTATGGCAACACATTTATAGATAGGGGTGGTTGTCATTGGCTTTATGCTCGTCATGACATAAGAGATGTGTGTACCAAATTTCATGTCTCTATGACAAACTAAATTCTTGGGTCCCATTATAAGTTTGTAGGGTGCGCTGGAGAGCCATTTCTAAAGATAACCCTTTTATTTACATATTTTTGTGTTCAGGTCATGAATGTGCACAAACGCCTTTTTGGGTCCAACTCGATCCGAGAAGGCGTTTGAGAGTTAAGAGACGTTTTATTTTCACAAAAATGGCCACCTCGTTACAGGCTTGCCACACCCATACCCGATAAGATATCAACAACAAAGTCACAACTTTGGTTGGCACACGTGTCTAGATGATACTCACCAAATTTGGGGCCATTTAGATTAAAACACAATGATTTGCATCTTTCTGCGCAAGGGGTGCGATTTTAGTGGCCGCGCGTTTCACCCCACATGGCGGACTTCCTGTTGAGTTTAGGGTGTGGCTGTCATTGACTTTTCTGTTTGCCCTGAGGTGTTCTATGGATATACCAAGTTTCATTTTTCTACGTTGGAAAAAAGTTACTTTCACTTTCCATAGGCCCAATGTATTTTGACTTTTCTAGGGGCCGCCACTGAGTCATTTTTGTATTTTTTTTTCGGGGACTTTAAATACTTAAATTTTTCGCCGAGCTTGAAAAATTGGACCAATAAAAATTACTTTTAGTTGTACGGTCACTGGGTTAAATTGAGGATCATTTTTCAGAAAAAATATGATAAAAAATATATACCGAATTTTAATTAAAAAAAATATAACTCGAGCAAAAAAGTCTAGAAAAACGCTTGTCTATTTTACATACATGTGTTTAGCTCATTTTGCCCAAGTTTGGTGTCTGTGGAATGAAGCAGCTTTTTTCTGTGTACTTTTAAAAAAGAGGTGTATTTTAAGTCGGTTCACATTTTCAATTCAAAATGGCCGCCTTCCTGTGTGTGATAGGTGTGGTCCCTATTGGCTTTTTTGTTCATAAGCCCATGCTGGATGTGTGGACCAAGTTTCATTTGCCTACGACAAACTAAAATTTTCACTTCCCATTGACTTTTTCGACATATTTGGGACGTTGCTATGGCAACACATTTATAGATGGGGTGGTTGTCATTGGCTTTTATGCTCGTCATGACATAAGAGATGTGTGTACCAAATTTTATGTCTCTATGACAAACTAAATTCTTGGGTCCCATTATAAGTTTGTAGGGGCGCTGGAGAGCCATTTCTAAAGATAACCCTTTTATTTACATATTTTTGTGTTCAGGTCATGAATGTGCACAAACGCCTTTTGGGTCCAACTCGATCCGAAAAGGCGTTTGAGAGTTAAGAGACGTTTATTTTCACAAAAATGGCCACCTCGTTACAGGCTTGCCACACCCATACCCGATAAGATATCAACAACAAAGTTACAACTTTGGTTGGCACATGTGTCTAGATGATACTCACCAAATTTGGGGCCATTTAGATTAAAACACAATGATTTGCATCTTTCTGCGCAAAGTGCGATTTTAGTGGCAGCGTTTCATCCCACATGGCAGACTTCCTGTTGAGTTTAGGGTGTGGCTGTCATTGACTTTTCAGTGTTGCCTTGAGGTGTTCTATGGATGTACCAAGTTTCATTTTTCTACGTTGGAAAAAGTTACTTTCACTTTCCATAGGCCCAATGTATTTTGACTTTTCTAGGGGCCACTGAGTCATTTTTCGTATTTTTTTCGGGGACTTCAAATACTTAAATTTTTCGGGCTTGAAGTCTGGGACCAATAAAAATGACTTTTAGTTGTTCGTTTACTGGGTTAAATTGAGGATCATTTTGCAGAAAAATTATAATAAAAAAATATATACCGAATTATAATAAAAAAAAATATAACTCGAGCAAAAAAGTCTAGAAAAACACTTGTCTCTTTTACATACATGTGTTTAGCTCATTTTGCCCAAGTTTGGTGTCTGTGGAATGAAGCAGCTTTTTTCTGTGTACTTTTAAAAAAGAGGTGTATTTTAAGTCGGTTCACATTTTCAATTCAAAATGGCCGCCTTCCTGTGTGTGATAGGGTGTGGTCCCCATTGGCTTTTTTGTTCATAAGCCCATGGTGGATGTGTGTACCAAGTTTTATTTGCCTACAACAAACTAAAAATTTAAATTCTCCCATTGACTTTTTTCACATTTTTTGGGACGTTGCTATGGCAACACATTTATAGATAGGGGGTGGTTGTCATTGGCTTTTATGCTCGTCATGACATAAGAGATGTGTGTACAAAATTTTATGTCTCTATGACAAACTAAATTCTTGGGTCCATTATAAGTTTGTAGGGGGCGCTGGAGAGCCATTTCTAAAGATAACCCTTTTATTTACATATTTTTTTGTTCAGGTCATGAATGTGCACAAACGCCTTTTTGGGTCCATCCCGATCCGAGAAGGCGTTTGAGAGTTAAGAGACGTTTTATTTTCACAAAAATGGCCACCTCGTTACAGGCTTGCCACACCCATACCCGATAAGATATCAACAACAAAGTCACAACTTTGGTTGGCACATGTGTCTAGATGATACTCACCAAATTTGGGGCCATTTAGATTAAAACACAATGATTTGCATCTTTCTGCGCAAGGGGTGCGAATTTAGTGGCCGCGCCTTTCACCCCACATGGCGGACATCCTGTTAAGTTTAGGGTGTGGCTGTCATTGACTTTTCTGTTTGCCCTAAGGTGTCCTATGGATATACCAAGTTTCATTTTTCTACGTTGGAAAAAAGTTACTTTCACTTTCCATAGGCCCAATGTATTTTGATTTTGTAGGGTCTCCACTGAGTCATTTTTCGTATTTTTTTTTTCGGGGACTTCAAATACATAAATTTTTCGCCGAGCTTGAAGTCTGGGACCAATAAAATGACTTTTCGTGCATGTTCACTGGGTCAAATTTAGGATCATTGGGTCGGAAGAAAAAAAAATAAAAAAATCTGAGCAAAAACAATAGGCCCTCCCGGTCATCACCGGCTCGGGCCTAATTAAAGCCGCATAGCGCGATAAAGGCCCTCGCCTCCATTGAGACCACTGGGGACACATGCACTCGGAGGAGTGCATTTCAGGCTTTTAAAGCGTAAACTTCACGGTAAAAGGATTCTGAGGAGTTTTCTAAGACTCTAGCCGTGGCTCTGGAGGGGCCTCCTCTAAAGGAAGGATCCTGGCAATTGGGAAATGGCATTTATTTCCCAAAGGTTGCCTCTTCACAGACTCATTACGACCACAGCCACAAATGTATCAAAAACAAATTGATAACTTTTTTTGCACACGTGTCTAGATGATACTCACCAAATTTGGAGCTGTTTAGATGAAAAGCCTTTAGACAGAAGGGGTGCGATTTAGGTGGTCACGCATTCCACCCAACATAGTAGATTTTCTGTTGAGTTTACGGTATGGCTGTAATAAACTTTTCTGTTTGCCCTGAGGTGTCCTATGGATGTACCAAGTTTTGTATTTCTACATTGGAAAAATTTACTTTCATTTTCCATAGAACCAATGTATTTTGACTTTTCTAGGGTCGCCACTGAGTCATTTTTCATATTTTTTTTCGGGACTTCAAATACATAAATTTTTGCCGGCTTGAAGTCTGGGACCAATAAAATGACTTTTAGTTGCACGTTTACTGGGTCAAATTGAAAATCATTTTTCAGAAAAATTATAATTAAAAAAAATATACCAAATTATAATAAAAAAATATATAACTCAAGCAAAAACGACAAGAAAAACGCCTGTCTATTTTACATACATGTGTTTAGCTCATTTTGCCCAAGTTTGGTGTCTGTGGAATGAAGCAGCTATTTTTGTTGTTTTAAAAAAGAGGTGTATTCTAAGTCGGACCAAATTTTCAATTCAAAATGGCCGCCTTCCCGTGTGTGATAGGGTGTGGTCCCCTTTGGCTTTTTTGTTCATAAGCCCATGGTGGATATGTGTACAAAGTTTCATTTGCCTACAACAAACTAAAAATTTCACTTCCCATTGACTTTTTTCACATTTTTGGGACGTTGCTATGGCAACACATTTATAGATAGGGGGTGGTTGTCATTGGCTTTTATGCTCGTCATGACATAAGAGATGTGTGTACCAAATTTTATGTCTCTATGACAAACTAAATTCTTGGGTCCCATTATAAGTTTGTAGGGGGCGCTGGAGAGCCATTTCTAAAGATAACCCTTTTATTTACATATCTTTGTCTTCAAGTCATGAATGTGCACAAACGCCTTTATGGTTCCAACTCGATCCGAGAAGGCGTTTGAGAGTTAAGAGACGTTTTATTTTCACAAAAATGGCCACCTCGTTACAGGCTTGCCACACCCATACACGATAAGATATCAACAACAAAGTTACAACTTTGGTTGGCACATGTGTCTAGATGATACTCACCAAATTTGGGGCCATTTAGATTAAAACACAATGATTTGCATCTTTCTAAGTGCGATTTTAGTGGCCGCGCTTTCACCCCACATGGCGGACTTCCTGTTAAGTTTAGGGTGTGACTGTCATTGACTTTTCTGTTTGCCCTGAGGTGTCCTATGGATATACCAAGTTTCATTTTTCTGCGTTGAAAAAAACTTACTTTCACTTTCCATAGGCCCAATATATTTTGATTTTGTAGGGGTCGCCACTGAGTCATTTTTCATTTTTTTTTTTCGCGACTTCAAATACATAACATTTTCGCGAGCTTGAAGTCTGGGACCAATAAAAATGACTTTTTGTGCATATTCACTGGGTCAAATTTAGGATCATTTGGTCACAATAAAGATAAAAAAAAAAAAAAAATCCGAGCAAAAACAATAGGCCCTCCCGGTCATCACCGGCTCGGGCCTAATTACAACAGCCAATATATTATCAATCGATATTTTATAATTGATCAATATATATATATATATATATATATATATATATATTAGGGCTGGGCAACGATTAAAATGTTTAATCGCGATTAATCGCACAATGTTCTGTAATAATAATAATAATGGCTTGGATTTATATTGCGCTTTTCTCCCGAGGGACCAAGGGACTCAAAGCGCTCTGTGATTAATCGCGATTAATCGCATTATACAAAAAATTTAATAATGAATTCAAAATTAGTGTACTGCATACATTTTAAAAGAACTGCTATATGAACAAAAGTGCAATAACAGTTGGTTTGCACTTTAAACAACACTTTAAACAAATAATGTGCTTTTTACAGCAGTTTAAACATTTCTTGTAAATCTGAACTTAAACATTAATGTAATCAAATTAAATATTAAAACCAAAAATATTTGCCACTGACAGGGCATTAATATGTTGTTTAGTTTGTATCATTGTCTATAATTCAGTATCATTGATCAGTTTCCGGTTCCGGGTCGAGTACGCTGTGCGCGTTTGTGCTGCCGCTTCGTATCCCGGATTGTTTGTACTGTTTGTCTGGTTCGGATATTTTTTCACTTTTTCATCGGAACTGTGTTGTTTACTCCGTCTCCCTGATCCGGACTATTGTCACTGCACTGCACTGACTACTTCTACTGCCTGCAAGGCGCTATAACACTGTGCGTGTTTGAGCAGCTGTTTCACGCCTGGTTGGACTACTCCTTTTCCACTGATTAAACTCTGAACTGAACTGTTGATAAGTTTGCCGTCGGGCTGCTGCGAGCTTTCTTCCCTGTTACATCTCTACCACACTCGGCTCCTCAGATGGGTGAGTTACCGCTTGCTCTATCGGTTGCGCTGTTTGTTTACTGCTTACTATCTGGGTGCGCTGCCTCCTATTTAGTTAGCTGTTTTGGTAAAGTGACGTTCAGGTTTGGCTAACGTGGTTCTGCTTGTGGTTGGGCTTTCACTTTCTCAGCATTAATATGCCTTGTGCAAAAACATTTTTTCTTTTTTCCTCTGCCTTATTTTTTTATCTTACATCTGCGATGGATATTAAATATTCTACATCACAACTGAGGGCCTTCAACTGCCGCCGCGTCTTGACTCGGTGACGTATGAATACTGTCAGAGACTAGGGATTCTCCGCTGCCCAAGATACATACATCGTTCGCGGCGCACATTCTGGAGTTCCTATTGCTCAAAGCCTGACTCTCCTCCTTGCATCTGGACCAACAATAGACTATCTTCCATGCCAAGACAACTGCCTGTCGGTCCCTCCACTCAGCGTTCTCTGATCTACCTCACTGATAGCGATCAGCAACATACACCTAAATTGAATCCTTCGCATCATCACCTTGCCCTTTTAAACTGTCGATCAATTTCGGACAAAGCCCTGTATCTCAATGAAATGATCACTGACAATAACCTTGACATTTTTCTTCTCACTGAAACTTGGCAAGTTCCTGAAGATTTTTTACAGCTAAATCTACTTACGCCAGATGGATATAATTATCTGTCCAGACCGCGACCCCATGGTAAAGGGGGTGGTCTCGCTATCATCCATCGTGATAACCTCCGTATCAAGCAACTTGACTTTCACGACACCAATACATTTGAATACATGGTTTTGAAGGCTGACTCTCTCATAATTATTTTGCTCTATCGACCTCCTAAAGTCCTGTCTAACTTCTTTTCTGAACTCAGTGAACTGTTGACCCTTGTCTGCTCATTGTCACTTCCCATTCTACTGCTTGGCGATTTTAATATTCATGTTGATGCTGTTTGCTCTAACACCAACCAGTTACTTTCTATTTTTGAATGCTTTAATCTAATTCAGCATGTTAATTTTCCTACTCATACCCGTGGTCATACCCTTGATTTGATTTGTACATCAATGGCTAATATCTCTTCCATCACCTCCACTGACACTGGTATTTCTGATCATAAATTTCTTGATTTTAGCTTCAGCCTGCCTATGCATAAGAATTGTTCTACAACTGTCATATCTTACCGCAATCTCAAAGCTGTTGATACTGCATTATTTTGTACCTCCGTTTCCTCTTCTAATCTCTCTGATGTCTTTGACATCTCATTACCCTCACTGATACTATCCAACTATAACTCCATAATCTCGGATATCTTAGATAAGCATGCTCCTGTAAAGACCAGAAGTGTCCCCTCCACACATTCGTCTCCTTGGTACACTCCTGAGCTCCGCATCTTAAAGGCCACTGGTAGACGGCTTGAGCGTTACTATAGAAAAACTGGCCTGACTGTTCACCGCTTGGCATTCATTGAACATATCAAGATCTATAAAACGGCCCTAAATTTGGCTCGTTCCAGTTTTGTATCTGCTACAATTAATAAATCAAGCAACAGGCCAAAAGCATTATTTAACACAATAAATAAACTTACCAAATCTCCATCTCATGTTGCTCTAGCTTCTGATGAACTTTGCACTTCATTCTTGGCTCACATGCTAGAAAAGTCAGATGCCGTAAACCAGTGCCTCTTTAATGATGCCACTAATATTAGTTATCTGCCGAATCAACCTGGTCAATCCCTGCCTGTTTTCTCTCTGTCTACTCCTTCTTCTGTCTCTGAGTTAATCTTGAAATCCAACCCTTCATCTTGTCATCTTGACCCTGCTCCTACTACTCTACTGAAACTTTGCCATTCAGTTATTTCTGCACCTATCTCTCACTTCATCAATACATCTCTTATCTCTGCTTCATTTCCTCTGTCACTCAAAACTGCAGCTGTTACCCCTGTCCTCAAGAAACCCAACCTTGATCCTCAGTTTTATCTAATTATCGTCCCATTTCAAATCTCCCTTCATAGCTAAACTACTGGAAAGCACTGTTGCCTCCCAGCTCCAGTCTTTTCTAGTTGAAAATAACCTTTTTGATCCTTTTCAATCTGGTTTTCGCCCTTTGCATAGTACTGAAACAGCACTAGTTAAGGTAATGAATGATCTGCTTCTCGCTGGTGATTCTGGTTCTCTATCTATGCTTTGCTGCTCGACCTCAGCTCTGCCTTTGATACCGTCTCCCATCAACTACTCATATCGCCTTTCGGATGTGGGTATTTCTGGTGCTGCTCTTTCCTGGTTCTCCTCTTATCTCTCTGACAGACTGTTTTACATTTCACTCCAGAACTTTCGCTCACCCACTGTCCCCCTGAAGCAAGGTGTCCCTCAGGGATCCGTTCTTGGGCCATTATTATTTATAATTTATATAATACCTCTTGGTCAGATCCTCCGCCGTCATGGTTTTAATTATCATTTTTACGCTGACGACATTCAATTATATACTACCTGTACATCAACTTTATCCTTCACAACTGACAAAATCTCTGCTTGTGTGCATGAAATAAAAGACTGGCTTCATTCAAATTTTCTAAAACTTAACATGGACAAAACTGAGATTATTTTCACTGGACCTTCATCACTCACTAATAAAATTCCTACTAACCTCACCTGTGAGATCGCTCTTCTATCAAACCATCTACTACTGTTAAAAATCTTGGTGTAATTTTTGATTCCACTCTATCTTTCCACTCACATTAAATCCATCACTAAATTGGCATTCTTTCATCTACGTCGTACGCTTCAGCTCCGTCCCTTTATCAGCATCTCTGATGCTGAAATTGTCATCCATGCATTTGTCACATCACCTTGATTACTGCAATGCACTTTTCATTGGCCTACCAGCTAGCTCCATTTCCAAATTACAATACATTCAAAACTCTGCTGCCAGACTACTCACCCACACCAAGCGCTCTGCACATATTTCCCCAATTCTGCACGATCTTCACTGGCTTCCTGTGGCTTACCGTATTAAATTCAAAATTCTCCTTCTCGCTTTTAAGTCTCTTCACGGCCTTGCTCCCCCCTACCTCTGTAACCTGCTTCTCCCCTACACCCCTACGCGCTCTTTACGATCCGCTGATTCCAGCCTTCTGTTGTCCTCGGCATCGCTTGCTTCGATGGGGGGCAGATCATTCAGTGTTATTGCGCCCAAAATGTGGAACTCTCTCCCCCTATCACTCCGTTTAGTTAACACCATCTCTGAATTTAAATCCATGCTCAAAACACACCTATTCTCTGAATGTTACAGTTCTTAGTGGGTTTTTTATTTTTATTTTTATTTATTTTTATTTATTTATTTTTCTCACTTACTGTACTTGAACTCTCATTTGCCTGTTGTTGTCCTGTCTGCTCTCTTTGTCAATTGTCCTTATTGTTGTTTGTTTATTGTAAAGCGTCCTTGAGCTCTGGAAAGGCGCTATATAAATAAAACTTATTATTATTATTATTATTAGTTTGTTATAGAAAAACAAGTTATGTCCAGAGCTTCAATCATAACATTATAACAATATAAACAATATAAATGTCTCTCTTGTGTTTTCATTACAGTCAGAGCATGTGAATGCAGTTCCTGCGCGTTTCACACACCCTCTCCCTTTCACTTGTCAAACTCAAGGGTTTATGGGTAATGTAGTCTCTGCTCTTGGTGGGACGAATTAGGAAGCGTGCATTGTGAAGGGCGCTCTGGAAAGCGGCAGAGCAGGCAAAGGATTAAAACCTCTATTAAAAGAGATGTCCAAATGAGCGTACCAGTACGCTAAAAGCACGTTCTGGGCGCACGAAGAAGTGGCGGTACTGAGTACAGGTGCGTACCGGCCCACTTAAAGCTCTGGATGAGGGCGGCTCATACGTGCAGTCATTCGTTGCGATCCTAAGAATGTTCTTCAGACCGCCATCTTTCACTATACTAATCGGCCGGCGTAACGCCGCGATAAAATAATTGTCGGCGTTAATTCATTAATGCGTTAACGCGATAAAAACACGTTAACTTGCCCAGCTCTAGTATAAATAAAACTGGTTTCAACCAGCAGGAGTGTTAAACAATACACAGTCTACATCTATTCATTTCAGTTTTTTTTTTTTGTTTTTGCACAAAAAAAAAACAGAAGAATAAAACTCAAGCCACAGTATATTCTCTAAAGAAATAAAAATGACAAACACATCAATAAAAATACTACGGTACTAAAGGAAATAAATGTAACTTTAACCTTTTATGTTTTTCAATTATATTAATGACACTGTAAATTGTCTTGACCTTAACTCATACTATTAGTATTTTATTTCAGACCTTTACTTTTCCACAAACCAACGTTTACATTTTTTTTTTAATGTATATTTTAAATCTTTATTTTACCAATGCACAGTGGAACTAACATTTAATAATGAGACATGGGAACATGCATATAATTTATATTTTAAAATCATCATTAATCTTAAAAATGTCACATTAAAAACACACACATGTAAGTATAAAACATGTAAAAACCAAACAAACTAACTTGTAGTGGTCTACTGATGATACTGATAAATTCATATTAATTGCATGTTAGACTTCTCAGTTTTTCAACAGTTATTAAACTACTCCACTTAACCATGGCACATAATTCATATCTTCATTAATAAAAATTATCAGTCTATATCTTTAGCTGAACAAATAAACCGCATGTTTATAAAAAATACTGCTTAAACATACTTTGTTGAAAAAAATACTTGAAACAATTTAGTCAATTACAGTACTACATGCTTTTTATATATTATAAATGATTATTAGCTGGTTATTTTAAAACATTACAAAATAATTTACTACTCAAAGACTGACTTGGGCTGTGTTTCTAGATAACAATTTAATGTTTTCTACGAGTCAAATTACACACGTTCATGTTGCTTTCACATGCGTTTCACAAACACACACTTAACACAATCACGCTCAACTACGCTTTGAGTCGCTGTCCGTTTGTCAAGTGCTGAAATGTCACCTTTATAGAATAGTTGTGGCACACGCTTGTATTTCACAATGTTTAGCCTGATTACTGCTACAATCTCAATTTAAGCACAAAGGCTACGTGGAGAGAAAAAAATGGCTGAATCAAAATAAAAAAAGAAAGAAATACATTTATCAAAAAGAAAAAACTAATGTTTCACAGGTGGAGCTAAACAAACATAATTTTCCACAGGTCTCATAATTGACAGCTGACATTACACTTTTTACTGAGATGCCAACAATGTATTTTTTTCTTGGATTTTAATGAGGAGATTAAAGATTTAGCTATCATTTTTTTACATTTCCATAACTGTTTATTTTAGGGCTGCACGTTTTCAAGTTTTTCATTAACCGTTAACCAAGGCCCTTAGCGGTTAATACTCGGTTAACCATAGTGTGCGTCAGGGTTATTATTTTTAGTTTAAGTTGACGACCGCCATCTCCGCAGTGAACGCGCCTATAGAGAGAAATGCACATCATGGATTACATAATCAGAGAGTAGCCTAGTTCTTCTCGTTTTAAATTGTTAAAAGACATTTCAAGCTTTCTTAAGATACATTTCATGTCTGTGAGGCCTACGCTGAGTTTCGTTAAATTAGGATGAGATGCGCTCTAGTTCACGAGCAATGCAAGTGGCCGCGAGGGCGCCTGCATGATTAGGCCTATGTCTGCTATATTGGCTTCTTATAGCACACTTTTTTTTAGAAACTTTGTGCAAAGAAACAGTCAAATAAATGCGTACAACAACATGTACTTGAAGTATATCTAAGCACTGCATTGCAATACTTGCATTTTGCCCCGTCACTCTCAATTTGAAAGTGCTCCCATGCTGTACTTTTCTTTGCCGGCTTCATGTTAGAAAACTGGTCATGACTTCTTCTTGTGGATATTACAAATGTCTGGGAGCGCTCTGGCGGTCTCTACTGGTGGAAAAATATATTGTAACTAAATTCAAAGCACGCCTTTGACGCCGCTTAACCAAGCAAAATGTTTCACTCGGTTACGCAATTTTTAATGGTTAATCGGTTAATCGGTTAACCATGGACACCCCTAGTTTATTTCACACCAACATAAAGAATTGTTGTGCATTTGTGACCGTGTGGTCAAGCTTTTGACATCACAATCTACTTACTGCTCTCTACTGCGCAGACTCTGTTCCCAAATCTCTGCAAGATGTCAACGCAATATTGAGACCTATAGAAACTTTAATCCCTTCAACAGCAATGAATGAAGTTGCGTCAAACATATTCTTTTACAATCTATATTAAAACCAAATCAGTGTTTGTGGAAATCGACACCAGGAACACATTTCTTTGCATTTTGTTTTGTGATTTCATAACAATTGCACAGTCCACACAACAACGTTAAGCAAAAGATTTAAATAAGCCCTAAAAGACAATACATAACGATAGTAACAAACACTTGCCATGATTTCACATAAACACTTTCCAGCACCAAATTAGTCCCAAAACTTGGATTGACATATCCCACAACTCCCACCTGCAAATTATGAATATGCTGAGGTAAATCAATTTTGAACTTAACACGGTCTTTAACCTAATGCACAAAAACCCTATGTATTTAAAAAAATATGGTATCATATTATTAACTGTAAAAAAACATCAGTTTGTGATTTTTTATGGAACATGCTTACAGAATAAAAAAAGAAATGCTATGTGGTGTGAAGCTCAATATTCCACTCTATACTGGCACTTATAAATCGCTCAGTCACCAGTAAAGCCATGCTTGCTCAAATACTGCTCCTATATAACATTACTAGGCATACTTATTAGAGCCACAAATATTAAAGTCAGCCTATATCTCCACAAAGCTTTAGCATATTCTTATCAAACTTGGTGTGTGTTATGCCAACCATGACCTGAGTCTGACTGAAGTGTTTTGGTGCAGTGCCACCTAATGGTCCCGTTCAAAATGCTTTAGCCACAAATAACAAAACAGGGCTCTTTAGATTTATGGAATCGCACCGAGCCATAGCATAACCAATTTTCCCATATCAAACATTTTGGACGTCATCCATTTAGAATTTTGTCAAAAAGTGCTATATTTTATCAATGCATTGCTGTATCATTATGAAACTCGGTATGTGTCTTCGGCACCAAGCCCTAAATATACTCAAAAAGTTTCAAGGCAGCGCCACCTTGTGGTCAAAGGTTATAATGAATTTTCAAATAATGCTAACAACTTATCATTAAGTTTGTCTATTGTCATAAAACTGATATAAAAGATTGCTTAGGCCATGCCAAGAACATAGATACCATTTTAACCTTATTTTGCCAAACTTCCTGTTTACCAATTTTATTTCCTTTACAACCCAACTTTTTTGAACTCCTCCTAGACCATTCATCTGATTTTCACCTAAATCGAATCGTAACATATTCAGACCATGACAACAAAACGTTATTACTTTTGTGTCAGACAAAACCGTTTTCATATGCCGCAGCAACAAAGTTTATGCATGATGAAAAAATGACTGGCTGTATCTCTGCAATGCTTTGACATATTGACACCAAACTTTGCTTGTGTAATTGTCACCTCACTCTGACAACACAACATTTCGTAACTGCTCCACCTATTGGTCAAAAGTGATAAACCCTTAAATCAGTTTATTAGTGACTGTATATGATTTTGTATAAAATCATCTTAAAATGTCTTTAATAGCTCTTTGTTGCACTTAGTCTAACACTCACAGCCATGTCGGCATGTCTTTGCGCTTGGCCCCGTTAATTGCTGCTCGCAGCTATATTTTTTTTTTGTCTCTGCAGATGCTGGACGATACTACACATGGATCCGCCCTGAATCCTTCCGGCCAGATGTAGACAATTCTAACAGGTTGTTTTTGTCGTCGTCGGGCACCAAGATTAGAAGTGCAACCAATGACCTCGCTCGTCTGCACCAGCAGTAAGTATTAACTGCAGTCCATAAGACCAAAAAGTAAAAGGATTAGCATTCTCTTAATGAAGTATTTGTGCATTTATTAAATGGATCAGCCTCAAAGAAAATTATATAATTCAAGTTTGGGAGAGACGGCGAGTGGAAGAAGAGGTTAGCAGCCCAACACCGGACTTTGACGCTTTCCTACTGGCCTTCCCTGTAGGAATCACTGGCCAGCCACCCAACAAAACCAAGAGAGCAAACCCTGGGTTCCCTGCCGACCGAGTGTTTTATGACAAGTGGAGGGCTCTGCAGTACAACAAGCGGGAGCAACATCTTTTGTGTAAGTGTAGATACTTTCTTAGCCAATGATTAGTTTTGCTCCAACAGAAACATTTAGAACTTGTATGTGAACCTGAATTTTAATTTAAATGTTCTCTCTTTGACAGCAAAATGCTCAAGACTTGCCCCAACTGCAGTTAAGGTGGCTAACGTCATAGAGGCAGAGGGATGGATGGCAAATTATCCATGCCCAAAGGATGTCATCGTAAAGTGGAGGCCGCTCACCAGAGCACAGGCGCAGAGTGACCCGACCATCATCAGGGGGGTGACCAAGCAGAAATGGTCTGGCTGTGAAGGACTTTGGGGAGCATAAAGGTATGTACAAATGTCTTATGAGCACATTAAAATCCATCAAAAAAAATATATATATAATTACATCGTGGACAGCACATGAATCTTCTTTTTGACCACAGGAGTTGTTGCAACCAAGGCCTTTGGGATGGGCTCCATCCTGTGTGATTTCCACGGAAAGGTGATCACAGGTGCTGAGGGCAGGGAGATGGCAGAGATGCAGGACGAACTGGGCAACCTGTTTTTCTTCACACACTTTTTGTTTTATTAAAACCTTTTTTGAACTGTCCGCCTTCGTGGGGTCTGCATTGTTAGTCCTTCGTCCTGTTCCGAGTTGTGCCTAAATCCCTGACACTTATGTGGGAAGGAAGTGGAGCTGGAGTGGCTGGACGTCTGATTGCTGAAAGATTCTTGTTTTACATACCTCTTGTTCAACGACAACATTATTGTTTGGGTAAGCACATATTCTTGAAGATTGGGTGGATTTGAGACGATTTGTGTGATGTGTTTTATTAGATTTATAATTTCAATTTTATTGATTTCTATTTATTAAAATGTATTTATTTATTGTAATTGATGTTTACAGTTTATTTTATGTTGTACATAACTCATGCGGCAACCACTGAACCAATTCAATTGTTCAAAGAGACATTCTTTTGTGCGAGGAGCTGCTGTTTGACTACGGCGTCAAGCGCAAGTCTTTTCGAAGAGAAGGACTGATCTTCGACTGGCTGGATGAGTGAACACATCAGGCCATTCATTCACCAGTAGATTCTTGTTTTATGTTACAAGACTACATCTGTGTCCTGGAGCTGGATTGGCTGGATGATTTTTTTTTTTTTTTTTTTGGCAAATAAAAATATTTTATACATTTTTTAATGTGACTTTTGATTTTATTGGAAAACACAACACCAGTGAAAGGCCTGAATTTAGGCTAAGTGTTACCCTTAGTCAACATCAAATCTACCCTCTTTGTTGAGACCAGTGGTGGAAAGAGTACTGAAAAAGCATACTCAAGTAAAAATACAGTTACTTGTCAACAAATGTAGTGCATAACAAGTTTTAAATAACTAATTGATAGTTTGACTTTTTTTTTTTAAATATATTTTGCAAACCAGTATACAGCTAAATGTACTTTGTGCTTCTGTGTCTAACATTTAAGTAGCAGTGGCCCAACTCATTAGCATTTCAATGGACTGTGTGTGAGAGAGTTGGGGAGGCCTATGCAGCAGCTACAAACACATTCAGCACTCTGAAATATTTAGTTTTATTTTGTACATAACTCATGCAGCAACCACTGAACCAATTCTGCTCAACTACAAACACAATTCCTGCTTTACACTCGCTTTGCAGTTCTAAAACACACTTCTTTCAAAACAATACTCAACTGTAACTGGAGGTAACTGATTATTAGCTTCCCCTTTGTCCTTATGACCCGCGCTTACTGGGAATTCCTCATTGATGGCAAACAGCAAAAAATAATTTGCTAACCAATAATCTGCTTTGTATATACAGTGGGGATCGAAAGTTTGGGCACCCCAGGTAATTTTTTTTATTAATGTGCATTAAGACGCCAAGAAAAGATGGAAAAATCTCCAAAAGGCATCAAATGACAGATTAGACATCCTTATAAGTAAAAAAAGTTAGATTTTATTTCCATCATTTACACTTTCAAAATAACAAAACAAAAAAATGGTGTCTGCAAAGGTTTGGGCACCCTGCAGAGTTAATACCTTGTACTGCCCCCTTTGGCAAGTATCACAGCTTGTAAACGCTTTTTGTAACTAGTCAAGAGTCTTTCAATTGTAGTTTGAGGTATCTTTGCCCATTCTTCCTTACAAAAGTCTTCCAGTTCTTTGAGATTTCTAGGCTGTCTGTCACGCACTGCTCTTTTAAGGTCTATCCATAGATTTTCAATTATGTTGAGGTCAGGAGATTGTGAAGGCCATGGCAAAACCTTTAGTTTATGCCTCTTGATGTAATCCACCGTGGATTTCGAGGTGTGTTTAGGATCATTATCCATTTGTAGAAGCCATCCTCTCTTTATCTTCAGCTTTTTCACAGATGGCATCAAGTTAGCATCCAAAATTTGCTGAAATTTTATTGAATCCATTTTTCCTTCTACTCCCTAAATGTTCCCTGTGCCACTGGCTGCAATACAACCCCAAAACATGATCGATCCACCCCCATACTTAACAGTTGGACAGAGGTTCTTTTCATTAAATTCTGTGCCCTTTCTTCTCCAAACATACCTTTGCTCATTCCAGCCCAAAAAGTTCTATTTAACCTCATCGGTCCACAGAACTTGTTTCCAAAATGCATCAGGCTTGTCTATATGTTCATTTGAAAACTTCAAACGCTGATTTTTGTGTTGAGGACGTAGAAGAGGTTTTCTTCTGATGACTCTTCCATGAAGTCCATATTTGTACAAGTATCTCTTTATAGTGGAATAGTGTACCACAACTCCAGTGTCTGCCAGATCTTTCTGGAGGGATCGTGCAGTCAAACGTGGGTTCTATTTCATCCCTTCTGACCGCCAGAGGCGGTGCTTTAAGCACTGGATGATCATCCTTGCGCACTCGCAGGTCGAGAATTACAACAACAAAGTCACCTGTGACCTCCCGGTGACCCACGTGAGGCTATATAGTCACGTGACACCGGAAGCTCAGTCCCTATTCACCTTCTCGCATTGCAGGTTCATGTGTGGGTATTGTAGCATTCTACTGCTAAAACACCACTAATTTTGTTCTGTTTTCGCCGCTTGTTGCCTGTAGCCCCGCGACTGCTCTACAGTCGGGTTGCAGTGTTTCGCCCTCAGGGGCTGCACAAGCTGCGTTTGAACCAACGTTTGGAGGTAAGGCTGATTGTTTGACAATTTGTGAGTTATTTCGCCGTGCTTGAGCTCGGCAGATTTACTTTGGGTGTTGCATGTTTACTTGATACATAACGCGGTCACTAGTGGCGTTCTCTGCTCGACCTGACCCGTTGGCACCCTTTTAACTACAGACGTGTTCAGCCTAATTTATTATTGGCTTAGTAGAGCCGCATTCGGTTGTCTACTCTGCTAGTTGACTATACAGCCGCGTTGGCTGCTTCCTTGGTTGTTTTATCATTATTGTTGAATAGCCGCGTTCGGCTTTTCATTCAGATTATTAATTGACACATAACGCGGTCACTAGTGGCGTTCTCTGCTCGACCTGACCCGTTGGCACCCTTTTTCACAGCAGGCGTGCCGGTTTATTCCGTGAGGAGTCGCTAGTGGCGGTTTCGACTCGACCCGACTCCTGCTGACTTCAGACTAGCGTGGCTGCTATGATGCTGGAGTCCCTTGGTTGTCGGTCCTGCATGGCGCAGCTGGAACCGGACGATGGGCATGATTTGTGCAGGTCAGCCGGGGGGGCACAAGCGTCCGTGAATACGTGAATACGTGAGGGAACTGCACGCCTGCTGGGCTGACCCCAGAGTTATGGTAGGGCTTTGGCTGCTATGCAGGACGCTCATAGGTTTGGCCTGGACCATATGCCGGCGGTGGAGCCGGCCATTGCGTCACTTATTGTCCATCCTGAGGAGACTCTAAGGACAAATGCCCGGTGCCCACGACCGCAGTGCCGGGTTACGGACGATCTGCTCTGTAAGGCATACGACATGGGGGCCCGCATGGGTCGCATTGGGAACTCCTTGTCGCATCTAATGCTGGGCCTGGCCTCGTCACTGGACGCTGTTTCGGTGGATCAGCCTACGCAGGGACTGGTGGATGCAGCTTTACAAGCATTCGCCCTCCAGTCGAGAGAACTTGGTCGTCTGCTGTCGACCTTAGTGCAAACTAGGCGCCAGGTTTGGTTGGCGCAATCTCCTCTAGCCGAGACCTGTAGGAGGGCTTTGAGAAGCCTTCCTGTTCTCCCAGGGGAGTTGTTCGGTTCGGCCGCGTTGGAGGCCTTAGAGCGCACAGCTCAGGCTAGGCGCACGAGACAGCAGCTGGCGGGCCTGCATAGGCGTGCGCCCCGCCAGAGGGCGCCGGTTGCCCCACCAGCTCCTTCTCGGAGATATGCAACGCCACGGCACTCTTTTCCTGCACCCAGCAGCTCGGAGGTAAGACCGTTTCCAAGGGCCAGAGCCCGGGAGCCTCGTGCTCCAATGGCTGCGCAGCCCGGTCGCCGCCCCCCCAGGCCCTCAGGGCGCCAGGGGGGTCCCAGGTGAGGCTTTGGTGCCGGCAGTGGTACGTTTTACCCCGGGGCAAATCGAATACTGGATGGCCCACACCCCAGATACTTGGGTTGTGGTCACTTTGTCTCGGGGTATCGCCTCCAGTTCCACCGCCACCTGTTCCTGGTCGAGTCAGGATGACTGTGATCCAGGATCCGATCAGAGCACAGGCACTGACTCGGGAAATTGGCACCCTACTGGGCATGGGTGCTATAATTCCCGTGGACCCCCTGGTAGATCCAGGGGGCTTTTATTCCCGCTATTTTTTAGTACCGAAAAAAACGGGCGGTTTGCGTCCAGTTTTGGACCTCAGGGGTCTGAATGCGTTTTTAAAGGTCCTCACATTCAAGATGTTGGGTGTCAGACAGGTTCTTCAGGCAATTCACCCAGGAGACTGGTTCACGCCCATAGACCTAAAGGACGCCTATTTTCATGTCCCTATTGCGCTGCAACATTAGCGTTTTCTCCGCTTCGCTTTTCAGGGGAAGCACTATCAGTTTTGAGTCCTCCCATTCGGCCTCTCCTCGGGTTTTCACAAGGTGCGTGGCGGCAGCGCTGTCCCCCCTGCAGGTTCAGGGGTTGAGGATCCTGCCCTATCTCGACGATTGGCTGATCTGCGCTCCCACCCGCGAGCAGGCAGTTCAGGATACGCAGACAGTGCTCAGGCACGTGTCATGTCTGGGACTACGGGTGAACTCGGCAAGAGTTGCGTGGCACCGCACAGGTGGCCACTTTTCTTGGGGTAGTGCTCGACTCGAGGGCAATGATAGCACGCCCTTCACCCCGCGTATCGGGACATTCTGGATATGCTCGAGATTTCGACGCGAGATCCCTTCCCACGCCGATTTCTCAGGCTTCTGGGCAAGCTGACTGCTGCCGCGACGGTGACTCCTGGGGCTGCTTTCCCTCGACCCCTTCAAAGATGGCTCAATGGCCTGCGCTTGACCCCGCATGCCGCTCACAGACGCGGCGGGTGCTCGTCTCTCCCCAGTGCATGAGGTCTCTCTCTCGGTGGAGGAACGAGACCTTTATGCTGGAGGGTGTCCCTCTGGGTCCTCTTCCCCCCCGAAGGGAAATTGTGCACACAGATGCATCCCTGTTGGGTTGGGGCGCAACATGGCAAGGACAGGTGGCTCAGGGGGCGTGGTTCCTACGCCAGAGCAAGCACCATATCAATGTACTGGAGCTCATGGCCGTTCAACTTGCTTTGAACCATTTTCTCCCATTTCTGCGAGGGCGACATGTGATGGTGAGGTCCGACAACACTGACGTGGTTTTCTACATAAACCACCAGGGCGGCACCAAGTCGGAGAGCCTATTAAGGGTTGCTCAGCGGCTCCTGAACTGGATGACCGCCAGAGTGCCAGGTCCCTCGGAATCCTCGTGTTTTTGCGAGAAGGTCTTTGGGACTGAGCTTCCGGTGTCACGTGACTATATAGCCTCACGTGGGTCACCGGGAGGTCACAGGTGACTTTGTTGTTATTAATTCTCGACCTGCGAGTGCGCAAGGATGATCATCCAGTGCTTAAAGTACCGCCTCTGGCGGTCATCCGGGATTCATAGAACGTAGTTACATCTGTAACTTTCGTTTTGACTTACTTTTCTCACAATCCTGCGAGCCGTTCTGTCTGATATTTTTCTTGGTCTTCCAGATCTTGCTTTAACTTCCACTGTTCCTGATGACTGCCATTTCTTAATTACATTCCGAACAGAGGATATTGACATCTGAAAACGTGAGCATCAACTATTTTCAGTTTCAGTTTTCTAGACAACTGCTTAGAAGAACCCATGGTGCTGATTGTTGGGGCAAGGTCAGATGAGTCTGGGCATTTAAAACCCTTGAGTATGACATCATTTGGTCTATCCAGACAATGATTGAGAACAATCCATGACACAGTCAGGTCCTAGCTTGCCAAAGGGGGCAGTACAAGGTATTAACTCTGCAGGGTGCCCAAACTTTTACAGACACCATTTTTTGTTTTGTTATTTTGAAAGTGTAAATGATGGAAATAAAATCTAACTTTTTTGACTTATTATAAGGATGTCTAATCTGTCATTTGATGCCTTTTGGAGATTTTTCCATCTTTTATTGGCGTCTTTATGCACATTAATAAAAAAATTCTACTTGGGGTGCCCAAACTTTCGACACCCACTGTAGCTCACTTTATGTGCAATTTTGTGTTGGTTGGGATGTAAACTGTGTATTGTTTTTTTAAGAGAAATATGAGTAAAAGAAATATTGTCAAATATTTTACAACACAACTATGTTTGTACTGTCAGTACTAAGTGTAACCACTTTACAATAAACTATGTAAAATTGGTTAAGACTAGGGTAAACGACATCACCTGGCCTAGTCTCATAACCCCACTACCTACTTGGTCTTTTAGGATTCTAGATCCACATCGCCATCCAGTGGACAGGTATATGTTTGCAGGGTCTGGTTGTTTATCCCAACACATATACTAACCTGAACACATAATCCTACAAATTTAACTTAAAAGAAAAGCAATCAAAAAATGTTTACTTTAAAATGTGTAAAACATTTCTCATTACAATATGTTTTTAGATATAATTGTGCTGAAAATGAGAAAAATGGTTATAAAAATGGCAGGGTTTATAGTTTTATCTGGGTTTAATTTACAGTTTTATCAGGATTTCAACCCAAATAAAATATAGTTGAAAAGTGGTCAAGTTTGTGCAGGACATTTTGTGTCACAGCCGTGGACACGCTTGCAGACTAAGGCGAGACAAGGTAGATGAGAGGAGCTCATCCTTTAATCCAAATATGCTACCCAAAAATAGAGGCCCAAAGCACGTATGCTGCACTCCATTGAGGCGATGGGTGAAAATATTAAAAACATTCTCAACTTACATTTCTTAGAGACTAACGGGATATCAAATGAAGTGAATGCATACACACTTTTAAATCCCTGGAAAATAAATGCAGTGCGAGCAGCAACATTTGCAACGCGTCCATGCAGCATATGTGCTGACCACTTTTGGACAAAATTGAAAAATATCAATAAATCAATAAAAGTGCAACATATGAGAGACTGGACAGTTGACAGATGTAGGTCAATGAGGGTAAACAAAGAAAAGTGTTCAAAATGGTTGTGCATATAAATGATCTGATGTTCTGCAGGTGTATAGCAGTAGTGCTGCAGGGTGGAAGCATATATACTAGGGCTGAAACGATTCCTCAAGTAACTCGAGTAACTCGATTACAAAAAATATTCGAGGCAAATTCCTCTGCCTCGAAGCTTCTTTTAATTTATTTTTAAGCTCCCGTCAGTTTGTTTCGCAATGATTTTTTTATGTGACACAGCGCGTTTACGTCACCCACAAAGCGGAAGGAGACGGAAGGAGTTAGCGGTGTTTTGATTTGAGGGTGCGCTGCACGCGCAAGCTGCAAAATGGATGGGATTGATAACAATAGCGATGAGCAAAGAAACAAACAGAAGAAAACGACTCAAACTGTCCAAGGTTTGGGTTTCATATTAAAACGTAAAGAGAACATTGTGGCGTATGTGTCCATTGCAAGATCGAGCTAGCATACCACAACAGCACGAGGGCCAGGCTGCAGCAGCAAAAGAAAACATCCACTCTACTCAGAGACCGGAGGACCGTCACTTGGGACAAGGTAAATTCAATGCAGCATTAAATAAATGTGATTGCTATTCAAGATGAAAGCTGTTAAATCAAGTACGTTAACTATGTCATGGACAACCCACGTTGGGCAGTACAATTATGTGAAAATAAACCTCACGTGTTTGCAGAGGGGTTACACCACCAGATTATTTAACAGCAGTTTATACCACAGCTACCAAAGGACTTAATTTACTGCAAAAACAAGTTGTGATTGGCTTTTACAATGAAGTATACTAGATTATTTATAATGTGAAAACATGCATGTTGGTTATATCATTTACAGTTTTTAAATATACATTTAAATTTATTTTACACACTCAAAACATTATTCCATGATTGTATATCGAACATTGCATCTTGCTAGTTATCGCATATCACATTTTTCTTCAATATCGAGCAGCCATAATACAAATTATTCTAGTATTCACAAGTATTTAGTTTGATTGCCATGAATAGGATTTATACACAGCCATGAACTTGCTGTATAATAATGATATTATAGCTTACTTAGTAATAAATATCAATAATTATTATTTTTTCACCTCTTTTTCAGTAAATCATCACAGCTTCGTATGAACAGATATGGGCGGACTTCATGTTCCACTGAGCAGCTGAGTTTTCAGAGAGCATTCCAGGAAGAAGACTTATGTTCAGAACGTTTAACTTTTAGTTCTGAAAGTTAAGTTGCATGACGTAAAAGGCAGTGTTTTTGTATTATTATTATTATTAATTTAATGTATGCCTTAGTTTTGATACTTTAAAAAGTAAATTGAAAGTAATTAATTTTATTTGTTTTTGCATCTCAGAAAATGCTTTATTTAAAACCTCAAATGAATGGCACCTAAATGCACTTTATTTTTAATGTTCACAGTACAAGTACAGACAGAGAAACAATGGGTAATAACTAAATGTTTATTTTTGATGTATGCATTGCATTCTATGCATTTAAAAAAATAATTAAAATTTTATTTAAAAAAAGGAAACGTAGTTGTTCTTTTTAAGAGACCTAGAGTCTTATTTTCTCTTGCATATTTAATATTGCACTTTAATTAAGTAAAAATCCATTTTTTCCGATTAATCGATAAAATTTTCGGTAGAATACTCGATTACCAAAATATTCGATTACTACAGCCCTAATATATACCATTTCCAACCGCCGGGTCAACCTCATCTGACGAGAGCGCGAGGGACAGGACTCTCTGATCCCTGCGCCTCAGCCAGATCAACACGCAAAACCCACGACCGGAGTGGGGAGGCGGCCCGCTCCTTCTGAAAGAAAGCGTGCCGAGCACGTAGGATCTTAACACGCAAAAGATCGCAGTGCTGACACTCCCCAGAAAGTCCGAGGGCCGCGTTCTTCCCCCATGCACTCAAAACAAAACTCATGTTGATCCTCATCACAAATGTGCCTCTGGCACGGAGGAACACATTTCTTCATGAGCCCAGCCATGATATTTATTTTTATGCTCTCCAATATATATATATATATATATATATATCTCATATGTATGAGAACTGTGCTGTGTATATATATATATATATATATATATATATTAATATGTATTGTTTGCTTTAGAAAGTCGTTGACTTATTCACACTTTCTTTCTTTTTTTTTCATTTTCATACTAGGTTTGCTCACACTTCACAATGCGATCTGAAGACAGAGAAACCTGAAGACGCTTCCGCGTCATGTGTTACTTATACCCTCTGTTCAGGTGCGCTCAATCACACAGCTGCTGCTGATGAGCTGCATCACCAACAGAGGTATTATAAGCCAATTCTTGACGTGTTTGACACACGTGCTTCACAACCGGTCACACAAAGAATGTTCCCCATAGTGTAATGCTACGCAGCATCGAGTGTAGCTTTTGATAGGGAACTGTGAGCACCCAGTAACTATAAACAATATAACCAAATATAAAAATAAAAATTATTATAACATAAACAATTTTGTGTATCTATTAGTACGAGCACTAATAGAGGTCCTTAATATCAGCGTGTTTCAAATATACACAGTATAACATCAATAAAAGAATGAAAATGATTATTTTGTATTTGGAAGAATTTAAATATGTCTTTAATTTGAATTGAGCAGAATAAGTTTATAAAGATAATATAACTTTATAGATAGTTGGGCAATAAGCTCAACAATGTTACCAGAACCTAAGAAAAGAAACAAGTATGTATTTTTCTGATTTGGTTCTGATGAATAATTGGAGACAGTGGATTCAACACAACCACTGTTTTGGTTCACGAAGAATGTTCCACAGTAACACAAGATAACAGGTGACTCACAGCACCCTCCCTTTCTTTGTCAACTTTCTGGAGCTAGAAACGTTTAGTTTTGTTTTTTTGTTGTTTTTTTAAGAGCTGGAGTTTAGCTCCTCAGTCTTTGTGGGAGCCTTTACATTAAACAAACCTTTTAATGTTGAAAAATACTTGGTTAGAAATGTCAGTGACAGTCTGCACTGAACTGATGTGTTAAATAAAGTTTATGATACTTAATTATGAAAACTGTTTGACCTTCTGACAGGTCTGTTGATACAAATATAGTCCACATTTGAGTTTTATTGAATCTATAAAACATGATTTGGTAAACTAAACAATGAAATGAATGGGATTGAATATGGTTTTTAAGAAAAAAAATTGTTTAAGAAATTGGAAAACTGAAATGAAGATAGTTGAAAAATAAATAATAATCATTATTGAATGTTTTATTTGAAAATTTTAAAGTTAATGAGAGAAGTAAATAAAAGGTAATTGTTAAACTAACAAGGTAAACTGTTAAAGTTTAAGAGCATATGCCAATTGCTCGCTGGGTTTAATCACTGTTTGAAGTGATTTTGAGGATTTGTTTGAGTACTAGGACTAACACCTTTGTCCTTTTGAACAGATTTTAATTTTTTTGTTTTGGCCAAACTTTAGATGTGTTCAAGGTGAACACTGCATCAAATCTTTGTGACCGAAAGATAAAAAGTTGACATGTTACATTTAGCATTTTATTAAATGAACAGTAATGATAATTACTGAGTGCAATTTTGGTGAATTTGAATAAATAAAGTAGGACACGTTAATTTGATTAAGTTTCTGTTTAACATTGAGTGAGGTCAATTCTTTATGTGGCATCTGAATGATAAAGTAGTGGAAACATGAAAATAGTAATTGATAAAACGTTTTTCTTATGTTACGTTAAAATTTATATGGAAAAAATGCAAAAACAAAATGGTTTATTGTATTTATTAAGCACCTGGTGTTTTACAGAGACAGTATAGAACAACTCTATACTGAACAAAATCCTAAATTAATTTTTATGTGTGGAGAGTTTAAAAGTAAAGCAGAATTTGAACAGAAATTTGTTGATTTTATGTTTAGTCTTTCCTTTTAAACGACAGTCACAAAGGTGATGGTGTTTTGGTGGAAAGCAGTGTGAACAGAGCAGATGCTTTGTGGTGTGTTCAAGCAGCTGAGACATGCTGCCTGTTACTGGTTTACCCCCAGAGGGAGGGGTCTGACCCAAGAGGGAGTAAGAAAATAAAAAAAAAGAATTTTCTTTCTAAAGAAATTTGAGGTAAATTGAATAATATTCTGAGAATATTCAATTAGATGATTTGAAAAAGGAAATGTGAAGGAAATTGTGAATTTAAAGAATGTCTAAAAGTTTGACAATAGATCATGAGAAATCAGTTCTGATTGCTGGGTCAACATTCCTGGACATGCACCTGCCAAACGACTAAGGTCAAGGCTTTGACCTCAGATGAACACTTTGATATCTGAGGGACGTTATTGTTTGCATGTACACCAACGGGACGACAGCTCCAGGACGGATCATACATAAGTCTCACTCCATGTGTTTTTCTTTTCGTTACAGGGACAGAAATGGACAGGCCAGAGATCTTGAGTCCGATGGGTCGACCAGCTTAACCTCTGGCATATTTTTCTACTTTATTTGGAAATGACAATGTGTTTTTAATTTATGGACTGTAAAGAATTTCACTTTGAAGAATCAGTGCATTACTCTGTGGGTTCCCATTTTGATTTGAAACATATCCCATTATAATCATTTGTTCTGTTTGTTTCGACATGTGTTGTAAGTTAATCATTTGAGGTGATTACATACGTTTGATGCTTGATGTTTGTGTTTTGTCGTCACTTTGGGGCGAGGGGTGGATAGAAGAGTTTTTCCCAGCGTTAGGTCATTTACCGATTGGTCAAATGTTCTTAGGCTAGGTCAGCTGCCCTGCTGGGTTTACAATTCACACTCAAGCTAATATGTTGTTTATGCTAATGGTTATCAGCATAAAGAGGGGGAATGTTATAATAATTTTTAATTTCATATTTGGTTATATTGTTTATAGTTACTGGGTGCTCAGTTCTC
The DNA here is from genome assembly GCA_024416835.2 of Perccottus glenii. NCBI lineage: Eukaryota > Metazoa > Chordata > Actinopteri > Gobiiformes > Odontobutidae > Perccottus > Perccottus glenii. The sequence goes on along the minus strand of CM044555.2, from coordinate 33,466,947 downwards.
TTCAGGTCATGTCAAATCTGTTTATGTCATGTCCTTCATGCTAATCCAAGCAGGAACTAGACGTAGACATAACTTTTCACAGGAGGACTTCTGCACCTGGAGCTTGTGCCTTGAGGAGGGTGTATGAAAGATACGCCTTCTACAGCTTTCACTGCAGTGATATAAAATCTAATGTTTTGTTTACTTCCCCAAGCAAACCTTCCTCTGTAGCCTTGATACATGTTTGTCTGTTTTGTTCATTCTTGCAAGAATTAAACCTGGCCATTGCTTTTTTTAATTAAACTCTGTCTACGTGTCTCTCTGGATAACATAAGGATATAGAATTCTAAACATTAAGAAAAATTCCTCTTGTTCAATGAGTAACCCTCTAAATAATAATGTTTTAACCACTTTTACAATCTATTGACTCTATACAAAATTTTACTGGAAGTGCAGGCAAAGTATAACCCCATACTGCGGCAAAGATTGCACTAAAACTACATAATATTGTACATATTTTTTCAACTGACTAATTAAGATAAGTCCGAAAGGTAATTTATTTAAAACATCTCACAAGTCCGTATAGCTCGACTAACTATTATTATTATTATTATTATATTATTGTGTCTTTCCCTCCACTGTGATTACCTGCTCCGCCCCTAATGTGTTCCACCTGTGCCTCATTGTGTTGTCTTTATAGTGTGTGTGTTTTCCTGTCCTGTGCTAGATTGTCTCTACCCCTGTGTGAGCTGTCCAGCGGGTCCTAGTGTATTGTATAGCAGTTTTCTAGTGTTTATGACCTTGTTTTTGATCATGTCTTCTGGATTTCGGACTTTGTACTTTTGCTTTGGAATTAAACTATTGTGAAACATCTGTCTTTTGTGGGACCTGCTTTGAGTCCTTTTGCCTGTTCCTGACAAAACAATTCTTTGCCATTAATATAAACCCTGCAATTGCCAAACCTTTAATTTGAAATTCTTGTGTGACTCATCTAGCTAAAGATTTTATCCATTGGTAAAATAAATTATTATATGGACTGACTCTTTTCCTGCTTCTGCTCTGACGAATTGAATTAACCTCTTTTCTCTCTGTTCTCCATTTTCAATCTTCACTAATTTTATTGCTTCTTCACTCGTGTCATTCCCATCATTACGTCTGGCTATGCAGTATATGCTCAAAACTAGCACACATCTCCTCTGTTTAAAACCCGTCTTGTCTTCCACATTATCTCCTACATTAATATCAGTCCTATTATCAAAATTATTAAAGTTAAAGTATTATAAGTCAGAATCACCCATTGGGCAAAACAGTTAAATATTAAGGGCGCTGTGGCTTCCAGGCGCCAAAAAAAGTGAACTACTGGCTGAACAACTTGACGAGACGACGGGCAAGGGCAGACTGACATAGTAGCCAGCCAGATAAAGCAATGGTAGAGAACATATTCAACTGTTTGCCCCGTATAAAGTGGTTCAGAAAGCAGCCTGTTAACAGCAATACAAAAATTCATGTAGCAACAGTTTATCAGGGTTTTACAAACTTCTCTCTGAATGTTACCATGGAGATCCAGACAAGCGCCTTTTACTCACAAGCTGCTGTTGTATTACTACTGTAGAGTTTTATTCATTAAAATGAAACCCATATAGAAGCCTATTGCAAAACCTGGTTTGTTAAATGAAGGCAGAGCTGTGAAAGTAACATCACAAATAAATCATGCTCCAAATACCAAAAATGTAATTATTCTAATCTGTTTACTTTCTGTAAGAAGTCTGCATGTCCTCCATGTGTTAGTGTGGGTTCTCTCCGGGTACTCCGGGTTCCTCCCGCCGTTCAAAGACATGCATGTGGTTAATGCAGGTTAATTGGCAACTCTAAAGTGTCCCTAGTGAATGAATGTGAGTAAGAGGACCCCCTCGAAATCAAGATGATTCATCTCAAGGGATTAATCCTTGAGATGAAATAAAATTTAGGTCCACTGCACAGTTAAGTTTAATAAAATCTGACTTCAAATGTATCCCATTATACAGCCAACCATTATATAGCCTACTTCTTCATTCCCCCCTTTGATTCTGTTTAAAGAATCATATAGAAATCATCATTAACAGTCTGTTTGATTATCCTGTTCCACTCACAGTTCTTCCTTATTTTCGTTCAGTCTCTAAGAGCCTCTCCTTGTCTCTAACATCCCTAAATTTACCTGGCATCGTATTTGCTTCCTCGGGTAACCGAGGGACCAGAGTGGGCCTCTGGTCCTGGTTCTCAAAAACTTTCTTTAATCTTTTTGAACCTTTGCACCCTGTTAGAGGGCATGAGGGTGAATACAGTAGCCCAGATTTGGGGGCCCTAATCCTTAAGATGGCCGAGATATAGCAATCCCACTTTAGATTTATTCAATGTAACAAAATAGTGTGTCCGTGGACAGGGTGTTTTGTACAGTTTATTTTAAATTATTCTGATAAAAACTATTTAACTGGTGTCAGCAAAGCCCCCTGGGTAGGGCAAATCAAGTCCCGTTGTCAAATTCCACTGTCCAGGAATGGACAGGAATGGCTAATGTATTCATCCTCGGCCCTCTAACGGGGTGCCGAGTTTCAAAAAGATTGGATAAACTACAGAGGTGACATAGATGATGACATTACCTGTTCCTTGGGGGCCCTCTTGTCATTATATACATTGTATTAGCCTATGATTATAGCTGATGGACTTACTTTTTATATGTATTTATGTGTTTAGCTCGGGTCTAGTGGTAATACTATAGCACACCACACCTGTATTAAATATTTTAAATATATTTATTAATAAAACCAAATATTAGAACATGTAGTTAAATTTTATCAAACATATAGACAAAAAATTGAACACTATTAAAACACTATTATACTAATAAAATATAAAAAATACTATAAAAATACTAAAGAAATTACAGCTTCCTTCTAACAGTTCGGTTCAATATCAATAAATCCGAAAACTTCAGAGGTGACATTTTAACATAAGGGCTGTTTTTGCCTCTGCGCTGCAGGGGGGACGACGGACCAGGGACTGAGGGGCCGGGGGACGAGGGTCCTGGGGATGAGGGGCCTGGGGACGAGGGACCTGGGGACAAGGGGCCTGGGGACGAGGGTCCTGGGGACGAGGGGCCTGGGGACGAGGGTCCTGGGGATGAGGGTCCTGGGGACGAGGGGCCTGCTGAAGGGCATGGGGACGGCGGGCAGGTGGATGAGGAGCTGCTGCGCCGGCGCCTCTTCCTACCCTTTTTTCCCCAATGTCTTTGGGGCGGGTCCCGGGGGCTTCACACCCTCCACAGCTGCTTCAAACAGACGGCGGTGCTCCGCCGCCTGCTTGGCATTCAGGTTAATGGCATAGAACCTGTCAGCCGTGGAGGTGTCGTGGCACATGAATTGTGCCACTTTGTGCCTGTCATCAGGGTTATGTGTATTTCTGGCCTGTGCAGGGAGAGAAGAAAGCATAGTTATAAACAGACACTCACAGCGGTCATGGAGTCACACGGCAGTAAGGTGCACAGGAGCACTTACATGAGTGGCGATGGAGGTGCGCACATCTGTGAATGTGGGCGTTCCACCTAATCCCATCTCCGCCCATGCCGCCTGAAAGTACTGGTTTAGATTTTTGCATGGGTTGGGCTTCGAAGTAAATAGAAAATACGGGCCATTCCCGCCTGCAAAATTTTTTCTAATTTTAAGAAAGGCCCTCATCCAGCCGTACTCCTCCTTGTTGAGGGACAATTGTGCCACCCCGAAGACCTGGTTGGTCTTGTGTTTGGAAATCTGCGGAAACAGAGACGAGAGAGCAGTTAGAGAGGACAGGCAGACAGACACCCAGACAGACAGACAGAGAAACAAACTACTTACATTAATCAAATAACTTTCCATGGCCTCATTGTATTGAGCGTTCTCAACCTCGCTGGTGAGCATGTTTGAAAATACCCCTCCGCGGTGCCCATATATTGAGGAGAAGTACGCCGCCAGGTGTCCGTAAAAGCGCCAGAGGTCCGGCCTTTCTCCATTGTCTCGTAGTTGCTCTGCGTAAAGAGGGAATAGTGTTAAGTTGGCTTTTTCTGGGAGAGACACACAGTTTGGAGGGGTGCGAGGAGGCAAAACATACCCAGGATCTCCGGGATGGCCAACTTGGCGGCGGACACACATTTTCTAAGCGTGGCCTTAGGGATGAGGTGGCCCTCCTTTGCCAGTTTGACTTTCACCTCATGTACAACCACACTCCGCTGCACCGACCGTATGAGAGATTTAATCTCTCGCTGGAGACCAATCATTACAACCTTAGACAAACGGCAGGCGGGCGGCGGAGTCTGGGCCATGTAATTTAAAAAGTGGGCCACATTTTTTAAATAGTGGTGTACAGTTGGGTCTGATATTTTGGCCTGCAGGAGGCTTTTAAGCCACTCCCTCATCTTCATAGTTCGGTTAATGAAATGAAAACTCCCCAGGTCCGTGTGGCCCACCGACATGAATCCCAGGAAGCGTCTGATTCTGAACATCCTGGAGGACACATTGTTTAGAAGTTTTGGGCTGGGGTCCGCGCCCTCCAGGTGCCTTCTGTACTCTTCCAAATAGAGATCTGCAAAAAGAACACACACACACACGCACACACACAAGCACGCACACGCACGCACGAAAAAGAAGAGGGTTAAAACAATGACTGTAGAGCCAGAGAAGGGAGTAGCCACAGAGCGTTGTACTCACTCATAGCCTTCGAGTGGTCCGGGCATTGGGGCTGCTCTTCCTCCACAATGTTCGCACTGGTGGCTGGCTGGCCCTGGGCATGCGGCTGCTGCTCATCCTCCTCTTTCTCCTCATCCTCCACTGCTGCTGCCCGCCCTAACCGCCTCTTTCTGGGAGACCGTAGCTAGAAAGCAGCTTTCCAGTAACCCGGCGGAGCTGGCTGGAGCCAGAGGAGCTAACCCGCCGCTTAAGCAGGCGGTAACGTCTTGTTACCTGCCTAAGGGCATCGGACAGGGTTACTTTGCACTGAGGTCTGGGACAAGACGGTGTGTCATCCTCACCCTGCTGTCCTTCATCCTCCTCTATCTCCATCTCACCGGGGCTGGCCTCATCTTCGAGGTCCAAATTGGATGCCATGGCCACGTCCGGGTTGGTGGCCCCAAGAGCAGGAAGCGACTCGATGACCAGCCGCCGCTTGAGGCCTGAAATGATGTTTCTCCGAGCCGCGGCCCTCAGCTCGGTGTGGGAGAGCATGTGCCGGTCCAGTCGTGTGGTCTGCTTTCCACAGCCAGGCACAGGGCACACTCCCACCCTAAAGCACACCCTGCCGGAGGAGAGATTGAGGAGGAGCGCAGGCTGCTCCTCAATGTTCAGTACAGAGTGTCCAACTCGAAGGTGTTGGCTGAGCTGCCGGAAGATTTTCTTGCAAATGGGACAATAGCCACGTTCCATTCTAAAAAGAAAATCAAAATAGTGTTTACACAATACATTAGTAATAAAGCATGAATTGTAATGGATGTAGTGTTGTTCATTGTCTAAAGGTTGAAATTTTATGAAGAAACGTAATTGCCCACCCCCTGTTCTACAAAGAGCTAATTGTGCTTATAGGCACCCAAACCTGAATGTGTGTTTAGAAAATATAATTTGGTTTGTATACTTGTTTTTTATTTTTTTATTTTTTATTTTATTGATTTATTTTTATTTATATTATTTTTATTTATTTATTATTTCGTTATTGCCCTATGTGTAACACTGACCAGTTCCCATAGCTTATGACTGCAGACCAATCCCAAGTCCTGCCCCCAGGTCATGTTAAAGCGTTATCCCCAAAATGGCGGAGCCCCAGGCCATTTAAAAAGGGCTTTCCCCAAAATGGCGGACCGTGGGCATCTGGTTTCAGTGCGCTGCCCCGTAAACCCCAAAATGCTATCTAGTTTCTGGCTCACTACGTACGTTATTTACACAGACTTTACGCACGGAGATCTCCTAGAGGAAGCAAATACAATGCCAGGTAAATTCAGGAATGTTAGAGACAAGGAGAGGCTCTTAGAGACTGAACGAAAATAAGGAAGAACTGTGAGTGGAACAGGATAATCAAACAGACTGTTAATACTGGTGATTTCTATATGATTCTTGAAACAGAATCAAAGGGGGGAATGAAGAAGTAGGCTATATAATGGTTGGCTGTATAATGGGATACATTTGAAGTCAGATTTTATTAAACTTAACTGTGCAGTGGACCTAAATTTTATTTCATCTCAAGGATTAATCCCTTGAGATGAATCATCTTGGAGGGGTCCTCTTACTCACATTCATTCACTAGGGACACTTTAGAGTTGCCAATTAACCTGCATTAACCACATGCATGTCTTTGAACGGCGGGAGGAACCCGGAGTACCCGGAGAGAACCCACACTAACACATGGAGGACATGCAGACTCCTCACAGAAAGTAAACAGATTAGAATAATTACATTTTTGGTATTTGGAGCATGATTTATTTGTGATGTTACTTTCACAGCTCTGTCTTCATTTAACAAACCAGGTTTTGCAATAGGCTTCTATATGGGTTTCATTTTAATGAATAAAACTCTACAGTAGTAATACAACAGCAGAAGTTTGTAAAACCCTGATAAACTGTTGCTACATGAATTTTTGTATTGCTGTTAACAGGCTGCTTTCTGAACCACTTTATACAGGGCAAACAGTTGAATATGTTCTCTACCATTGCTTTATCTGGCTGGCTACTATGTCAGTCTGCCCTTGCCCGTCGTCAAGTTGTTCAGCCAGTAGTTCACTTTTTTTGGCGCCTGGAAGCCACAGCGCCTTAATATTTGACTGTTTTGCCCAATGGGTGATTCTGACTTATAATACTTTAACTTTAATAATTTTGATAATAGGACTGATATTAATGTAGGAGATAATGTGGAAGACAAGACGGGTTTTGAACAGAGGAGATGTGTGCTAGTTTTGAGCATATACTGCTGGAGCAGAGGATTTATCATTAGTGTAGTGTATGAGCTATGATATGATGTAATAAGAAATATTAATTTATTAATTTGGATAAATTATCAATTAATATTTTTATTATCAAAATTGTCTCGTTAAAAAGGGGGCACCACCTAGGTGATTCTGGGAAACTGATTATTGGACTAAGTCTCAATTAATCTGAAGGAAGAGAATTCTAAACCTGTTTTCGGATATAATTCTGAAATAATCAAAAGAAAACCAAATCAAATCTTTAACATTTTTAACAGTTTTATTAAAATTATACAAAATTAAAATGATGGATGGGGAAAGGACACAAAGGATGAATTATTGACATATAATGGGAATAATGATAAGAACCAAATGAGAAACAACAGAATTATCGACAAGAACTTTATGGAGGAGAATATTCTGCCTGGTTGAAACTCGGCTGTAATTTCTAATTACGGATTATCAAAAAGGGCTTTGGGAAAAGATTGGTGAATTGATTTGAGCTTATTAAATACAGTTTAACGCCAAACTCTTGTTTTGTCGCGCTTACTTAGGTCGCTGGCAAAGGTTCCGGAGGGTCCGTAGCAGGTCCAAAGGTTTGCATCAGTCCTGAAGCGGGCCGTCAAACAGGGGAATGCCGCTGGTCGCCGTCCACGGACTAACCGGGGCCGCTGGCTGGTTTCGCGCCTACCGGTGGCTGTAGTTGTGGAAGGCGTCAACTGTATATGCCGTGAAAGTCTCTTTCCTTGCCGTTGGCATCAGGCAAGAATCAGCTCAGAGTCTTAACTATCAACTGGATCACTTAAAAAGGTTCTCTCGGGAGTCGTTTTCTCTGGCTTAAAAACGACTGTGAGGGTTTGGTGTAGAGCTGTAGTTCTCTACAAACTACAACTTTCCGTGCGTCTCCGGAGATGACGTCAAACAAAAAGGCAATGTGCAGCTTTAAAATAAAATAACTTTGTACCAGCCGGTACAAAGGTCCAAACTTGAAGACAAGATGCGTCTAGAAAGGAGAGTCAGCACGTAACCAAAGTTACTTGGAACAAAGGAAAAATTGAGGCCTTGGCCTACGAGAAGAAAAAGCTTCAGAAGCGTGAGGGATGCTTCAGCAGATTTTGCGAGAGAGCTCAAGCGAGCGTTGTAGAGAAGAGCGGAAGAAGAGAGCGCACTTCCTGCGTGCTCGAGAGTTTTGTTTGGCTAGAGGGGGAGTGTCTGTGGGGCGTTACGCTTTGTTTGGGAAACGCCTAGTTCGTAATTTTTAATTCAGACAAAGTCTTCCTCCATAAAGACCTATCGAATTGTTACACAATCATAAGCATACACATACATTTAAATTCGATAGCACCAAGTGGTATCGATAGAATACATTGTAACATGTTATAACACGTATAAATACATTCAATCATTTTACTTGACTGTAGCTTGTAAAGCTGAGAGAGAAAGGATTCTCCGTTGTGCCTCGAAATCCTGTGGGAAAAGCATTCATTCAACATTTAAACATTTCCTTTTTATTAAACACCAATGTTTTATTCCTGAAATGTCCGATTCCTTGGTAAACTTTTCGTTTACAAAGAAGTTAAAAGTCAGTTTTGATTGAAAAGAATTCAGCAGAGTTCCTCTCTGCTGTCGCTAGAGGGCAGTGTTGTAACACCAGACAGTCCCAGGCCTTGGTTTGGCCTAAATACACAAGTCGTATTTCTAAGATAAGGGGGCGTCGGTTCTGGCTCCAGCCAGTCTGCTAACGCCTTTGATCTTCTTCGAGAGAAGAAGGTTATTGTCATTGAGTGAGAGTTATCTCTGAGTTTTACGTCCTTGAAAAACAAAGAGAACATCTGTGGATCATTAGCACATAGCTGTTAAACCTGGTTTGCTGGTAAAGTAAACACTTTCTTGTGTCTGAAAAGGATTTGGCGGCATAAATTGTCAGGGCTTGACATTTATGCGCTGTAAACCTTGGTATGACCTGTGGGTGCTCACTGTGACCTGCAAATGGTCACTACAATTAGGAAACCGTTTAAATGTAACTTATGTAAGATCAAATACTTTAAATTAAAGCTGGATTGTGGAACATATAAAATAATGCATGAAAATTGTATGTACATAGCCAGACGTAATGATGGGAATGACACTTACGAGTGAAGAAGCAATAAAATTAGTGAAGATTGAAAATGGAGAACAGAGAGAAAAGAGGTTAATTCAATTCAGGGCAGAAGCAGGAAAAGAGTCAGTCCATATAGTAATTTATTTTACCAATGGATAAAATCTTTAGCTAGATGAGTCACACAAGAATTTCAAATTAAAGGTTTGGCAGTTGCAGGGTTTATATTAATGGCAAAGAATTGTTTTTGTCAGGAACAGGCAAAAGGACTCAAAGCAGGTCCCACAAAAGACAGATGTTTCACAATAGTTTAATTCCAAAGCAAAAGTACAAAGTCCGAAATCCAGCAGACATGATCAAAAACAAGGTCATAAACACTAGAAAACTGCTATACAATACACTAGGACCCGCTGGACAGCTCACACAGGGGTAGAGACAATCTAGCACAGGACAGGGGAAAACACACACACTATAAAGACAACACAATGAGGTAATCACAGTGGAGGGAAAGACACAATAATATAATAATAATAATAATAATAATAGTTAGTCGAGCTATACGGACTTGTGAGATGTTTTAAATAAATTACCTTTCGGACTTATCTTAATTAGTCAGTTGAAAAATATGTACAATATTATGTAGTTTTAGTGCAATCTTTGCCCGCAGTATGGGGTTATACTTTGCCCGCACTTCCAGTAAAATTTTGTATAGAGTCAATAGATTGTAAAAGTGGTTAAAACATTATTATTTAGAGGGTTACTCATTGAACAAGAGGAATTTTTCTTAATGTTTAGAATTCTATATCCTTATGTTATCCAGAGAGACACGTAGACAGAGTTTAATTAAAAAAAGCAATGGCCAGGTTTAATTCTTGCAAGAATGAACAAAACAGACAAACATGTATCAAGGCTACAGAGGAAGGTTTGCTTGGGGAAGTAAACAAAACATTAGATTTTATATCACTGCAGTGAAAGCTGTAGAAGGCGTATCTTTCATACACCCTCCTCAAGGCACAAGCTCCAGGTGCAGAAGTCCTCCTGTGAAAAGTTATGTCTACGTCTAGTTCCTGCTTGGATTAGCATGAAGGACATGACATAAACAGATTTGACATGACCTGAAGAGAACTGAGCACCCAGTAACTATAAACAATATAACCAAATATGAAATTAAAAATATTATAACATTCCCCTCTTTATGCTGATAACCATTAGCATAAACAACATATTAGCTTGAGTGTGAATTGTAAACCCAGCAGGGCAGCTGACCTAGCCTAAGAACATTTGACCAATCGGTAAATGACCTAACGCTGGGAAAAACTCTTCTATCCACCCTCGCCCCAAAGTGACGACAAAACACAAACATCAAGCATCAAACGTATGTAATCACCTCAAATGATTAACTTACAACACATGTCGAAACAAACAGAACAAATGATTATAATGGGATATGTTTCAAATCAAAATGGGAACCCACAGAGTAATGCACTGATTCTTCAAAAGTCAAATTCTTTACAGTCCATAAATTAAAAACACATTGTCATTTCCAAATAAAGTAGAAAAATATGCCAGAGGTTAAGCTGGTTGACCCATCGGACTCAAGATCTCTGGCCTGTCCATTTCTGTCCCTGTAACGAAAAGAAAAACACATGGAGTGAGACTTATGCACATTCATAATGATTAAAATCAATTCTCTTAAGCATAATAAATTCAATGAACCATACGGCCCTTAGGTCTGTAGTATGATCCGTCCTGGAGCTGTTGTCCCGTTGGTGTACATGCAAACAATAACGTCCTCAGAAATCAAAGTGTTCATCTGAGGTCAAAGCCTTGACCTTAGTCGTTGGCAGGTGCATGTCCAGGAATGTTGACCCAGCAATCAGAACTGATTTCTCATGATCTATTGTCAAACTTTTAGACATTCTTTAAATTCACAATTTCCTTCACATTTCCTTTTTCAAATCATCTAATTGAATATTCTCAGAATATTATTCAATTTACCTCAAATTTCTTTAGAAAGAAAATTCTTTTTTTTTAATTTCTTACTCCCTCTTGGGTCAGACCCCTCCTCTGGGGTAAACCAGTAACAGGCAGCATGTCTCAGCTGCTTGAACACACCACAAAGCATCTGCTCTGTTCACACTGCTTTCCACCAAAACACCATCACCTTTGTGACTGTCGTTTAAAAGGAAAGACTAAACATAAAATCAACAAAGTTCTGTTCAAATTCTGCTTTACTTTTAAACTCTCCACACATAAAAATTAATTTAGGATTTTGTTCAGTATAGAGTTGTTCTATATTGTCTCTGTAAACACCAGGTGCTTAATAAATACAATAAACCATTTTGTTTTTGCATTTTTTCCATATAAATTTTAACGTAACATAAGAAAAACGTTTTATCAATTACTATTTTCATGTTTCCACTACTTTATCATTCAGATGCCACATAAAGAATTGACCTCACTCAATGATAAACAGAAACTTAATCAAATTAACGTGTCCTACTTTATTTATTCAAATTCACCAAAATTGCACTCAGTAATTATCATTACTGTTCATTTAATAAAATGCTAAATGTAACACTTTCGGTCACAAAGATTTGATGCAGTGTTCACCTTGAACACATCTAAAGTTTGGCCAAAACAAAAAAATTAAAATCTGTTCAAAAGGACAGACTTGTGTTAGTCCTAGTACTCAAACAAATCCTCAAAATCACTTCAAACAGTGATTAAACCCAGCGAGCAATTGGCATATGCTCTTAAACTTTAACAGTTTACCTTGTTAGTTTAACAATTACCTTTTTATTTACTTCTCTCATTAACTTTAAAATTTTCAAATAAAACATTCAATAATGATTATTATTTATTTTCAACTATCTTCATTTCAGTTTTCCAATTTCTTAAACAATTTTTTTCTTAAAAACCATATTCAATCCCATTCATTTCATTGTTTAGTTTACCAAATCATGTTTTATAGATTCAATAAAACTCAAATGTGGACTATATTTGTATCAACAGACCTGTCAGAAGGTCAAACAGTTTTCATAATTAAGTATCATAAACTTTATTTAACACATCAGTTCAGTTCAGACTGTCACTGACATTTCTAACCAAGTATTTTTCAACATTAAAAGGTTTGTTTAATGTAAAGGCTCCCTACAAAGACTGAGGAGCTAAACTCCAGCTCTTAAAAAACAACAAAAACAAAACTAAACATTTCTAGCTCCAGAAAGTTGACAAAGAAAGGGAGGGTGCTGTGAGTCCCCTGTTATCTTGTGTTACTGTGGAACATTCTTCGTGAACCAAAACAGTGGTTGTGTTGAATCCACTGTCTCCACTATTCATCTCAGAACCAAATCAGAAAAATACATACTTGTTTCTTTTCTTAGGTTCTGGTAACATTGTTGAGCTTATTGCCCAACTATCTATAAAGTTATATTATCTTTATAAACTTATTCTGCTCAATTCAAATTAAAGACATATTTAAATTCTTCCAAATACAAAGTAATCATTTTCATTCTTTTATTGATGTTATACTGTGTGTATTTGAAACACGCTGATATTAAGGACCTCTATTAGTTCTCGTACTAATAGGTACACAAAATTGTTTGTTATAATAATTTTTATTTTTATATTTGGTTATATTGTTTATAGTTACTGGGTGCTCACAGTTCCCTTTCAAAAGCTACACTCGATGCTGCGTAGCATCACACTATGGGGAACATTCTTTGTGTGACTGGTTGTGAAGCACGTGTGTCAAACACGGCAAGAATTGGCTTATAATACCTCTGTTGGTGACGCAGCTCATCAGTGGCAGCTGTGTGATTGAGCGCACCTGAACAGAGGGTATAGTAACACATGACGCGAAGCGTCTTCAGGTTTCTCTGTCTTCAGATCGCATTGTGAAGTGTGAGCAAACCTAGTATGAAAATGAAAAAAAAAGAGAGTGTGAACGAGTCAACGACTTTCTAAAGCAAACAATACATATTAAAATATAATATGACACACACACACAGCACAGTTCTCATACATATGAGATATATATATATATATATATATTGGAGAGCATAAAAATAAATATCATGGCTGGGCTCATGAAGAAATGTGTTCCTCCGTGCCAGAGGCACATTTGTGATGAGGATCAACATGAGTTTTGTTTTGAGTGCATGGGGAAGAACGGCCCTCGGACTTTCTGGGAGTGTCAGCACTGCGATCTTTTTGTTAAGATCCTACGTGCTCGGCTCGCTTTCTTTCAGAAGGAGCGGGCCGCCTCCCCACTCCAGTCGTGGGTTTTGCGTGTTGATCTGGCTGAGGCGCAGGGATCAGAGAGTCCTGTCCCTCGCGCTCTCGTCAGATGAGGTTGACCCGGGTTGGAAATGGTATATATGCTTCCACCCTGCAGCACTACTGCTATACACCTGCAGAACATCAGATCATTTATATGCACAGCCATTTTGAACACTTTTCTTTGTTTACCCTCATTGACCTACATCTGTCAACTGTCCAGTCTCTCATATGTTGCACTTTTATTGATTTATTGATATTTTTCAATTTTGTCCAAAAGTGGTCAGCACATATGATGCATGGACGTGTTGCAAATGTTGCTGCTCGCACTGCTTTTATTTTCCAGGGATTTAAAAAGTGTGTATGCATTCACTTCATTTGATATCCCGTTAGTCTCTAAGAAACGTAAGTTGAGAATGTTTTTAATATTTTCACCCATCGCCTCAATGGAGTGCAGCATACGTGCTTTGGGCCTCTATTTTTGGGTAGCATATTTGGATTAAAGGATGAGCTCCTCTCATCTACCTTGTCTACGCCTTTAGTCTGCAAACGTGTCCACGGCTGTGACACAAAATCTCCTGCACAAACTTGACCACTTTTCAACTATATTTTATTTGGGTTGAAATCCTGATAAAACTGTAAATTAAACCCAGATAAAACTATAAACCCTGCCATTTTTATAACCATTTTTCATTTTCAGCACAATTATATCTAAAATCATATTGTAATGAGAAATGTTTTACACATTTTTAAAGTAAACATTTTTTTGATTGCTTTTCTTTTTAAGTTAAATTTGTAGGATTATGTGTTCAGGTTAGTATATGTGTTGGGATAAACAACCAGACCCTGCAAACATATACCTGTCCACTGGATGGCGATGTGGATCTAGAATCCTAAAAGACCAAGTAGGTAGTGATGAGACTAGGCTAAGATTCTCCCCAGGTGATGACGTTTACCCTAGTCTTAACCAATTTTACATAGTTTATTGTAAAGTGGTTACACTTAGTACTGACAGTACAAACATAAGTGTGTTGTAAAATATTTGACAATATTTCTTTTACTCATATTTCTCTTAAAAAAACAATACACAGTTTACATCCCAACCAACACAAAATTGCACATACAGTGAGCTACAGTGGGTGTCGAAGGTTTGGGCACCCCAAGTAGAATTTTTATTATTGTGCATAAAGACGCCAAGAAAAGATGGAAAAATTAACTATTAACTCTGCAGGGTGCCAAAACCTTTGCAGACACCATTTTTTTGTTTTGTTATTTTGAAAGTGTAAATGATGCAAATAAAATCTAACTTTTTTGACTTATAAGGATGTCTAATCTGTCATTTGATGCCTTTTGGAGATTTTTCCATCGCTTTCTTGGCGCCTTAATGCACATTAATAAAAAAAATTTAACTGGGGTAACCAAACTTTCGATCCCCACTGTATATACAAAGCAGATTAGTGGTTAGCAAATTATTTTTTGCTGTTTGCCATCAACGAGGAATTCCCAGTAAGCGCGGGTCATAAGGACAAAAGGGAAGCTAATAATAATAATAATGGATTGGATTTATATTGCGCTTTTCTCCCGGGACCAAGGGACTCAAAGCGCTTACAGTCCGTCCATTATTCATTCATACACAGTCACACTGGTGATGGTAAGCTACAACTGTAGCCACAGATGCCCTGGGGCAGACTGACAGAAACGTGGCAGCCATTTTGCGCCTACGGCCTCTCCAACCATCACCAAATACATTCACTCAACATTCATACACATTCATACGAGGCAAGGTGGGTTAAGTGTCTTGCCCAAGGACACAACGACAGTATGAATTGTGGGGAGAGCGGGAATAATCAGTTACCTCCAGTTACAGCTTGAGTATTGTTTTGAAAGAAGTGTGTTTTAGAACTGCAAAGTGAGTGTAACGCAGGAATTGTGTTTGTAGTTGAGCAGAATTGGTTCAGTGGTTGCTGAGTTATGTACAAAATAAAACTGTAAATATTTCAGAGTGCTGAATGTGTTTGTAGCTGCTAGGCCTCCCCAACTCTCTCTCACACACAGTCCATTGAAATGCTAATGAGTTGGGCCACTGCTACTTAAATGTTAGACACAGAAGCACAAAGTACATTTAGCTGTATACTGGTTTGCAAAATATATTTAAAAAAAAAAAGTCAAACTATCAATTAGTTATTTAAAACTTGTTATGCACTACATTTGTTGACAAGTAACTGTATTTTTACTTGAGTATGCTTTTTCAGTACTCTTTCCACCACTGGTCTCAACAAAGAGGGTAGATTTGATGTTGACTAAGGGTAACACTTAGCCTAAATTCAGGCCTTTCACTGGTGTTGTGTTTTCCAATAAAATCAAAAGTCAGATTAAAATGTATGTATAAAATATTTATTTTTATTTGCAAAAAAAAATCATCCAGCCAATCCAGCTCCAGGACACAGACGTAGTCTTGTAACATAAAACAAGAATCTACTGGTGAATGAATGGCCTGATGTGTTCACTCATCCAGCCAGTCGAAGATCAGTCCTTCTCCTCGAAAAGACTTGCGCTTGACGCCGTAGTCAAACAGCAGCTCCTCTCACAAAAGAATGTCTCTTTGAACAATTGAATTGGTTCAGTGGTTGCCGCATGAGTTATGTACAAAATAAAATAAACTGTAAACATCAATTACAATAAATAAATACATTTTAATAAATAGAAATTAATAAAATTGAAATTATAAATCTAATAAAACACATCACACAAATCGTCTCAAATCCACCCATTCTTCGAGAATATGTGCTTACCCAAACAATAATGTTGTCGTTGAACAAGAGGTATGTAAAACAAGAATCTTTCAGCAATCAGACGTCCAGCCACTCCAGCTCCACTTCCTTCCCACATAAGTGTCAGGGATTTAGGCACAACTCGGAACAGGACGAAGGACTAACAATGCAGACCCCACGAAGGCGGACAGTTCAAAAAAGGTTTTAATAAAACAAAAAGTGTGGGAAGAAAAACAGGTTGCCCAGTTCGTCCTGCATCTCTGCCATCTCCCTGCCCTCAGCACCTGTGATCACCTTTCCGTGGAAATCACACAGGATGGAGCCCATCCCAAAGGCCTTGGTTGTAACAACTCCTGTGGTCAAAAAGAGGATTCATTAATGTGCTGTCCACGATGTAATTATATATATATTTTTTGATGGATTTTAATGTGCTCATAAGACATTTGTACATACCTTTATGCTCCCCAAAGTCCTTCACAGCCAGACCATTTCTGCTTGGTCACCCCCCTGATGATGGTCGGGTCACTCTGCGCCTGTGCTCTGGTGAGCGGCCTCCACTTTACGATGACGTCCTCTGAGCGTGGATAATTTGCCGTCCATCCCTCTGCCTCTATGACGTTAGCCACCTTAACTGCAGTTGGGGCAAGTCTTGAGCATTTTGCTGTCAAAGAGAGAACATTTAAATTAAAATTCAGGTTCACATACAAGTTCTAAATGTTTCTGTTGGAGCAAAACTAATCATTGGCTAAGAAAGTATCTACACTTACACAAAAGATGTTGCTCCCGCTTGTTGTACTGCAGAGCCCTCCACTTGTCATAAAACACTCGGTCGGCAGGGAACCCAGGGTTTGCTCTCTTGGTTTTGTTGGGTGGCTGGCCAGTGATTCCTACAGGGAAGGCCTGTAGGAAAGCGTCAAAGTCCGGTGTTGGGCTGCTAACCTCTTCTTCCACTCGCCGTCTCTCCCAAACTTGAATTATATAATTTTCTTTGAGGCTGATCCGTTTAATAAATGCACAAATACGTTATTAAGAGAATGCTAATCCTTTTACTTTTTGGTCTTATGGACTGCAGTTAATACTTACTGTTGGTGCAGACGAGCGAGGTCATTGGTTGCACTTCTAATCTTGGTGCCCGACGACGACAAAAACAACCTGTTAGAATTGTCTACATCTGGCCAGAAGGATTCAGGGCGGATCCATGTGTAGTATGCGTCCAGCATCTGCAGAGACAAAAAAAAAATATATATACATCTGATAATATCTGTTGGTTAATTGCTGGTGACACTGTATTTCATGGTAAGGCAATTTAGCCTGTACAAAGTGTACTTACTGCTGCCTCCTCCGTTGTGAGGGCAAACGCGGCGATCTGCATTGTCGCAGTCTTGTGTTCGCTTATTGCAACGCACACCTTTCCACCAGAATTTTTTCTCTTCTCCCACTCTGCTGTCTATAAAAAAATAGATAAATTAATTAATTAATTAATAAATAACACCATGAAAAACTGACATAAACGTCCTCTTTGCAGACTACCTAAAATAATCTGTTTAGACTGAAGCCCCACAAAACTGAGGTCTTAAAACTTACTGTTATTCCCTCCACCGCTCCTGGTCTCTGGAAGTGACCGATGATCAGGATTGCTTCACAGTAATACCGAACATGGTCTTCTCCTCTGAAGCCACGTGTTCACCTTCCAGCAGCCTCCCATAAATGGACAGCATGTCTTTCTTGGCCTTCCGGAGGACGGCCTGGCACTCCTGAAGGCTCTTCTCACCCTCTATGAACCGTTCATACCTAAAATGACATACAAGACCACAATAAAGTGGAGAATTACATTAACATTGAATGGCCATCTAAGGGTTAGGGCCACCAAACCTGGGCTCATGTATTCATCCTCGGCCCTCTAACGGGTGCCAGTTTCAAAAAGATTGGATAAACTACAGAGGTGACATAGATGATGACATTACCTGTTCCTTGGGGGCCCTCTTGTCATTATATACATTGTATTAGCCTATGATTATAGCTGATGGACTTACTTTTTATATGTATTTATGTGTTTAGCTCGGGCTAGTGGTAATACTATAGCACACCACACCTGTATTAAAATTTTAAATATATTTATTAATAAAACCAAATATTAGAACATGTAGTTAAATTTTATCAAACATAGACAAAAATTGAACACTATTAAAACACTATATTTTATTAGTATTATTAGTATAATAATACTAATAAAATATAAAAAATACTATAAAAATACTAAAGAAATTACAGCTTCCTTCTAACAGTTCTGTTCAATATCAATAAATCCGAAAACTTCAGAGGTGACATTTTAACATAAGGGCTGTTTTTACCTCTGCGCTGCCTTCTTGTCCTTGGCCCTGGCCTCTCCTGCATAGAATGTAAAAGGCAAAGAGTCAGTGAACATGCCTACACATCACACAAACATTGAAACAAACACAGAGAAGAGGAGCTTACCAAGGGATGGCGGGAGGTGACGAGGAAGAGGATGAGGACTGGGGGGACGACGGACCAGGGACTGAGGGGCCGGGGGACTGAGGGGCCGGGGGACTGAGGGGCCTGGAGACGAGGGTCCTGGGGGACGAGGGCCTGAGGGTCCTGGGGACGAGGGGCCTGGGGATGACGGTCCTGGGGACGAGGGCCTGCTGAAGGGCATTGGGACGGCGGGCAGGTGGATGAGGAGCTGCTGCGCCGGCGCCTCTTCCTACCCTTTTTTCCCAATGTCTTTGGGGCGGGTCCCGGGGGCTCACCCTCCACAGCTGCTTCAAACAGACGGCGGTGCTCCGCCACCTGTTTGGCGCTCAGGTTAATGGCATAGAACCTGTCAGCCGTGGAGGTGTTGTGGCACATGAATTGTGCCACTTTGTGCCTGTCATCAGGGTTATGTGTATTTCTGGCCTGTGCAGGGAGAGAAGAAAGCATAGTTATAAACAGACAGTCACAGCGGTCATGGAGTCACACGGCAGTAAGGTGCACAGGAGCACTTACATGAGTGGCGATGGAGGTGCGCACATCTGTGAATGTGGGCGTTCCACCTAATCCCATCTCCGCCCATGCCGCCTGAAAGTACTGGTTTAGATTTTTGCATGGGTTGGGCAAGTAAATAGAAAATACGGGCCATTCCGCCTGCAAAATTTTTCTAATTTTAAGGAAGGCCCTCATCCAGCCGACGCCTCCTTGTTGAGGGACAATTGTGCCACCCAAGACCTGGTTGGTCTTGTGTTTGGAAATCATGGAAACATAGACGAGAGAGCAGTTAGAGAGGACAGGCAGACAGACACCCAGACAGACAGACAGAGAAACAAACTACTTACATTAATCAAATAACTTTCCATGGCCTCATTGTATTGAGCGTTCTCAACCTCGCTGGTGAGCATGTTTGAAAATACCCCTCCGCGGTGCCCATATATTGAGGAGAAGTACGCCGCCAGGTGTCCGTAAAAGCGCCAGAGGTCCGGCCTTTCTCCATTGTCTCGTAGTTGCTCTGCGTGAAAAGAGGGAATAGTGTTAAGTTGGCTTTTTCTGGGAGAGACACACAGTTTGGAGGGGTGCGAGGAGGCAAAATTATACCCAGGATCTCCGGGATGGCCAACTTGGCGGCGGACACACATTTTCTAAGCGTGGCCTTAGGGATGAGGTGGCCCTCCTTTGCCAGTTTTACCTTCACCTCATGTACAACCACACTCCGCTGCACCGACCGTATGAGAGATTTAATCTCTCGCTGGAGACCAATCATTACGACCTTAGACAAACGGCAGGCGGGCGGCGGAGTCAGGGCCATGTAATTTAAAAAGTGGGCCACATTTTTTAAATAGTGGTGTACAGTTGGGTCTGATATTTTAGCCTGCAGGAGGCTTTTAAGCCACTCCCTCATCTTCATAGTTCGGTTAATGAAATGAAAACTCCCCAGGTCCGTGAGGCCCACCGACATGAATCCCAGGAAGCATCTGATTCTGAACATCCTGGAGGACACATTGTTTAGAAGTTTTGGGCTGGGGTCCGCGCCCTCCAGGTGCCTTCTGTACTCTTCCAAATAGAGATCTGCAAAAGAACACACACGCACGCACACGCACGCACACTAAAAAAGAAGAGGGTTAAAACAACGACTGTAGAGCCAGAGAAGGGAGTAGCCACAGAGCGTTGTACTCACTCATAGCCTTCGAGTGGTCCGGCATTGGGGCTGCTCTTCCTCCACAATGTCCGCACTGGTGGCTGGCTGGCCCTGGGCGCATGCGGCTGCTGCTCATCCTCCTCCTCCTCTTTCTCATCCTCCACTGCTGCTGCCGCCGCCTAACCGCCTCTTTCTGGGAGACCGAGGCTAGACAGCAGCTTTCCAGTAACCCGGAGCTGGCTGGAGCCAGAGGAGCTAACCGCTGCTTAAGCAGGCGGTAACGCCTTGTTACCTGCCTAAGGGCATCGGACAGGGTCTCGACCTGCAGCTCAAGGTCTTTCATTTTATCTTCTATTACTTTGCACTGAGGTCTGGGACAAGACGGTGTGTCATCCTCACCCTGCTGTCCTTCATCCTCCTCTGTCTCCATCTCACCCCGGGCTGGCCTCATCTTCGAGGTCCAAATTGGATGCCATGGCCACGTCCGGGTTGGTGGCGAAGAGCAGGAAGCGACTCGATGACCAGCCGCGCTGAGGCCTGAAATGATGTTTCTCCGAGCCGCGGCCCTCAGCTCGGTGTGGGAGAGCATGTGCCATACGTGTGGTCTGCTTTCCACAGCCAGGCACAGGGCACACTCCCACCCTAAAGTACACACCCTGCCAGAGGAGAGATTGAGGAGCAGCCTGCGCTCCTCCATGTTCAGTACAGAGTGTCCAACTCGAAGGTGTTGGCTGAGCTGCCGGAAGATTTTCTTGCAAATGGGACAATAGCCACGTTCCATTCTAAAAAGAAAATCAAAATAGTGTTTACACAATACATTAGTAATAAAGCATGAATTGTAATGGATGTAGTGTTGTTCATTGTCTAAAGGTTGAAATTTTATGAAGAAACGTAATTGCCCACCCCCTGTTCTACAAAGAGCTAATTGTGCTTATAGGCACCCAAACCTGAATGTGTGTTTAGAAAATATAATTTGGTTTGTATACTTGTTTTTTATTTTTTATTTTATTGATTTATTTTTATTTATATTATTTTTATTTATTTATTATTTCGTTATTGCCCTATGTGTAACACTGACCAGTTCCCATAGCTTATGACTGCAGACCAATCGCAAGTCCTGCCCCCAGGTCATGTTAAAGCGTTATCCCCAAAATGGCGGAGCCCCAGGCCATTTAAAAAGGGCTTTCCCCAAAATGGCGGACCGTGGGCATCTGGTTTCAGTGCGCTGCCCCGTAAACCCCAAAATGCTATCTAGTTTCTGGCTCACTACGTACGTTATTTACACAGACTTTACGCACGGAGATCTCCTAGAGGAAGCAAATACGATGCCAGGTAAATTTCAGGGATGTTAGAGACAAGGAGAGGCTCTTAGAGACTGAACAAAAATAAGGAAGAACTATGAGTGGAACAGGATAATCAAACAGACTGTTAATACTGGTGATTTCTATATGATTCTTGAAACAGAATCAAAGGGGGGAATGAAGAAGTAGGCTATATAATGGTTGGCTGTATAATGGGATACATTTGAAGTCAGATTTTATTAAACTTAACTGTGCAGTGGACCTAAATTTTATTTCATCTCAAGGATTAATCCCTTGAGATGAATCATCTTGTTTTCGAGGGGGTCCTCTTACTCACATTCATTCACTAGGGACATTTTAGAGTTGCCAATTAACCTGCCTTAACCACATGCATGTCTTTGAACGGCGGAGGAACCCGGAGTACCCGGAGAGAACCCACACTAACACATGGAGGACATGCAGACTCCTCACAGAAAGTAAACAGATTAGAATAATTACATTTTTGGTATTTGGAGCATGATTTATTTGTGATGTTACTTTCACAGCTCTGCCTTCATTTAACAAACC